>VZRE01006235.1:49212-129499 GCA_013396775.1 Cephalopterus ornatus | reverse complement strand
GAGGGTGGGGAGGCCCTGGCACAGGTTGTCCAGAGAAGCTGTGGCTGCCCCTGGATCCATCCCTGGAAGTGTCCAAGGCCAGGCTGGAGCAATCTGGGCTAGTGGAAGTTGTCCCTGCCCATGGCAGGGGGTGGCCCTGGATGGGATGATCTTTAAGGTCCCACCAACCCAACCCACTCTGGGATCCTGTGACCGGGAGAGAAGCTGAAGCAGAGAAGAGCAGGAAATTTCCCAAGATGGAAAGGTTCCTGGTTCTGCAGAGCAGCTTTTTGGTGATGGGACATTCCCAGGTAATTCTCCACACCCAGCTGAGGTGAACCTTGTCCTGTGATCCCAAACACTACTTTTACTATGGAATTGTAGGAAAATGGACCCTTTCCAAGCTACAGTAAACCCTTGATCCTGGGATCCTGTGACCGATCCCTCCTGCCACACACAAATCCCTCCTGCCCTCATTTTTGCCAGATTTATGCAACCCATCTGTTCTGCTAAACTGTTTTGAGCTTTTAAGGCCACAGTAATTGCCTTTTTTTTTTCCCATGTGCTTTATGCATATTTATGATAATTTCCCTTTTTCGAGCCAAATCTCCTTTTTCCTGCAGAACCAGCCATTGCTCATCACAGTGTCCAAACTGCCTGGAGTGGCCAGGAAACCCTTCAACAGGTGGGACAGCTCCTTTCAAGTGAGATACTGTGCAGAATTCAAAGGGATAAATCAAAATAATCAGCATTTGCTGTCCCTTCTGGAGGGGGTGTGACTGTGCAGGGGCAGAGCTGGGCAGGAATTCACTGATACAGCACAGCCTAATTACTCTCATTCCCAATGCAAGGGAAGAACTGGAGAAGGTGGAAAGAAAAGAGGAGCAGAACATGCTGTGAGTGTGACACGGTGGTGCCTCTGCCTGCAGAGACCTGTGAGCCCTGAGGAAGGACTGAGGAGGAGGAGTGTTCCCTCTCTCCCCATGGGAAACGTGAATCCCCAGTTTCCTGTTCCTTCTCCTTCAGGGCAGGGGATCAAATCTGCTGCTCTCCTCAGCAGCAGCCCCAGAGTGCAGCTTTTAAGAGGCCAGTGAGGAGAAAGAGCTTTTGTTTCCTCTCTTGGCTCCTCTGGAAGGGGTGGGATGGTGTCCCAGGGAGAGTTTCTGGGAAGGCTGGCCAGGTTAGAGCACATGGCTCAAAGATCCTTGGAGGGAATTGTGACTGGTGAACTGAGAACACACTAAAAGAGCCATAAATTCTGACTGAGGGAGGGATCAAGGAAGGCAGGATGAGACCAGCTCCAGGAGAACCCGTGGTTATGTTGCCTTCAACATGACACAAGAGCCGGGGTCATCATTCCAAATGATACTCTAGAAAATCAGGAACTTATGGAATGGTTTGGGTGGGAAGGGACCTTAAAGCCCACCCAGTGCCACCCCCTCCACGGGCAGGGACACCTTCCACTAGCCCAGGTTGCTCCAAGCCCCATCCAACCTGGCCTTGGACACTTCCAGGGATCCAGGGGCAGCCACAGCTTCTCTGGGCAACCTGTGCCAGGGCCTCCCCCCACCCTCCCAGACAGGAATTTCTTCTTAAAATCTACTTTAACCTGCCCTGTTTGAGTTTAAAACACCCCTCCTTCCCTCAGCAGCCAAGCTGTTCCTGTCCTGCTGAGAACAAGCTCCATTAAATCCGTGGGAAAGCCACGGAGAGCATTTGGGGAGTCAAGAAACAGCCAGAGCCAAAGTTCACTGACATTTCCAACCACACAAACACCAAGACACAACTTTGGGGGCCCCAGTGTGGCAATAAAGAGGCACTTGGTGCCAGATTCCCCCTCTCCAAAGGAAGGTAATATTTAATAAGTGCTCAGGCAAGTCCCCACAAGTCCCTCTGCACTCGGCTGTTTCCATAATTGCCTCCCATCAGGACCATCCCAAAGCCATCAGCATCTCCACAGGGTGCTGCCTGGAGGCAAAGACTCTTCCCAGGCCAAGTAAATCCCAGCCCAACTGGAGAGCATCCAGCAGGAGAGAGCAGCTGAACTCTGGGCTTTTCTAGGGACTCAGATTAATGCACTTGGAAAATATCTGAGCTGGTCTGACCCGTCCTCACCCCAGCAGGGAAAATATACTGGATGAAAGCAGCAACTACCACAAATCACTTCCAGGTTTGAGGAACGTCCTCTGCTCCCTGATGGATCTCCCAGTCCATTTCTGTCACATCATTTAAAAAAAAAAATTGGTGGTAATGTATAATAATAATAATATCATGGCTAATCCAATAAAAAGGATTATAAACTATCTCCTAATCCATGCATTAAGATGCCTTTCCTGGGAATGTTTACACAGCAGCTGCTGGAAACCTGGGCTATTTCTGAGCGTGTTGAGCATTTTTTACATCTTTGACTGCAGAAAAATGGTAAGTAGGTGCTTAAATGTTGGTTGTCAGAGTGCTACAGGACACACTTCACAGCAGAGGGAATGGAGGAACACTTAACACACAATTGGGTATTACAGGGAGTGTGTTCCTTGAATTGGAAAGGTCTGTGGAAAGCGTTATCTGGTGCCGAGTTCCAGCCAGAGCGACTTGGGGCTGTCATTTTAACCCCTCTCCCCCACAGCCCCAGTTGATTTGTAGTGGTACAGCCCCAGCACAGAATGGAAAACACAAGCTGTACCGTTTCCCTGCCTGGGTTGTTCCCTGTCCATGGCAGGGGGGAACTTTGGGGTCCCTTCCAACCCAAACCATTCTGAGCGTCTGGACAGGAGGCACTGGAATACCAGGATGAGCTTCCAGCCTATGGAAATGGGAAATAATCAGATTAGGAACCAAGAACACATAATTCTGAATTTCCTGATGGCTCAGCACTGGATGCAGGAACAGCCTCTCATCTCACCCAGTGAAGTCCACGTGGGTCCCTCAAAACCATGTGGAACTCCAGGCTTAACTGAGGAGAAGCTCCCACAAGAAGTTGCCTGTTTCTTTTCCACAGCTAAAATCTGAAAGGCAGCATGGGAGGGACCTTGAGTGATGCAAGTGATGTGACTGAAACAAGGACGAATTAAATCCGTCACTGTCACTTTTTGTTCTTACTTTTTTCCCTTGAAATCATCATGGAAACACAGACTTGTTAAAGCCCCTCTGAAAAAAAATCTCTGCTTTAACAATTTCAGCTCAGGACTCTCTTACCATGAGGTTTACATTCTTTCATTAAACATTTCCTGTTATTTCTGTGACTTATTACCTCTCTTTTGGGTTTTTTTTTTTGTGTACTAGAGCAAGTGCCCCATCCCAGGAACCTCCATTTCAGTGCCCCCTGCACTGAGACTGAGCAGGATGAACACAGAATACCCAGCAGGAAGCCCAAGAGAAGGACACAGAAAAGACCTGGATCAGAATTTCAAAACATCTTTAAATTAAATTAAGGAATTATTCAGACTTGCCTTATGAAGTGGAATTAATGACAGGATTGCACTAAGGCTTAATGGAGCTATTAGGGGAATTTGCTCATTGAAGAGAGAGAAAAGGAAAGTGGAGAGAATGGGACAGTGGCAGCAGCATTTGTTGGGGTGGGAGGGGCAGTATAATTAATATTCTGATACAATTTCCCAGTAGGAACAGGTTCAGAAATCAGAATATATCATGTGTTCTTGCACAGCTAAAGGTACATTCAGAAAGGAAAGAATAAAGACCTCCCAGGGACTGAACGAGGGATTTCTCCCCCGTGACTGTGTGTTCTGGATGTGGATGTTCCCTGCTGGCAGCAGGTGTGGTTCCCAAGGCGGGAGGAGGAGGTTTGCTCTCAGTGACAGCTCCAAGGACATCCCAGGACAACTCAATCCTGCACTTCCAGTAACCAGTACTGTGACCCCACTGTTCCAGGACAAAGGCTCCAAAGAGGAATGGAACACGTGGGGCTACAGAACGAACGTAAAACATTCCAAACAAACCTCACAGCAGGCTGACAACTTCCTTTTCCCCAGCTGGCACCATCTCATCAGATTATTAATGCAAAAACTGTGGCTGATTACACCAACACAGATTAATGGTGGGGAACCAACCTCCAGTGCAGGGAGCAAAGCAGAGACAAACAGAATCAATCCTGATCTGAAGGCAGTGGAAGTGCAGTCCACAAATTTGGGTTAGAACAGCAAAGCTGTCCAGCACTCCTGGAACACCTCATGGACAGGGAACAAGTCTGGGGCACCCATGGGTGAGAGGGCAGAGACTCCAGGGGATCAGAGCCACCAGAAGTCACAGAATCCCAGACTGGGTTGGGTTGGAAGGACCTCAAAGCCCATCCAGTGCCACCCCCTGCCATGGGCAGGGACACTTTCCACTAGCCCAGGTTGCTCCAAGCCCCGTCCAACCTGGCCTTGGACACTTCCAGGGATCCAGGGGCGTCCACAGCTTCTCTGGGCAACCTGGGCCAGGGCCTCCCCACCCTCCCAGCCAGGAATTCCTTCCCAATATCCCATCTCTCCCTGCCCTCTGGCAGTGGGAAGCCATTCCCTGTGTCCTGGCACTCCAGAATCCTTGGCCAAGCCCTTCAGGGATCACTCTGGCTCATGTTCCTAAACCAAAACCATGAGCAAAGCCCTCTAGAATTCCTTCACATTTGGAAAAAGTACAGCTCTGTTCTCTGACTTTCGCTAAGTATTGATCCACCTCAGCCAGGGGAGCACATGGTCCCCCCTCCCATGTCCCACATTTCCCAGCACAAGGATCGGGAGAGCTCAGGAGCTCCTGTAAAGGGATTTGTACAGACCTTTACAGGATGGTCCATCTCCATCTGCACAACACAAGCAGGAAACAACAGATTGGCAGTGTCATGCAGCCTGAAAAGCAGGGATTGGGACCAGACCAGGGCAGAACAGACAGCACAGCTGCTCCTGTTTGCAGTGCAAAGCACCAGACCACGCGTTTGCTTTCTAGGAATTTTTACATTCCCACCAAAAGGATTTCACCACAATCCATCTCAATGCACAAGGGCTCTCAAAGAGCACTGGGAGCGCTCTGCTGGCTGCAGCAGCCCGGTGGCAGCAGTAACTGCCATCAAAAATGAAAATCCAAGGCTCTCAGGGCAGGATCAGCCACACAACATCCCTGCTCTGGCCAGGGGACAGCTGGGACGTCACCCCCACTGTACCAGAGAGCTGTTAGCAGATGTCTGGTGAATTAACGTGCTCCTCCTGAGCCTCTGTCCACCGTAAATGCCGGGATCAGGCTGACAGCCCGGGGACAGCTGTGCTGGGCTCGGCTGAAGCCCCTGGAACAGCGGCCGGGTGTGTCCGAGGCATCGACATGAACATACACTGACATCTGCAATGAACTTCAAAAATCCTGTCTGGGCAGTGCCAGGGCCTGGTTGGGACAGTGCCCAGCTTGGATTGGGACCATCCACCTCATCAAATACGGGGCAGCTGAAGCTAGCGTGCTCCTGTAGCCCGAGGGGTGTGAGGCAGCTCAGGTGTCCCCACATCCCACCACAGCCTGGAGAAGGGGCACTCAGCTGCCTGGCACTGCATCCTCTGGGATAAACCTGCTCCCTTATCATCCTCCAAGGCAGAACAATCCCCACAGGGTCATTTTGAGACAATATTGGTTCACCCAGCCACAGAACATGAAGTGTCCTCCACACCCAAGCTATCAAAAAGCAATAAATTTGCAGTTTCCATCTTGTGTCTATCACACTTCACTGGAAATGCCTTAATTACTTTCTTCTAGGAGCACACAGACCGTTTAGGTAATTAAATCCCATCCCAGGCTTGTCACAGGACACTATGCCATGAAATCCCATTGACAAGCTCCTTGTGTTCCATCTCACAGCCACAACAGGCTTCAGCTTCTCACCCTGATGCTCGCACTGAGGCTGTTCTGGGACTTCACCCCCATGGCTGATAAAACCATTAAACTGTTCAAGCTGACATCTCCAACAGAGAAAGGCTTTTGAGAGACGAGTTTTGAGTCTTCTGTTCCCACAGCTGTTAGAACATCAATTATTTGAACACCTCAAATCAAAATGGATACAGATCAAAAACACACAGACAACCTCTTGTAAGCATTTGAGGTCTAAACCACACCTCAGATCTGAATCCCAGACTGGTTTGGGTTTGAAGGGACCTTAAAGATCATCCCATCCAGTGCCACCACCTGCCATGGGCAGGGACACCTTCCACTAGCCCAGGTTGCTCCAAGATCCATCCAACCTGGCCTTGGACACTTCCAGGGATCCAGGGGCAGCCACAGCTTCTCTGGGCAGCCTGTGCCAGTGAATGATGTCCAGATCACTCCCAAGGACATTTCTCAGTATCACCACTGCAATCACATCACGAAGGTGAGGAAACATTCCCAGGCATGACCCGGCGCAGAAGGTGCCACCCAAGGCACACACGTGGCACAGCTGGGAGAGGAGCCACAGCCTGAGCACGTTCCAAGGGGCTCTGCTGTACAGTGAGGACACCCCAATGCAAGGAGACAAGCCACCAGCACGGCCTTTCCAGCTCTGCAGGCAGGCTGTGACACACACACAGGGCTCCTGGTGCCCCTGGAGGACCACAAAGCTCAGCCGTGCCCAGCACTGCCCGTGCCCACCGCAGCACCTGCTGCTGCCAACGCCTCCAAAACACAACCCAGAGCCAGGGAGGAGCCCCAGGACCCAGAACACCAATCAAACCAGACCTTGGCTTTATTGGTATTTCAGAATTTAAAGCAGTTTCATGCATTTTCAGACCTGACTCAGGATTTTTACGTGCCTGGAGTGGCTGTGCCGTGACTGCAGGGGAATCGATACTGAGGAAGTCCAAGTCCTCCAAATTCTTCTGAGCATCGATAAATGCTCACTTTGCCCTGTAATTTATCCACACTGAGAGGCAGATCTTCAGCAATTCCATATTTGCTCTGTGCTTGTACCCATGGAGAAGCAAAGCAGCTTTCTCTGTTCCCTTGCTCCACTGGGAAAGGAATTGGGCTGGAACTGGATTCTGTACCCAGCTACTTGTGCTCTGTAAGCAACTCCCAGTACCACTTAAAACACTCCAAAGGGACAGGGATGGTGCTGCCACCCCCAGTAATTTTATGAGGTTTCATCATTTAATAAAACACGGTTTATACCCCATTGGCTGCAAACAGCTCAGCAAGTTAAAAAAGGCATAATTGGCATTTAGAGTCACACAACCATATCCAGGATGGAATTACAGCTCATTGTCTCCATCCCTCACATCAGGGGCTTGATCCCTTCCACGCTGGGAAGTGTTAGTTAACATGGACAGAGTAAAGCAGGAGTTTGGATTTGGGGGAGAAGAGCCAGGAATGGCACCTCCTCCAAGCATCACATCCACCTGTGGGCTCTGGAAAGGGAATTATGGAAGAGAAGATGTCCATCCCCACAGGCACGTTGGTGGGGTGGCTCCTCGAGACCAAGGACAAGCCAATTGCCTGTTCCCCCAGTACTGGGGGGGAGCAGAACATCTCAGAAGGAGTTTTTGGAGGAAGTTGTCACCACTGTTTTTCTCAGTGCCAGGCTGACAGGGCTGTGCAGGGACACTCACCTGCCACCCACAGCCCTCTTCAGTGGGTAACAGGAGGCAAAAGCCAACAGGATCCATCCAGCAGCACTTTTTGGCTCCTGATGCCTCCACTTTTTTTATGATATCCTACCAGAATGGCTGCTCTCCCCCTCCCCAGCCTCCTCCTCTCCCACTCCCGATGCCACCTGACCTTTGGGATGTTTCTCCCACCCCATCCAGCTCCTCCTTCCAGCACAAAGGTGGATCCCCTCCCTGAGCACAGGGAGTTAAGAGCATGTGCAGCCTTTCAGGGCTCAACTGTCAGCAGGAATTCGGAGGTTTGGGGCTTTTTCCTTTCAAAACCCAGTTAAAAAAACAATAAAAAGTTCCCCCCATCTCTGCTTTGATTCCCACAGGAGGCTGTTGAGCAGGAATAGGAGCTCTCAGTGGCTCCCAGACACAGTGGGAGAGGCATTTCCTGCCCAGCCTTGGGTCCAGCCCCACCATCCTCCTATGCCAGGGGCTCCTCAGGCTTCCCACATCCCTGGACACTCCTACTTCAAATAAGAGATAGAATTGTCTCCCTACAGGCATTATAAATAATAATGGTACCGGCATCTACCTGATTCCCACCGCCCAGAGGTGGGATCTGGGTCTCCCAGAAGGGTGGAGGGCCAAAGCTCTGCATCTGGGTGGGAAAGCAAAGGAAAACCAGCAGGGCACAGGGCAGGACACACTCCCAGCCCTGGAGAGGAAGAGAAGGTGGAGGTGCACTCCCAGCCCTGCCCTCAGCACAACCTGCCAGGAGAAGCAGCAGCATCCCAGTGCCCACTCCTGTCTTTCCTTCCACAGCACCAATTTATCAACCACTTGCCCTGTTTTCTTTCAGGCACAAATCCTGCAGTCTCAGAGTTACAGGAGAAACAAAGCCCCTTTTGCTTATCATCACTTTTAAACCTGTGTTTTTTAAAAACTGACATCCACGGTATTTAATATTAAAACACAGCTTCACACCGAAAGCTTAAGGGTTAAAACCAGAAGGATGCAGCAGCAGCCCAGAGCAGGCTTAGGGCACTTCAGGCTCCTCCTGGCTTGAACAGAAGCTGATTTACACCTGTAATTACAGAAAACATTCCAGGCTGGGGCACAGCATCCCCCAGGATGCTCCAGCTGCCACCACCCAGGGCCTGGGGATGAGGTGACTGTGCCATCTAGCTGTGGCCGCTCTGTGCTCAGCACACACCGACAGCACTCCTGGCACTACAGAGGGCTTTTAACAGCTCTGGTTTCCAGGGAAAAATCAGATCATTTATTTCATCCGTGCCATGCTGGATAGTAACACATGTAATGGAGTAAAGGAGGTTATTTTAGTCAGTAAACATATATAATATTAATATATAATAATACATGGAAATATATAGACTACAATTAGTGTATATGTATTAATATATAAATAATTCCTATATGTTAATATATAATACATAAATATATATAAATATATAGTGTAAATCTGTATTATATAGAGAGAATCATTAAGGTTCAAGGACCTCCAAGATCTCAAGTCCAACCTTCAGCCAACATACCACCAGACTCATTAAACCATGTCACAAAGTGCCACATCTACTCATTTTTTAACGCTTAAGCATTCCAAATAGTTATAGGAATATTTCTTTTCCTTTTCCTCACATCTTTATTCTATTACAAGCGGAGTTACTGAAGCTGCCACTTCACATTGCTGGTTTCTGCACTGGTTTCCCAGGATGGGTGAGGTTGGAAGGACCCACAGTGGCTCACCTGGTGCCACCTCCCTGCTCCAGCAGGGCCACCCCAGAGCACAGGGATTGTGTCCAGAGGGCTCTGGAATATCCCCAGGGAGGAGACTCCCCCGTCTCTGGCCAATCTGGTCAGGGCTGGGGCACTGCCCAGCCAAGAAGTTCTTCCTCCTGTGCAGGTGGAACTCCCTGGGCATCAGTTCCTGCCCGTTGCTCTTGTGCCATCGCTGGGCCCCCCCGAGCAGAGCCTGCTCCATCCTCTGCCCCCTCCCTGCAGGCCCTGCCAGCCCTTGGGGAGGGCTCCTCTCAGGGTCCCCTCTGGGGGCTGAACAGCCCCAGCTCCCTCAGAGATGCTCCAGGCCCCTCATCAGCTATTGAAGTCTATTTATTTAAACTCTCCTCTCACACCAAAATCCATCGTTCCCCCGTCTGTGCCTTCACTCCGCTCTCCCCTCTCCACGTCCCCTCATCCATGACCACCCAGCAGCTGCTCTCACAACACACGCAGAGTCCAGCAGGGCTTTGCTCAGCATTTCAGCAGCAAAAACCCCTCAAAACAAGGCAGAGGCTCAGGGCTCGACTCACCCGCACCGAGGGTTGCCTTAATGATGCAGAAACAAGCTAAATATATTTTTAATTTCATATTTTAATTTGTCAAGAGCATCTCAGTGGCTTTTAAATGAGATTTAAAGTGCATTTTATTCCACCAGGAATAAATTCAGTCACTGGCTAAAATTAGATTAGTGGCTCCAGTGCTTAATTAGCAAAAGGTTTGGAGGCTGCATTTTGGAACATCCTGGCCACATCTCATTAACCCAGCCTTAAGTAACTTTCTTTCTCTGTTGATGTGTGATTTATAAATAAGGGGTGATTCAGGAACAAGACACAAATATGGAGACATTTCCCCAGTTTATAAAGGGAAACTGAGGCAGGGAGAGCAATTAAAGGCTGGACCTAGAGGGAAGCCAGGCTGGGAGCAAGGAACACTTCCAGGGATCCAGGGGCAGCCACAGCTTCTCTGGGCAACCTGTGCCAGGGCCTCCCCACCCTCCCAGCCAGGAATTCCTTCCCAGTATCCCATCTGAATCTCTGCATTTTAGTTTCAAATTGTTGTGAAAAAAAAATCAAGCTACTAAGAAAACAAAAAAAAGGAGGGAGAATGTTGTGGGGTTTGGGGGACAAATTTTTAAATTTTTTTTGGGCAAATTTAGTTTTTACTTAAACTCCCAAGATACATGACCAGCCTTTCCAAGGAAACTAGCAGCTTGGATGCTCCTGAATATCCAGTTCTTACTTCTTGGATGAGGCAGGATGTTTAGTTTGGATCTATTTTCAACCTACTTATGGGTAATTAAAGTGGTTTTTACAAGCTTCAGTTATTTTGAGTACTGGAATATTCCTAAGAGTTGCAGCAGGTTCCTCCCTGTGTTTGCTGGTCTGTCCCTTTGAACCACATTCCAAATTGTCCTGTGTTTACAGGACTTAGATTGACCTGAAAGCTTTGCTCTTACTAGGTGGTATTTTTTACTTCCAGCCACATTTTGGGTTGGTTTTTCACCACTTTCGTGTCCTTACACAACAGGAAAAGGTTGGTATTTGTGACACACATGTTTTTAGCTCAGTTTTACCGAGGGCATCGGTCAGATATTGAAACAACATATTGTTATTGCCATAACTTCATTTCTCTTACTTTATGGAAGCACTAAAGCTCCTTCTGCATCTTCCCTTTCATAAAGCAACAAGGGAAGAGAAAGTTCCTTGGGTTGAGTGGAATTTTGAGCTCAGACGTTCAGTGTCTTACACTGAAAGGATAAGGAACCAGAGACAGATGGTTTCACGAGTCTTAGGATCATGCCAAGAGCACCCAGCCATCAGGAGACACAGGATTAGGTATCTTCTGCCAAAGGAAAAAGGTTCTTTTTTAATACAGGGCTATAAAAAACAAAGTTTGGCCCACTCATGTGGTGATTATTTATCCGTTGAGAAGGAAATGAAAAGCAAGAGTGCTCCTGAGGTCCTGTAAAACACCTCCTGGTGAAACACCAGCCAGAGGCAGCCCAGTGCTGGCAATAAACCCAATAAAGGAAGCGAGTGCAGTGAAAAGTCTGAATGAGTTTAGTTCTGCAAATCATTGTGCTGTTAAGGGAAAAAAAAAAAGGTAAATAAGAAATGAATGGGGGAGGAACATGAACATGAGATAACACCCCTCCCTATTAATGTTGGCACAAACAGGGAGCTGCCTGCTGGGGCCCGGGATGTGCCACCCCTGCCATCGAGCAGCGAGGTGTAACACCCACCCGCTGGTGCCAGCCTGCCACATTCCTGAGCGTTCCCGACAGTCATTTTGCCAGAGGCAGGGAAACGTTCATCGGCAAACAGTAGTCAGGGGTGTGCTGCTGATGTTGAACGATCCTGCTGGAGCCTGGAATGCAATGACCCTGCTGCTCTGAGGCACTTAATGGCCAAGGACATGGGCTCAGACCCCAGTGACACTTGTGTTATCCCAATCAGGCTTTTGAAAGACATGGATCCTGTCACAGAACACAATTCCAGTGGAATATCCCACTGGGAAGGGCACTGCTGATGTGAGTGGTGGGCAATTTGGGCAGGAAGCCTTGTCCCTGTGACAGGAGATGGCTCCAGCTCTGGCATCCTGGGATGAGGTGGCCGCAGGGAAAGGTCTCGGCTGACAGGAGCAGTTCCCTGTTGCTCACAAGGCTTCAGAGGAGCTGCAGGTTCTTGGTCAGGGTGTTTGGACCCCAAACAAGATTTTGGGACATGACCTTGAACTTGCTTTTGTATTTTAACAGTAATAACCACTGTTCTTCCCTAGTTTGTGAAGCAAGAAAACACACGACAACAGCCTCCCAGCACTGAGAGGGGCCTTATAAAGGGCAGGGAGAGTGACTTTTTACATGGACAGAGAGCGACAGGAGAAGGGAGAACATTTTTAAACTAAAAGAGATTTAGATCAGGTGTTAGAAAAAAGTTCTAGGACTGGAACTGGATGGGCTTTAAGGTCCTTCCCACCCCAAACCACTCTGGGACTGTCCAATGTAAGACCTCGCAGCAGTAGCTTGCGAAAGGTGGGACGAGAGTTAAAAACAGCAATGACACGCCAGGTTTTACAGTTCCCCCCTCATCTCGTCCGTGTGCCAACAGAACTGCTATTCCCAGGCTGAGGACACTTCTCCCGCAGGAATCCGGCACTACTGAAACTCCTGGATTACAAGTGGGGTCACTGCAGGCTCAGCCCAGAGCCCACCCACCAAACTAACTCCCCACTCTGAAAGCTTTTGAACTCCCCAGCACCAGCAGCCCTTAAGTCTCCCTGTCAATTCCCAAGGAAGGCCATTCCAGGAGCCATTTGCTGGCAGGTATCATAACAGCAATTTTCCCCTAAAGCACTTCCCATAAACCAACTGTAGCAGCACCAGGTGCCATTAGCTGGGAGAAAAAGGAACCCAAAAGCAGCTTGACTCCGCAAAACACAATCTCCCTGTCTTCCCAACATTCCTCCATGGAAAGGTTGATGGAATAATCCACCTCAAGCACTACTATCCTCATTAAGCTGTTCAGATTTCAACCATACTAACAACTAAACTTCTGCTTTATTTTTAAATCACGGAATCACTGAGGCTGGAAAAGCCCCCCAAGATAAAGTCCACCCCATCCCCACCTTGTCACCCTGTGCCACATCCAGTCCCTCCTTGGACACCGCCATGGGTAGGGGACTCCTCCTCCCTGGGAATGTCACACTTCCTTGAGATTGAGCACAGGTTTATCAAGGCCATCCAGAAGGGCCTTAGGAACACACAGAATTGTCCCAGCAAGTGGCCTAAGCAACAGAAAACCCAAAGCTTTCATGCAACAGTTTGTACATCTAATCTTTCAGATTTTTGTAAAAAAAAAAATACTTTAATTCTATTTTTAGTTATATATAATATATAAATATATACAATATATAATATATGTGATATATCTAATTTTCATTTAGAAGATGAACTAGTTTTAAAAGATTACTTTTTAAAAGATTATTGAACACTGTGAGGGACTGGGCTCAGATCATCAGAGGGCTGGTGAGAAGGGGAGTGAGGGTCCACGATTTGCTTCTGCTTCCTAATAAAGTTACAAGAGGAAGGATAATTTCACAGCACTTGTACTTTTGGAGAAACCAAGGATTTAGAAGTACAGAAATGAATTTTTGAAGGGCACAAATGGCCTAATGGACTTGTGTGTCCTCAGTAGGAAAGACACAGTGACAGCTTGAGACCTGGGCATGGCAGCTGTGCCCTCCCTTCTGTTTTAGTTCTGCCTTCCCTCTTCCCTCTCAGCACATCTTGGATGGATTTGGTCCATTAGTTGAAAGAAACTTGTGATGCACTTTTTTTTAATCCTGTTTGTGCGTGAGGTGACAGAACCTTCAGACATGTGGCAATATCACACCGAGTTCCCTGCCCATCGGAGTTTAATTAATTCAGTTGAACCAATATCACTTGGAACGGACACAAAGGAAAGGGGGATCCCACACCCTGCCTCAGCTCCCCCACAGGAGCTCTTGGAATTGTTGTTTTGCCAGTGGGTGCTTGGAGAAGCTTCAATCATGAATCCCAGACCGGTTTGGGTGGGAAGGGACCTTAAAGCCCACCCAATGCCACCCCCTGCCACGGGCAGGGACACCTTCCACTAGCCCAGGTTGCTCCAAGCCCCGTCCAACCTGGCCTTGGACCCTTCCAGGGATCCAGGGGCAGCCACAGCTTCTCTGGGCAACCTGTGCCAGGGCCTCCCCACCCTCCCAGCCAGGAATTCCTTCCCATATCCCATCTCTCCCTGCCCTCTGGCAGTGGGAAGCCATTCCCTGTGTCCTGTCACTCAGACATGGGACTCCTTCTACTGATCGTTAACATTAATTACCTGTGCAGCCTCTATCCCCAGCTGCAGACCCGGGGAGGGGAAACGAAAGAGGAGCTCCAAGTTGCTCTTTCCCATATAAATAAATTGGAAGATAAGGGGGAATAAAGCTCAGATTTAAAAGGTCAAGATGTGAGAGGCTGTTGATTTTTGGACAGCCACTACAGCCCCCTGCTCAGGAGCGGGGGAAAGAGGAGACCTTGGCACTGTCAGAGAAGTTGAATAAAGTTCAGCACCTTTTTTAAAGAGCAGGAGTTTGCTGATCTTTGTACTTCATTATTGGCTTCCTGACAGCAAATGGAAGGGCTCAGCTAATGTCAATACTGATTTTCTGGCATTCAATCCCCCTCTGCCTTCTGGCTTTCACCAAATTCCAGCAAACTTTTGTCATTTCTCCTCCCCCTCCCAACAGGGCCCTGCCACGAGTTCCCACTGCGAGCTCTGGGTTTGTCCCAGCCTGGAGAAGGCAGTTTGAGGAAGAAGATCAGGGTTGTTCTGCACACAGCCAGATCCCCACCTTCTGGAACAGGGCAGGTGGAGTCACCTCTGGGAATTGTTTGGGGTGGAAAACCCCCCTAAGATCACCAAGTCCAACTCAGCACTGCCGAGGCCACCACTGCCCCGTGTCCCCAAGGGTCACATCCACGGGGTTTGGGAAAACCCTCCAGGGATGGAGATTCCACACCCCTGCCCTGGGCAGCTGTGCCAGGGCTGGACAGCCCCTTCCAGGGAGAAGCATTCCCTAATACCCAACCTAAACCTCCCTGGCACAACTTGAGGCCAGTTCCCCTCATCATATCACTCACCATTCCACACATTTACACAAAACAGGTCCATAGATTTGTGTAACCAATATATTTCAACGAGTTACTCCTCCTGGCAATTAAAATGTTAACACTAATTACGATAAAAACATTTCTAAGGTTGCTGTTTCTAAACACTTGTGAGCAGCATCTGCATTTATTGGCTAAAAACCACTTTGTGCAGACTTTAAAACACAGCAAAGGACAAAAACTAAAAGCCAAAGCTGGTTCCAATTCTTGCTAAAATAAGGGGAGATAAATTTAGGTATCATGTGAAGTCCCACTAGAGAGCAACAGACAGTTTGGAGCTGAGTGTGTTTACAGCCCCATATACACAGAGACACACCAGGGACCCCAGAGCTGCTCTGGGAAGCAGATTATGAAATCCTGCAGGAATTCCAGCTGTTCCAACCAAGCCTTTGAGAACCAGCATCAGTAAACAACACTTAAGTGAAGGTGTAAACAACACATGGCTTTGCAATGGGTGCAAAGTGGTCAATAAAGGCAAGAGAAATGAGAAAAATAAAGAGTGTTTTGGCAGCAGGCCTTGGCAGGCACATCCCACACTGCTGGATGCAAAAAGGGTGGATCTACATTTAATATCTTGACTACCAAAGCCACAAAACTTGAGTTTCCATGGAATTTTCCACTTCAGGCAGCGCTGAGAGACAGTTTACCCACATCTCCTGCCGGTGCTTCAAAATGCCCAAGATGCAACATTGAGGAGAGTCCATGAAACTGCTGGGAAACCTCAATAAAAACAGGGAGAAGCAGGAGAAAACTGAGTCCCAACCAATGCAGCCTGCGGGCACCGGAAGAGCAGCCCGGGCAAGGGAACGGGCTGGGCGTTCTCAGGCCCAGCCAAAATTGTAATTACAGTGGAAACACAAAACCTGAACATTGATCAGCTTGGTACAACTTGTTCATTGATGGTGTTTTCTCTTGTCACTAATTAATAACACACTGAGCTCCCTAATATTATGGGATTGTTAACATTAAAGAAGTATCATTTTGTAGGCTCCTTCCCACCAGGCAGGGATGTAATTATTCCTTATCTTCCCAGACAGCCAAGCCCAGTAAACACAATTACAAAAATTTATGTTCACTGGAGCGTGAAAAAATAAGTCATAAAATTAATATTGTATTTATCCTCTTCCTTTTAGCAGTTATTAAAATGCACCAGTGATTTCTTGACTACTCCTTTTGGAGGCAGCTCTTTCCCGGAATTAATTTTGGCTTTGGTTTCCTTCTTGTTTACAAAAAGTTTTTCCCACCTCTCAGAATTCCAGAGGCTTCCATGCAGCACCAAGGGCTTCTCTCTTTCCCTGAGGACAACCTTGAATCAGCTGTTCAGGGATTATCAAGGGATGGAGCAGTTCTGCTGGGAGGAAAGGCTGGGAATATTGGGACTGTTCAGCCTGGAGAAGAGAAGCTTTGGGGTGACCTAATTGTGGCTTTCCAGGACCTGAAGGAGCTACAGGAAACATGCAGAGAGACTATTGACAATGGATGGAGGGACAGGACACAGGGAATGGCTTCCCACTGCCAGAGGGCAGGGAGAGGTGGTTATATTGGGAAGGAATTCCTGGCTGGGAGGGTGGGGAGGCCCTGGCACAGGTTGCCCAGAGAAGCTGTGGCTGCCCCTGGATCCCTGGAATGTTTCTCAGAGGAACATTTCCAAGTCGATAATGGAGGCTGATGAAGTTTTTAAGCATTACCCAAGTATCAAACAAACTCCTCCGCTCCGTGTCTGTGTTCACGGAACATCAGCTCCAGCAGTGGCCCTTCCCAAGCTGTGGGGTCTGGCTCAGAGAAACAGAAGCACAATAACAATGACACCACGAGGAAGCAGAGCCTTGTCTGCAATTCCCTCTCCTCTGCTTTCCCACAGCAAAAGGGGACAAATGAGGACAGAAAAATGGTTTTATTACGTGCAAATATTACTGCTGCTGAGCTCACCCCACGGCCACAGCCATTCAGGCACCCTGAGCTGTTGCACGTGACACCACGGGTCAGGCAGGAGGGATCAGGAGCCACAAGTGCTCCAAGAGCAGTGGCTGTGTCCCAGAGAGCTGGGAATTACACCATCCCAGGATATCCTGGGCTGGAACGACCCCCAAGGACCATCCAGTCCAAGCCCTGGTCCTGCCCAGGACACCCCAACAATCCCCCCTGTCCCTCAGAGCTTATCCAGGCTCTCCATCCAAACCACCAAGACTGATTGGAAAAGCCAAGGTGTCCCCCCAAGTCATGCCCATTGCTGTCTTGGAGTAAAAAAACATCCTCTTAATTTATCTCTAATCTCTCCATTTTCCTCCTGACTTCTTTAGTCCAAAGATATATTTTTGTCATAATATGTCAGACTTTTGCAATAGCTACGTTTCCCTTTAATCTCTCCTTCAAACCTTATCCCAAATTCTATAATATTTTATTATTCTTATTTTTGCTTAAATTCCTGAGTAAAGTATTCCCAGAAAGGGAAGATGACAATATTCATGGGCCTGACTTCCTAGCAGATTTTTATNCCCTTCCCTGCTGCTGGAGGGAACAGGAAAATCCTGGATTTCATGATTTGCCGGGGTGGGAGCACACTTCACTCCAGCAAACAGGAGCTGTTCCTGTGATCCCAAGTCCCAGCAGAGACACCAGGGAGTCTGGGGTGGAAACCTGAGTTTGGAACCATCCAGCAAAACCCTTTTTCCGTCCCTGATGCCACTCTCCTGAAAGACCAGGGTAAGACTTGCTTGGCAATAACAAGCCTGGAGTGGGAACGATGGTTTTCCTCAACCCTTAATTCCCAGACTGATTTGGATTGGAATGACATTAAAGCCCATCCAGTGCCACCCCCTCCATGGGCAGGGACACCTTCCACTAGCCCAGGTTGCTCCAAGCCCCGTCCAACTTGGACACTTCCAGGGATCCAGGGGCAGCCACAGCTTCTCTGGGCAACCTGGGCCAGGGCCTCCCCACCCTCCCAGCCAGGAATTCCTTCCCAATATCCTACCTAAATTGACCTTCCTTTAACCAGTCCCACAGCCCCATACCCAGAAAACAATCTATTGAGCTGACTATTGCCATCCAAATCACTCCAGAAACCAGGAGAAGAGATGACCAGGCTCTCCAAGAAGTTCCTGGATATTTATTTTCACCCCACATCCCAACAAACCCAGCAACCCCCTCTCAGTTTACACCTGACTTATAAACCTGCCAGGGGTTTTGTTAGATTAATCCTGCCTGGTTTGCCCTGAGCATTGGGATGGGGAGGCTAAAAGTGATCTCAGGCAATAAAGTCCAAGCACCTCAGGTAAATATTGCTTTTAAAAAGCCATTTACAGGGTCGACAATGCCCAGCAACACCTTATATAAAACAAAGCACCTCGTTGTGTGGAATGGTCTGGAAGAGGGGGAAAAGAAAAAAGTCAATGCACCAGGGTTCTGAAATCCAGAGCAGGTCCCTCCATTTATCCAAACTCAGCCTGAGCACATCAATTATTCTCAAGTTTCCTCGAGTTGCAGGAGGCTTGCACAGCAGCACAACTCCTGTTCAAACACCCCCTTCCTGCATGAAAGGCTTCTTGTGCTACAATAGTTTGTTTTTCCTCAAGTAGTTCTTAAATAGAGACTTTAAACTTAAGGAAACCTTAAAGAAAACACAGTCTCTTCCTGGTAGGAGTCCTCAGAGAGGTTATTCTCATCTTCGACGCTCGTGAAATGGTTATTTTAGCTTTGCTAGATAAGCAATTAACTCCCCAATTAATACCAGTATTTTGTATGCAACTGGGTTCTTATTTGAATAAGTAATTATGTGAAGTTCCTTTGATTCCAAATTAGTATAAAAAACATCCTGGCATGGGTGGAAATTGTTCCAGAAGGGTTTGTTTAGATCCAAACTCTTTGTACGTGCGGAACAGGAGCACACCCCGGTACAGAATTTATGAGAGTAACTAAAAAACAAAATAGAATCCCTGCACAGGTTTCTAGTGAAGATGTTTTCCCCACTTCTTGAAGGCTCTGGGAAACATCCACCTGGTGAAATAAGAGCAGGGACAGGACTCCAGTGCCACTTGTGCTGAGGGTGCTGCTTTTAACCAGCCAAAAGCCACAATTCAGTATATCCCTCTGTGATCCCTAGAGGATAACTGGTATAAGAGAATCACCAGGTGAGCTGAAGGCAACAGGTTGACAGCAGAGAAAATGGGATTGCAGGCTGTTATAGGGAATAAAGTGGGAACATGTGACCGTATCAGCCCCTCCAGGTCCCACAGAGCCACCCCCACCATTCCCAGCAGGACCAGGCACACCCGGAGCTCCCTCTGCCCCTGCACATCCATGTCCAGCTCCACTGATTCTCCTGAGCTGCTCTGGCTGATTGGAATCACAGCTCTCTGAACAGGGCAGGCAGAGCCTCGTCCTGCACTGACTCCTCTTCCTTCCGCTGCACCTCATCTGTCCCTCGCTCCTGCCAGGGGCTCCAGCAAATTCCAGGCCATGGAGACACAGAACAGGGAGAGAGGGTTGGTTATCTTGGGATCCAACCAGTTCAGGTGGGAAGGGACCTCCAAGCCCATCCAGTGCCACCCCCTGCCATGGGCAGGGACACTTTCCACTAGCCCAGGTTGCTCCAACCTGGCCTTGGATACTTCCAGGGATGGATCCAGGACAGCCACAGCTTCTCTGGGCAACCTGTGCCAGGGCCTCCCCACCCTTCCAGCCAGGAATTCCTTCCCAATATCCCATCTCTCCCTGCCCTCTGGCAGTGGGAAGCCATTCCCTGTGTCCTGTCCCTCCATCCCCTTGTTAACAGTCTCTCTCCACATTTCTTGTAGCCCCTTCCAGGCCACAATCAGGTCACCCTGAGGCTTCTCCAGGCTGAACATTCCAGATTTTCCCAGCCTTTTCCCCTGGCAGAGCTGCTCCATCCTCTGATCACCTCCATGGCTCCCCAGAGTGTCTGCAGCACCAAAGTCCTCTGACCAACACACAACAACCCTCTGCTTTTACTCCCTCAACTCCCTTTCCTCTCACTTCTATCACTGAAATGAAGTTTGTTCACATCTGAAAGCCCAAGATAAAAACCCTGGACAGTGCAAGAATTGTGAGTGAGAAAAAACCCAGAAGTAAACAGAACAACTAGTTCCTAACTGTATTTTTTATAACAATTACGACTGAGGAAGAAAAGAGAACTTTATTTTGGCAGCTTCCTCCACAGACCAGAAGATGCTTCTCAATTTCCTGCCAATAATTCTTGTTATTTGCACCACAAAGCACCAGTGACACACAAAGAGCTGGACCACAAACTACACTCCCAACTGGACATCTCCCTCTGCAATTAATGCTTTTGATTCCACCCAAACAGAACTTGACAAGAATGAGGTTCTCTCAATTTCAGTCTTGGCTCATATATTGAATTTTTTTTAAAAGCACATCCCATTTGACTGGAATTGGGTCTGGAAACACCTCCTCCCTGTCAGGGGAGCTGCACAACATCCTGATGAGCTCGTTTGGAGAGGCAGGAGGCTGACTCTGGGTCAAGAAAATCACTCTAAAACATCACTGGCTCACTGTAACTGCTCAGCAAATAAATCATAGTTCATTACTGGTGCTTCCTGAATCCTAAATAGAAATTACAAGCTGCAGAGACTGAGAAACCCTTATTGTTTTCAATCTTTAAACCCCAGGAAAAGGTCACCGAGGTAATTGCTGCAAGAAAAGATCACAGGTCAGGAGAAACATTTTTTAAGCTTGAAATGATCAGGAAAAGAGTTTGCACTGGGAGAAATTAAAGAGTGTATTTAATCCCATCTCTAGTTCACACCAAGTACAGTACATATGGAAATTCTCATTGTGAAACCAGCCCTTACAGGTCCCATTCAGTCATGGGGGAGCAGATGGTGCTGTGGGGGGACCAAGGTGTCCTGTGCTATGAAAACCAGCGTTGGCAGAGATGTCCAGGCACTACTTAATCCCATTTTCTTCAGGATTTTAAGGATGTTTCAGTACAGAACTGGTGACAGACACAGGGGCATAAAACAGGAGTGCAGTGGGAGGATTTCAGACCTCAAAACACCTGATGTTGTCAGAGAAGCTCAATTGTTGAGCAGCTTTTGCACTGCAATGAGATGATCCTTAAGGTCCCTTCCAACCCAAACCATCCTGTGATCCCACACAGGAATTACTTAAGGGATCCCTGGATGCACCAATAAGCCTGAGCCAAAGGTAACAACAAATGAAAACTTGTGAGAAGAATGACTGCTTGGGTTCCAGGGGCTGCCTGAAGTAAGACATTAGTTTTGACATCAGTCTTCATTTGCACCTTTACTTTTCATGAGCTGTGATCTGGTTTCATGACAACCAGATATTGTCCTCAGTAAGCTGGAGAGTAGGAGGAATTAAAAGCAGCTGATGTTATTAAACAGAAAGTCAGGCTAAGCGTGACTCAAGCAAGAATTAACCCCACTGAGGTCAAAAGCAGCTACAGCAACAGAGTTGGCACCTCAGATGTCCCAGATCCTTTTGGGGTTTTGAGACATCCGTTAGCCATTCCCTGCTCTCCTGACAATGTTGGATTTCCTTCCTTCTCTGGAAAACAAGTGGCCACTAAGAACCCAGCTCAGATCACCAGGTGACTGTCCCATCCTCACTCCCAGTTCCTGGGGATGGGACAGTCCCCAGGTAAGGGAAAGCAAGGCTGGGAGAGCTGGGGGGGTTCACCTGGAGAAGAGAAGGCTCCAGGGAGACCTGAGAGCCCCTTGCAGGGCCTAAAGGGGCTCCAGGAGAGCTGGAGAGGGACTGGGGACAAGGGATGGAGGGACAGCACACAGGGAATGGCTTCCCACTGCCAGAGGGCAGGGAGAGATGGGATATTGGGAAGGAATTCCTGGGTGGGTGGGTGGGGAGGCCCTGGCACAGGCTGCCCAGAGAAGCTGTGGCTGCCCCTGGATCCCTGGAAGTGTCCAAGGCCAGGGTGGAGCAACCTGGGCTAGTGGAAGGTGTCCCTGCCCATGACAGGGGGTGGCACTGGATGGGATTTAAGGTCCCTTCCCACCCAACCCGTCCCATGACTCCTGCAGCCCCCAGGTGTTTCTGCTCTGGGTAACCCCAGCTCACCCCACCCAGCACAGCTGGGGCTACTGAGACCCAATTGGGGTGTGGTGCTCCCAGCCCTCACACAGCCCTTGCAAGGCCCCCAAAATCCAGCCCCCAAACCCACACCTGCAAGAGCAGGATTTTACATCCAAGTTCTGCCCTTTGGAGGACCCAGACTTGCTCCTTTATGCTGCTGGCACCACGGAGAGGGGCTGAGGATCTGCTACAGCAAACTGCTCCCAACAAGATGCACTGAACAGCTACTGCCTTGTTTCAGTCAGAACACACCTCAGAGCACACCTCACCTGCTGCAGCCTCCTTTGCAGCAAACTCAGACTCTCTGAAATTGAAGATACAAGGACTATAATTCCCATTATCTCCAAACCCCAGTGCCCCAGCACTTGGCCAGAATATGGTCCTCAGCACAGCCCCACCAGGAGCAAGCCCCAACAGGGAATTCCTGGGAAACACTCAGGGTCACTTTTGGCAGCCTGGGAAGAGGCACCTTCCCCCACCCTCCCCAGCACTGCCTTTTCCTCCTGAATTACTAACAGCAAACCCATTTTCACTCCACTGAAGTTGTTGTTGGAGGGAGACTCATCTTGAGGACCCAGCACAGCCCCAGGGCCGTGTGAGCCACAGGCTGGGCTCAGCAGTGGTTTGAGATCCTCCACGAAACAAAGAAAGCACTGGGGATAACATTCCAAGGTGCCTGCCTTCAATTCCAGGGGAAAAGAGCCATAGTACCCAAATTACACTCAACGTGCCACTGAAAACATCAGCACAACAACCACAACAGCAAGAAGTAAGTTCTGGGGGAGCTCAGCCTCCCCCCTCATTAAATCCAAGCATTCCTTTTTCCCTAGCACATAACAAGGAAAACTGAAGTGCCAGGGAAACACAGCAGGACAAAACTCAGTCAGAAACAGTAAATAAATTAACAAACAAACATACAAATAGAAGACAGCACTCACCAGTGAAGAACAAACTCCCAGCAGAGAAGAACAAACACCCATCACAGCACCTCTCCCACTCCCCTGGGGCACCAGCCCAGCCCCACCCTCGTTATATGGGCTCCTTAATTACAACTGCAGACACCTGGGGTTAATTAGCAGGCAGAGCTCATTTATCGAGCCCCTGCTGCAGCTGAGCACCCTCTTGGTGTCCTGCTGGGTGTCTGTGGGTGCTGAGCTCCCTCCTGACACTCAGGGCCCCCCTGGGATGTTCAGCACACCCAGTTTGCTCACAGAGCTCCAAATACTTTCTTGGTCTGGGACAGTTAAAGAGTGGGTTTGTTCTGTTGGGTCTCTTGGAACACACTTCCCTTTTTAGGGTGAAAATCCTTGTCAGTGCCCAGAATTCCCAGCAATAAGGAGGGCCTGGTGAAAGAAAAGCAAAGGCACAATCACTAATAAAAAGGGGCCACAGCAATTCAGCAGGTGGGAAAACAAAGGTACAAGGAAAACAATCCACATTCCAGGGTGTCCTGTTGGTCAGGAGGGGCTGGAGCAGGATTCCAGAGTGTCCTACTGAGAAGCCACTGATCTCCTGTGCCAGGAGTAAAGGCTGGGAGAGCTGGGGGGGTTCTCCTGGAGAAGAGAAGGCTCCAGGGAGACCTGAGAGCCCCTTCCAGGGCCTAAAGGGGCTCCAGGAGAGCTGGAGAGGGACTGGGGACAAGGGCTGGAGGGACAGGACACAGGGAATGGCTTCCCACTGCCAGAGGGCAGGGAGAGATGGGATATTGGGAAGGAATTGCTGGCTGGGAGGGGGGGGAGGCCCTGGCACAGGTTGCCCAGAGAAGCTGTGGCTGCCCCAAGCCAGTCTGTGATCCCAGGAATTTTTAAATTAATTTAAAAAGAAATGGCCATTCGTGGTTGCCTCTGAGCAGTTTTGGGGCACATGGAATTGGTTTCCCCTGAGGAGTCAGTGCCTCTGTGAGTGCTCAGATTAACTCATCCCACAAATTCCAAGTGAAATACGGTCTCTGTTATTACTGGGGTCAGAGCTTGATGAAACAAGTTGTCACAGTCAGAGGAACGGGTCACTCTGCGTTGTGTCTGCTGATGAGTTGATCCCAGAGGAAGTGGGAGATGCCCAGAGAAGCTGTGGCTGCCCCATCCCTGGAATTGCTCAGGGCCAGGCTGGATGGGCTTTGAGCAATGATATTGGGTACTTTTTCCCCAAAGTGCATTATTTCTACGGTCCCTGCAGACACTGGATGTCAGGATGCAATAAACCCCGCTGGAAGCAGTGGAGAGGAGCATCCCAAGGGCTGCACCAGATCCCTTCTGTCCCTCCAAGCTCTTCCCAACATCCCATTTCTGCCCACAGACAAGAACTTCGGGCTGTTCTCAAAACTTCTGTCTCCCAGTTTGTGTGAGGGCAGGCAGCCAAAGTGTAAATGAGTCAGTGCTAGCGCAGAGTCGCACGTGCAGTTCTACGGAGGATGATTAGCTAATTGCAGTTAATTACTTTGCAAACAAAGCACCCAGACCCGTCATAAAGAGCCGGTTTTTGTCACTTCATGTCTAACAGGGTAATAAGGTCCCAGCTATTCCCCTACAACTGATTCTTTGTTTGCCTTACAGGCTGATACCTGCTGATAAAACGCTTTACTTTCAAGTGATAAATTATCTTAATTAACTTTAATTGTTTGCAGACAAAGTTATGCAAATGGAGCCATTTCAGGAGCAGAGGCAGAGGTGGGACTGTGGCTTGGGAGATGGCAAAGGAACACTCAACCTCGTTCATGTCAAGGGGGCTTTAATTCTTTAAAATAAGAATGTGAATCCTGGGGTGAAGTGGGACAGCAGCTGGAATGGGAGGGAAAATACAGTCATGGATTGTTTTCCCAGCCTTTCCCTGAAGAATCACGGACTGCTTTGGGTTGGAAGAGACCTTAAAGCTCATCCCATCCCACCCCCTGCCATGGGCAGGACACCTCCCACTGGCCCAGGTTGCTCCAAGGCCCATCCAACCTGGCCTTGGACACTTCCAGGGATGGGGATTCCCAGAGAAGGATTCCCTTCTTTTGCCGTTATTCCTCCCTGTGCTTCCAGCCCTCACTGCAGCAGTCCATCCAGAGCATTTCCCAGGTGTGCCATGGGGTGACTGAGAGGTTTTCCAAGCACCAGGACAATCAGGAAGCCAAAATCCAGTGGAGCTGGTGTGGGTCCTGCTGCTGCTGTGACATCCCGTGTCCCTCAGTGTTCCTGGTGGAACTGGACTGTCCTCAGTCAGCTGGAGGAAAACAAAAGACGGATGAGCTGATCAGAAATAAATCCTGCCCCGAGAACGACGTGCCATGAATTTAAACCACCCCTTCCACGCCCTCAGCTCCTCCTGGATGTCTCATTCCTGCTTTTATTGCTTGGGAGTGAAAAAAAATGAGGTTTCTCTGAGCAACCTTGGCCTAATGGAAGGTGTCCCTGCCCAAGGCAGGGGGTGGAACAAGATGAGTATTGATTCCTATCATATCATGGAATGACTGGGGTTGGAAGGGATCTTAAAAACCATCTAGTTCCAACCCCCTGCCAAAATGCCACCACCCAAATCCCTGTGGGGAGCTCTGACCCTTTCCCACCCCTAAAGCCACACATCCCTCAAGGTCCCCCAGGATGGCCATGGTCTGCACACGGTAATCAGTGCAGGAACGTTGGGATCTGGGGGTTTCATTAATTTTTTCCACGGAAGACAAAACACCCAGAAAACTTCAGGCCACAGAGCTGCATGTCCAGGCCCTTCTCTTTCTGCTGGCCACAAACTGGTAGCATTTGAAAACTCATAACAATAAACGGAAGGGATGACCCAGGCACCCCTGAAGGAAAGTGGGGGTGACCCAGGCACCTAAAGAAGGGCTGCTCTAATTAGGCATTGCCCTGCTGATGGAGGGTCAGTGCATTGCCATGGCAATCAGAATCCACGCTCCACCTGGACCAGCCCTGGGAAGCAGGACCAGAATCAGTCATTTAGGCTGGAAAAGACCTCTAAGAGCAGGGAGTGCAGCTGTCAGCTGGCACTGCCCAGCCCAGCACCGTTTCAGCCTCCAGCTCACTGCACTTCCCAGGTAAGAGCAGTTCATCAGCAGCTACTGATGCAACTCCCCTTCAAGTCTTTGGGCAGTTTATGGTTTCTCATCCAGCTGGTTTGACTTGTAATTGGGAGATGCCAACACCGCTCCCTTTTCCCATTTGAT
The DNA here is from genome assembly GCA_013396775.1 of Cephalopterus ornatus. NCBI lineage: Eukaryota > Metazoa > Chordata > Aves > Passeriformes > Cotingidae > Cephalopterus > Cephalopterus ornatus. Next base: position 103,242 of record VZRE01006235.1, on the reverse strand, counting down.
TTTCAAGCAGACAACATTAAAGCCCCAGATCTCATTTCTGAAGCCAGCTTGCGGTTCAATCTACTGGGAACGCAGTTGTTTGTTTGCTGCTTCCCCGGGTCACCACCTCCTCTGCTGTTGTTCCAAGGTTGACAGTGATTTAAACTCAGTGTATTTTTACAAGCTGCACCTAATCTGGGGGATAAATATCCCGAGGGACATTTGTTCCTGCCTGTCATTTCTCAGGAAGATACTATTAGGGCTGGGCTCGGAACAAAGTGCAATTCCTAAATTTGCTGCTGCTGCTGCCTTGCAGAGGCTCCACATTTTAATGAGCTGTGAGAGGCAGGAGGGATGGGGCTGATGCCGCTGAGCAAAGCACAGCTGCTTTTTCCTCACTTAGGACCATGCCCGTGGGTTTTCCTCATGAATAAAAGGAATTCTGCACTGTAGCTGCACCCCTGCTGTGTCCAGACTGGGTGAACTGGGCTCACTGGACACATGTGAGTAGTAAACCCAGTTATCACCCCCCTGGCATTTCAGGCTGGGCTCAGCTGGTCACAAGCAGTGACTGGTCTGGGCTTCCCACCAGCACAGCACAGAATCCCAGGATCCCTGAGGCTGGAAAATCCCTCTCAACCCATGGATCCCCCCTGTGCCCAATGCCCCCCTTGTCCCCAGCCCAGAGCACTGAGTGCCACGGCCAGGCCTTCCTTGGGCACCTCCAGGGCTGGGGACTCCACAGTTGGGGTCTCCTCTAGAAAAGGCTTCTTCAGGTTTCCGATCACATCCTGCCCCATTCCCTATGTTTCTCCAAGGCCCAGGTCCTGAGGAGCCACAGGAATTGCCTTGCCAGTGCTTTGAGGGTCCGTGTCCCAGCTCCCTCCCTGGTTCTGCTTTGGGCACAGCCCCAGCTGCCAAGGTTATCATCTCTCATCCCTCAGTGGAGCTTTGCCACACAACATCCTCCAGGGAATAATGATACCAGTAACAGCATTAAAAACATAAAAAAATCACTAATTTCAGTGATTTGTCAGGCTGGGTTGAATCTCCCAGCTGTGCTGCAGCCCCAGCCCAGACAGGCCAAGTCTTTGTGTGACACCCTTGACATGCCTGAATCGATGACATTAAATGCCAATGCAGGGATTTCTTATATTATTTTAATAGCACAAAGCAAGAGTTTCCTTGTCCAAATCCCATTAATAACCACTTTGAAAGTGGAGCCTGCAAAGCCCATTAAATCCAGACAGATATATTTTAGGCAAAAGCTAAAACTGTTTGAACTTCGCAGTGTCTGAGAGGCCACTTTAATTGAGCAGCAAACAGAGCATTTCTAATCCAGCCCAGATGAGAAAAGGGGGAGCAGAAAGGACATGCTTTGAAAGAAGGAAAATAAATAGCAGAGAGGAGCAGTGTCCTAGACCCAGGAGAGCAGGGATGCAGGGATGGGAATGGAGGGATGGAGACACCAGGACCAGAACAGTGTCAGGTCAGACCCTTCTGAGAAGGGATAGGATCAGACTTTACCTTCCCTGGGAGGGTGGGGAGGCCCTGGCACAGGTTGCCCAGAGAAGCTGTGGCTGCCCCTGGATCCCTGGAAGTGTCCAAGGCCAGGTTGGACGGGGCTTGGAGCAACCTGGGATAGTAGGAGGTGTCCTTGCCCATGGCACTGGATGGGCTTTAAGGTCCCTTCCAACCCAATTTGTTCTGTGATTCTATTTTCCTATGAAATCAAGGAATTAGCAGTGGGAATCTAACCTAAAGTATGAGCATCAGTTTTAGTCTACAGCCTCATTTTGCTCTCATATCACTGACCAGAGCCCACTGTACTTCCCAGAGAGTGGGATTCAGGGAAGGTTTGAGTCCCCTCCAACAGTCCTGGCTGTTCCACACATCTCCACAGAGGTGGTTGAACATTCACTGACTAAACCCCGTCACTTCAGCCACACTCAAAGGACAAAAAGGATCCAAATGGCTGGGAGGGACCAGCCAAAAAAACTCCAGCTGCAGAGACCCAGAGCTGGAGAGGGAGGAGAGATGAAAGTTCCTCTTCAACCCCATGCTCTCCACGAGGAATTCACTCTGGTTTATCGGAGCAGACACGGATATTTTCCATTTCAAACCAAACTGCCTCAAAGCCTGGATGAGAACTTTCAGGTTCTGAGCAAGAAGTGGGGTGGGAAAGTAAAAGAACAACAAAGCAAAGGAAGTCTTTATGGAAAATTGGTGATACCCTTTCCAGCTTCCTGGAAATGTGTATTGGGAAATATTAAAAAGGGCCCCTGGGTATTCCAATCTGGTCTCTGCACACACCAACCCACCACAAGGAGCTCTCTTCCTTTCAAAGGTTGGTCAGTCCGCAGGGCTGGAGCTGCAACACCATCCCGGATGGCACTGCCAATCTCTGGGACTTTCCTTGGCAGAGGGACCTTCTCCAGTGCACAGAGTGGGGGGAAAGGGCATTTGTCCACTGTCACATCCTCAGATTGGTTTTCCAGGTTCCAGCTGAGCCAGGGAAGGTCTCCACCAGTGGGGCTGTCACCCTCATCCAGGTGTGTTTGTAAGATCAGGGTCTCCAGTCCTCAGGGAACACCAACAGCAAACTTCAGCGTGAGCCTCACATGGGAAGACCAAACAAGTGGAGAGTGTGAGAGAGGCTGGGAAAGCTCTGAGACCATCCAGTCCCACCAGCCCTGCCAAGGCCACCACTGAGCCCTGTCCCCAAGTGCCACATCCACAGGGCTTTGAAATCCCCCCAGGGATGAGGACTCCACCCCTGCCCTGGGCTGCTGTGCCAGTGAAATCTTCCCCAAAATCCAACCTGCCCCTCCCCTGGCACAGCTGGAGGCTGTTCCCTCTCCTCCTGTCCCTTGTTCCCTGGGAGCAGAGCCCGACCCCCCCCGGCTCCCCCCTCCTGTCAAACAACAAAAATTAAATTACAAAAATGCAAGTGACAGTTTTTGCCTCTGAAACTGCTCTGCTGCAGGAGCTTGGCAGGAAGCCAGAGGCGGGGGAATATCCCTCCCAATTTGTGCCTCTTCTTCTCCCAGTGAGGGTGGGAATGAGGATTCCCAGAGAGATGGAGCTGTGCTGTGGTGCCAGCACAAGTGATGTTGTGCTCTGGTGACCCCACACAAGATGTAACAGGTACCCTGTGGAACCATCCTGTAGGGATTCATTTCTGGACAGGCCTCAGAAATCCGGTGTGATTTTGGCTCCAGAAGAGAACCCCCAGCCCAGAGCAATTCCCACATTCCCGACACAGCAGCAGGGAGGGGCTGTGCCAGGGAGAGACCAGGAACCCTGAGCTGGATCCTTCCACATCCCAGTCCCTCACAGAGCATGTTGCAAAGGCTTTGAAGCCAAGTGGCAGATTCCCTGTGGCTCATCAAGATTCCCTGGAACTCTCCCCTCGTTAATTTGTTGGCAAAATGCTGCAAACTTGACAAGAAGCACAGGGCAGGAGTCAAACACTGCAGCCCGTGTGATTTCTGGGGAGATATTAAATTTGCAAGAGAACAGCCTTTTCCATAACCTCAGAGATTAAAAAGATGGGGAGTATTTTGCTATAATTGGTCTTATTCCTATTTGTGCTGCATTTATGAATAATATTAACTCACACAATTGGAGACATATGGTAGGAAGAAAATTAAAAAGTTACAGAAAGAAAATTAGCTGTGGGTATGTTTTGCATGTCAGGGAGATTTTCTTGGGAGGTTTCAAGTCATAAATCTCTTTTTTTAGCTGCACATAAAAGCCAATACAGGTTTGTAAGACGGAAACTTGTTTTGCTCATTCTCTTGGCACAAGAACGGCCACTAATGGCCCTGTCAGGTATTGGACAAGGCTCTGAGGGACAGGGTGGGATTGCTGGGGTGTCCGTGCAGGGACTGGATGATCCTTGGGGGTCCCTTCCAGCTCAGGACATTCCATGACTCTGTTATAAGTTCAGCTGGAGAGAGTGGTGTGCTTGTTGTGATGTACCAGTTTGGGCCCTCATTGAATTCCTGGCGTTGGCAGGGACCTCTGGGGGGGCCTGGTGCCCCCTCCCAGCTCCAGCAGGGCCACCCTGAGCAGGCTCCCCAGGACCATGGATGGTGGGTTTTGAGGACCTGCAGGGATGGAGACCCCATGACTTCTCTGGGCAGCCTGTGCCAGTGTTTTCCCGTGTTCAGGTGGAATGTCTTGGCTTTTATATGTGCCCATCACCTCTTGTGGGCACCACTGTGGGAAGCCTGCCTCCACCTTCATCCTCCCCTCCCACCAGGGATTTATCCACAGGAGACCCCGGGTCTCCTGCAGGCTCAGAAAGATGCTCCAGCCCCTTTATAGCGCTTACCATGGAATCACAGAATGGTTTGGGTTGGAAGGGACCTCCTAAAGGTCACCTGGTCCAACGCCCTGCCATGGGCAGGAGGCCCTTCCTACAGAACAAACTATCCCAAATAGGGTACTAGAGGGCAAAGCAGGTCAGGAATTTCATTGAAGTGATATATTTACCTGGATTCTGTTAAACTCCAAAAGCCAGGAGTCGCCCCACCAGAGAGATGAACATCAACACAACCCCTGGCTGGCTTTGCCCTCTTCACCCTCCACCGAAGGGAAATTTCCTCTGGCTGTGTCATCTGCCCTGGAACAGGAATTGTTCTCCAAAGGGCACTTTGGAAAACAGACCCAGCACCATTTAGGGACCTCAATTCTCTTTGTGCTCTTCTGAGCTGAATGAAATGAGGTTTCAGGGTCCTCAAACAATACAATTAATGCCATTACAACAGAGTGCTTTGCGATAACAACCTGGCACTGGAATGGAATTGCTTTTCTGGGACTAATGGGAATTCCTGCATTTCTAACGGGGCACATTTAGTGCAGACATATGTTTTAGAGGCTCTCTCCCATTTGTAAATATTGCAAGGTGTTTATTCCAGGGGTGGGATGCAGCTTTCCCCACAGCCCAGCTGGTTTTCCTGGTGCTTGTCCAGCAGTGCTTCTCTGGGATCCATTTGTGACTTTTCCAAGCTTTCCCTCCTCCTGCTGCCCAGAAGCTCGAGGAGGTTTAATAATAGATAATAACTCATGCAGCATTACCACGATTAAATGCTCCAGCAAAAGCTCACCCGAGTTCAGACGACCAGAGATGTGAATCCAGAAGGGACATCTGCAGTTCTTTCAGCTCATCAGACTGACTTTTCCAAGTATCCATTTTGTCTCACTTGTACCCTGGGGGTTGTCTCAGAAGCTCTTCTGTTTCTCCTCTAATTGCCCTTCCATAAAACACACCACGCTCCTCAATTCCATCTCCTGATCCCTCCCCTTAAGGAACACCTTAGCAGGAGTTATTTTGCAGAACTGCTCCCAAGTCTCAGGTGACACCAAAGCACCTGGTCCTGGGGACATCTCACCTGTGCTTGTGCTGCCCCAGTGCTGCTCTCATTTGCCACATTCTCACCCAAAACAGAGGCTGTGTCCCCATGGGATGGTGCAGCAGGTGCAGGAATAATCATCGTAACTTGTGTCCCTCCTGCTGGAATTCACAGGAACAAAGGCACAGGAACATGGTGTCCTGAGCCGGGTCACTGCTGCTCCTGCTGCTCCTGCTGGATCATGGGACCATGGAATAGTTTGGGTGGGAAGGGACCTTAAAGCCCATCCAGTGCCACCACTGCCATGGGCAGGGACACCTTCCACTAGCCCAGGTTGCTCCAAGCCCTGTCCAACCTGGCCTTGGATACTTCCAGGGATCCAGGGGCAGCCACAGCTTCTCTGGGCAACCTGTGCCAGGGCCTCCCCACCCTCCCAGCCAGCAATTCCTTCCCAATATCCCATCTCTCCCTGCCCTCTGGCAGTGGGAAGCCATTCCCTGTGTCCTGTCCCTCCAGCCCTTGTCCCCAGTCCCTCTCCAGCTCTCCTGGAGCCCCTTTAGGCCCTGGAAGGGGCTCTCAGGTCTCCCTGGAGCCTTCTTTTCTCCAGGTGAACCCCCCCAGCTCTCCCAGCGTGGCTCCATGTCAGAGGGGCTCCCGCCCTTGGAGCATCTCCATGGCCTCCTTTGGATTCTCTCCAGCAGCTCCATGTGGTTATGTCAGCACGTTCCTCAAGACCTGCTGTATCCATCCATCCATCCATCCATCCATCCATCCATCCATCCATCCATCCATCCATCTCTCCCTCCCTCCATACCACTGGATGGATAACAGTGGGATCCACCACACTGGTGTAACCAGTGCAGCGACAGCCACAGCATTCAGGGGACCCAAATAAGACTTCTCCTACAGGAACAGACCGGCCTCCCTAAAATCCCCGTTCCTCTCTGGTGATTAGGGAGGACCCTGGGATCAGTGACCCCGGAGTGACTTCACTATAACCAAAGGCAGAACCACTGCTGCAGTGCAGTTCCTCACTGAAAGTGCCCAGCTGGGGACATTTGCTGGTCCCAGCGAGAAGAATTCTCTCCTAAAGGGAAGAGGATTCCCAGGCAAACAGCAGCAAGGGCAGTCACAGCTAATGGGGGTGAGGCCTTGCAGGTCCCTGAGTTTCAGAGTCATTAGTGAACATGTTGTAGCAAAGACGAGGAGAAACGAAGGACAGGCAGGGAGTGACCTCCTTGTGGAGGCTCAGATCAGGGTAATTAGTGGACTCATTACCCCTTCCCCAGCACAGACCTGTCTCCTTTTCATCCTGTACCTTGGTACAAAACCAGGCACCTTCTGGTAAAACAAAATGTCAGCAAGTAAGGGACACAAAGCAGGAAAAGCTGCTTCACACACTCAGTGAAGTCGCTGCCACCCGAGCGCAGCTCAGCTCAGCTGCTCCTTTGAGCTGGTTGTTTCTGGGCTGTGTGATCTCCAGCCCATTCATCCATCATGTCCAGTTCTCCCACCATCCACACCAGCCACACTTCAGGCCAACACTGATCACCAGCAGCACAGAGACACTGTCCCTGAACAGGGAATTCAGGTCCTGCTGGCACAGGGGGTCTCTGGCACAGCCCCCAGGCTGCTCGGAAGGGGGTATCCAACAAAACAGTGGGAAGCCAAAATCAAGATGTCAAATCACTGGAAACTGTCCTGGTTACAAAGCAAAGGTCAGACTGTGCTTGCCGGGAGCTCTGTTAATGTAAATCAACCTCTCAAGGCACCGTGGGCTGATCAGATCCTGCTGAAACACGTAGGATCTGGGGTTTTCCACAGAGGGCACGAGGAAGACCTGCTGGGTTACGCTGTGCCAGAATGGACAAAGGGAATACTTGGAAGACAAAGGGGGGTTTGCTTTGCATTTTTTGATTAATTCAAGGAACCAGATGCAAATCTTTGCCTGAGGGAACCATACCCCATCTGCACAGAGCCAGGGCCAAAGTAATCCTGGAATGGTTTGGGCTGGAAGGGACCTTAAAGCCCATCCTGTCCCAAACCCTGCCATGGGCAGGGACACCTTCCACTAGCCCAGGTTGCTCCAGCCTGGCCTTGGACACTTCCAGGGATCCAGGGACAGCCACAGCTTCTCTGGGCAACCTGTGCCAGGGCCTCCCCACGCTCCCAGCCAGCAATTCCTTCCCATCTCACCTGCCCAGCCAGGCTGGAATTAGTGCCTCAATATCCCCCTCCCCTTGCCAGACACACAGGGACACTGCCTGGGCCAACCTTCATTTGAAGACCAAGCTGAAATGTCCTGTTGGCACTCGGATGCACCCCATAGTGTATCTTCATTGTGCTGCACAGAATATTAGAGATTTATTAAACATTTGATGTTGCTGCCCAGCCTTGGGGTGACTGTGTTAATGTCTCATACCATTTCTCACACTGAACATGCTGTGAACATGCCTCGGGAGTGCTGTGGCCAGCTCTGGGGGAGAACACATCCTCATAAGGAGCCCATGGAGCTGCTGGAGTGAGTCCAGAGGAGCCCCTGGGGGTGCTCAGAGCATGAACAAGCTCTTCATGACCAGTTCAGCTGAGGCCCACCCTGAGCTCCTTCCCCTGATCGTGCTGGTTTAGCACTGGGCTGTGAGAGCTGCTGCTTTGCCCTAAATACATTGGAAACCAAAGCCAAAAATCTGAGCAGGTTGAGGTCCCCAAAGCCTTTTGAGGGCTCACCTGTCCGATGGCTTCACCTGCAGCTGAGCTGCTTAGTTTTATTTCTAACCCATACAGAAGGATTAGACTTGAAAATGGGGTGTGGGGGGTGTATTTTGGAGTCTCTGAATCATCATCTGTATCTCTCCAGTGAGAGATTTTGTGTCTTTTTGCCACCTTTCCTCTAAAGGAAAGACAATCGGCAAACCCTTTATACCCATTTCAATGAAATCACCACCTGGAGACACCGGCCAGGCCATTTCCTGCGTTTCTGCTGGAACACCAGGGCCTGTGTGAAGCTCTTGGTCCCAATATCTCAAATGTTCATAGCTAAATATGAGCCCAAAGGGTAAATGCTCATCCTGTGAGCCTAATGATGCTCCTGGAGAGGGGAGGACTTCATTAAAGAGCTCCTCCATGGAGCTGTCAGAGCAGGATAATGGCATTTCACAGGCTACAGTTAGGGAGGGATGTGGAAAAAGGTGTCAAGGAAAGCAATGAATAGGGCATTTTATTTCTCCTTTTTCTCTCCACGTCTCCCATGCTCCTTTTAGGCTCAGGTTTCTTCACAAGCAATTTGTTCTTGTGACTTGTCATTTTAACAACTGCTCACACTTTTAAAGGACATTTCCAGGGGAAAGAAACCCAATGGAAAAAAATGCTGCGAAGTTGCAGTGGAAAACGGGAAATATTTTGCTTTTCTCTCCCTTTAGCAGTGACAGAACCATCTTCTGCCAACCAAATGATCTCTCTGTTATTAAATAACTCATTAAGGACTCAGACAATCCATGGCCTGGAGGGTTGCTTTGTAGGAGCTGAATTCCATCCCTGTTCATTCCTGTCACTGAGAAGGAGAATTTGACAGGAGTAATTTGAGGCTAAAAGGAGGAGAATTCTGTTGTCTGTCATAAAAACTGTGCATTGAAGTTTTACCAACCACCACTGGCTCCTTATATTTTCGAGAGAAACACATCCATATGTGTGTTAACCACCACGAGGGCTCTGGTCCTGTAGCACACGATGGGAGATGAACTTTGCTGACCTCCTTTGGTGCCCTGGCAAATTAAAGGCCACTACAGAGGCCACAAAGCGTTTATTATACTCTTAAAAATAAAAGACAAACACTGTGATGCCTTGTTTTTTCATATTCTGTACATCACCTATGATTGAAAATTGACTTAACGATCCCAGTTATCCCAAGGAAACCCCTTTCAGGCCGTTTTCTGAGGAAGTTTTCTTACCTCTTGCAGGTCAGGTGGAGCAAGGCCTCTTCTGAAACAGCATCATTTCCCGTTTGTCTGGTTCCATGTCAGTCAAAAACTTCAGGTCTTTTTCCCAAGTCTTCAGGGGCCCAAGATTATGGAATTCAATGCAAATGGAAAAGCTCAATTCCCTGGAAAATCATGGACCTCGTGAGCCACAGCCCCACATCCCTCCTGCCTCCACAGATAAAACCCCAATGGTTTGGGTTGGAAGGGACCTTAAAGCCCATCTCATTCCACCCCCTGCCATGGGCAGGGACACTTCCCACTGTCCCAGGTTGCTCCAAGCCTCATCCAGCCTGGCCTGGAAATCCTTTAGATCCCAGGGCTGGAGGTTCATGAACAACCAGGAGCCTGAAAGAGAGTTTTGGGGGAAATGTGTGTGCAAGTGAAGGAATAAAGAATGGGGATAGAGACCACCAGGAAAGCTGCATGGAACTACCAGGATAAATATAATTAAGAAAACCAGGTGATCCCAAAGAAAGGAGACACTGAAGAATGATCCCACAAAGTGCATAAGGGACCTGGGAAGAAGAAACTGGGAAGATCCAACAGGGAGCGTGAGAGCTGGTCCAGGAGTCAGGGAGAAGGGAAGAAGGCTTTGGGCAGGGGAAGGGAGGGCAGGCTGGGATGGACAGTGACTGCAGGAAAGGGGAGGAGAGTGCCCTGGAATTCCAGGAGTGCACAGAGCTGGGAGCACAGCAGTTCCTTGAGGGGGCACTGCAGTGTCCTGAGGGAGCTCAGATGGGCCACGAGAACATAAATGCCTCACTTTTGTCCTTACCTTGGAGATCCCTCAGACTCTCAGGGCTTCTGTAGTTGCATCCCAAATAACTCAGAGTGGTTTGGGAATCTGGGAAGTGGCAGCAGCTGACAATAAACCACTCTGAGAAGGAAGGAGATGGAAACCAACTAAGTAAAAGTAGCCAGTGCCCATGTACACAATCCAAACAGCTGGATCATGGCATTATGCCATTACAGCCCCTCCAAACCATATTCCTGACCAGGAGGGACCCCAGAACACCCAGGAGATTTCCTGCTGGGAGCCCTTGCACGTCACCACTGTCTCCATATCATGGGCTGGACATAATTCTTCAAACACAGGCCAAAGCCAATAATTAGCTCAGTGTGTAATTATCTCTTTCAGCACCTCTGTAGTTCAGGCTCTGTGAGGAATTTATTTCCTGAAGGGCTTCGGAGGGTTTTGCAAGTACAGAATGAAATTTGTTAACTGTTAATAACTCCCAAATTAGCTCATTTATTAAGGGTTGGAAATAACTCAGCACTGTCAGCCGGAATCAACAAGTTATCTGGGAATGTAAAAGGCACAGAAACAAAAGAATATTTAACCCTTTCTCCAGTGCAAGGCAGGGGGAGGACCAGAGATACCGAAGGATATCTCAGCTCCTGGCTGTGAGGGTGGGGAGGCCCTGGCACAGGTTGCCCAGAGAAGCTGTGGCTGCCCCTGGATCCATCCCTGGAAGTGTCCAAGGCCAGGTTGGACCTGGGCCAGTGGAAGGTGTCCCTGCCTATGGCAGGGGGTGGCACTGGATGGGCTTTAAGGTCCCTTCCCACCCAAGGTGTTCTGTGATTCCATGACTGTGCTGGACCCTCTGAGCTTGTTCACCAGTTTGTTTTATTTTGGGCTTTTCCTCTTCTGAGCACTGCATGAGGAATTGTTTTAGAGTCCAGCTCCTCTCCCAGCACAACCCCCCAGGTCTGACTGGTACAAACTCCCGGGTGAAGGATGCTGTGGGATGGCACCAGGAGCTCAGCAGGAACAAACACACAGCTACTGAGCTAATCATTCCCACTTGTGAGCCCTCGGAACAAAGCCGCAGGTCTTGGGGATCCAGAAAGAAAGTCCCAGCTGGGCCCTTGTTCTCTGCCCCTCTCCAGGGGTCCCTCCTTTGTCCTGCTCTCCCATGGCCCCTGTGCCCTGCCTGGGGATAAATTTCGTGCCTTGGAAGCCCTTCTGTAGTACCCGTGTCACATGTGAACACCAGGCAGCTGAGGGCAGCAATTTAACAGGGGGAAGCATCTCTTGTGGATTTGACAGGAGTATCACATTCACTTGGTGAAATAAGGGCAGCAAATTGACTGCAGGGCTGTGAGGAAACCTCTGAGTGCTGCAAGTCTAATGGGTTATCCCCAGACATAGCCAGAGCAGCTTCAAGGTGCTGCAGCAGCAGTGACTGGAGCCAGAGTGTCCCTAATGAGCAGCACAGTCACCGTGTGACTCACTGAGCTGGACCCTCTGACCCGCTGGGAGGGCAGAGAACAGTCTGAGAACTCAAACTCCCACAAAACTCAAGCTGGGAAGGGGCTGGAGCAGCAGGAGCGGCTGAGGGAGCTGGAGGGGCTCAGCCTGGAGAAAAGGAGGCTCAGGGGGGACCTTGTGGCTCTGCAACTCCCTGACAGGAGGGGGGAGCCGGGGGGGGTCGGGCTCTGCTCCCAGGGAACAAGGGACAGGAGGAGAGGGAACGGCCTCAGGCTGTGCCAGGGGAGGGGCAGGTTGGATATTAGGGGGGGAAAAAAATCATGGAAAAGGTTGTAAAGCAAACTGCTGAGTGCAGTGGTGGAGGCCCCGTCCCTGGGAGTGCCCAAAAGACGTGTGGATGTAGCTCTTGACTCAGTGGTGAATGTGGTGGTGCTGCTTGACAGTTGCACTTAAAGGTCTCTTCCAACCTCAACAATTCCATGATTCTTTTTAACAAACATGTGAAAAAGAAGTATAAAAGAAACCTTGACCCACAGCCTCTCGGGCTGCAGGTGTTCCGGTGCGTTCCCAGCCCCTGTGGCCACTGCAGCTCCACGAGGCAGCACCATCTCCCCGTGACAAATGGCACAGCTTTATCTCCAAACACAGACAACACAAAGCACCCTGATAAGGGTCAGGGATTTGTTTACTTCTAATGGATTCCTGCCACTGGGAACAGAAATAAATGTCCCGTCAATTTTTAATAAATATATACCTGCGTTATCTCTGGTGTTAATCTGAGGAAGCAAAATCTGTGTAATAAGAAGTGATAATATTTATTTTAACCTCTCCAAATCCTCAATGACACAGAGGAGCGTGCATATTCCCAACTACACGGGGTTTGTAATCCATTCCAGTCTTGTGAAATATTATTTGAGGCCATTTGTTATCCTTTTGGATCAAAATAGAAATAAACTGTAAATACAGGTTTTTTTGGTCAGACCCAAAAGGTTACTGACTTTATGAAGCTTTGACCGAGGTAAAGGAGATGCTGGGACTCCTCTCCAAGCTGTATCCAGTGAGATGATCACTTCTTATCTGAGAATTCAATTTAAAACCATCCAAATCAGTAATAAAACACCTTTAAAGCCAATCTTTGCCAGTGATTTGAAATGAGAGTTACCTGCAGAGAGTCTCAACAGGTCTTCATCTGCTACTTGGGACCTGTAAGAACATCTAACAGGAAAATCCATCAGCTCCCAGATCACTTTTCTGAACTCAAGGAAGAAATTGCTCTGTTGATAGAGAAGGAATTGCAACTAAAAGAGAGGGAAGAGGAGCAGGAAAATGTTTGTATGAAAATAGTGTGGGCACAGGCCCAGGGCAGGGACTGTCCCTGTGCTGGCACTGCTGGGGTGACACCTCCAGTCCTGGGGCACTTCTGAGACGCTCAGAGAGAGACCCGGAGGGGCTGGAGTGTGTGCGGGGAAGGGACCAGAGCTGGGAAGGGGCTGGAGCAGCAGGAGCGGCTGAGGGAGCTGGGGGGGCTCAGCCTGGAGAAAAGGAGGCTCAGGGGGGACCTTGTGGCTCTGCAGCTCCCTGACAGGAGGGGGGAGCCGGGGGGGGTCGGGCTCTGCTCCCAGGGAACAAGGGACAGGAGGAGAGGGAACGGCCTCAGGCTGTGCCAGGGGAGGGGCAGGTGGGACATGAGGAGGAATTTCTCCCTGGAAAGGGTGGTCAGGCCTTGGCAGGGGCTGCCCAGGGAGGTTTGGAGTGCCCAGCCCTGGAGGTGCCCAAGGAAGGCCTGGCCGTGGCACTCAGTGCTCTGGGCTGGGGACAAGGTGGGCATCGGGCATGGGGGGGATCCATGGGCTGGGAGGGATTTTCCAACCTCAATGACTCTGGGATTCTATGTTTGGAATTGGCTGCTGATGGTGGGAAATGCACAGAGGGCAGTGAAATGTGTCTTCTGACCTTCCTACAGCTCAGTGGGATCAGCACCACAGAAGGAATGGGACTGGGATCCACCAGGACAAACCTCTGTAGAACTTTGCTGGGCTTAATCAGCCAAAATTTCCAGCCTAAATAAAGTTTCCAGCTTCCCCTTGCAGTGACCCTCTGATCACACACACACTGTACACACAGTGCTGTGGTGGCTCCTGAGCACTCAAACCCATTTCCATGGGAGTCAATAAAATAAACCAGCACTCGGCAGGAGAGAGCAGGAACCTTGATCAGGCAGGACAACCTTCAGAGCGAGGGAAAGCACATCTTACAGGCCAGAAGGCTCCGTGGGGAAATGCGGCTGAAGCAGGGACTGAGTGCTGAGCCAAACTGCCTGATCTAGGTGAGACACATCTGGAGCTGAAGGTTATGAAGATTGGTGACAACGCAGCACTCAGAGCTCAGGGCGAGCAGCTCAGGTGGCACCTGAGATAACTGAGATGAACTGGGCATTCAGGGCATGGCAGAGCCCTGCAGGCTGAAAATTGAAGCAGTCATGGAACAAATTCCATCAGAGAAAGGATCAGGAGAGCGAGGAGACAATCCAAGGGGAAAAAGCCTCTCTGGGAGAAGAATATTGTGATGGACTGGGGCTGTCACTGTTCCCACATGAAGCATTAACTCAGGGTGCTCCAGGGGGAAAGGGCAGCCAGAAGTGGGTGTTGTCACTGCTGCAGCTTCTTCTGGAGGTACCAGGCCATGGCACCTCCCGGGGCAGCAGGGCTCCAGCACTGGCACCTGGGAATGTCCCCCCAGTCCCCGCCCATGGCATAGGGTGGAGCTGGCAGGGCACAACGGGCAGATTTGGTGAAAATGTCAGACAAGGGGGTGCTAAAAGAAAGGAATATATCAAGATTGCTGATGAGGGATGTCAGAATCAGGAGCTGATCCCATCTTATGGCTTCTTATTTTTCAATAGACATCGTTCATATCAAAAAACGAGATTTTAGGATCGAAAATTATTAGCATTTGGTTCTGTATAAAGTAGCGAAGTTCGGGTAAGGCTGTTATCCCATCCTTTCCTGTTGTGCCTTACTCCCTTGGCTCAGGCTAGTCAGACTTTGCCAAGAGTAATTTATGTGAATTTTAAGCATTTTCTAAAACCAAATCTGGGGAGGAGGAAGAGACAAGGCAGCAAAGTGGACATGGCCTCTGGGGCAGCTCCAGGCTGTGGCTGTTCTCCAACCACAGCTGACTCAGGAAGCAGCTGTGGTCCCACTTTCCCTGTCTTTCAAGCCTTTCCAAGGGACAAGTCGGCATTTCAGAGCCTCCACCTCTGCCCATGACACCGGCCAGTGGCAACTGTCACGTAAATGGGTGCTGGTTACAGTTCCAGCTCAGTACTGGAGCCCTGGAGAGGGAACCTGGGGTGGCTGCGAGACTCCAACACGGGGAACCATCCCTGGGAGCCCACAAACTGTTCACAGCAAACACACTCCTCCAGCAGCAAAGGAAGGGCTTTCCCTCCTCATCAGGGTTTGCTGCCTGTGCTTTGGTGACGGAGCACAGAGCACTTGGGTGATCAAAGCAGATGGAGCACTTCTCCTTTATGTGACCTTCCTGCTCCCTGACTGGCACCAGACCATCATTAGTGCACTGTCACTGGTGCTCCCTGCCCACGCCTGCTGCTTCCAGCACTGCCAGGCTTTGGCTGTCGTGGACCTCTGACAGTGGACAGATGGGATCGACGCTGACGGCGCTGCGGAAACTGAGGAGGGAACCTCACGGAGACCTGAGCAGCAAAAGGTGACCTTGGACATGAAGGTGACAGATAAAAGCTCAGCTCTGGCTGTCCTAAGGCAAAGGAAGCCTCAGATATGTGAGCAGGGGGATCCAGGCTCTCCTTGTCTAAACTCCCTGTTGGCAGAGCAGTTGATGTGGGAAGGGACGGGCACAGGCAGAGCTGGGGGTTGGGGGGGTGTGACCATGATAATCAGCATTAGAGAGGATGAAAATGCTGCTCCTTGGGCAGGATTTGCCATGTCACTGATCACAGAATCACCAGGATTCACCTCTGAGGTCAGCCAGTCCAACCATTGCCCCAGCACCACATGTTCACCACCTTCTCAAGTGACACTTCCCTGTTTTTTGAACACTTCCAGGGATGGGGACTCCACCACCTCATTTGCTGCAACCTTCCAGAAGCCCAGACCATTCCCGTGCTTTCAGGACCCAAAGGATTATGGCACCTTTGGGATCAAGGCAAACATTCACTTTGACAACATTGAACCAGTGATCTCACTGTTACTGTGCTGCTCCAAATGGAAAGTCAGTTCTGAACTCAAACCATCCTGATGTTTTTGGAGCGAACAGGGATCCTCTGTCAATCTTGGAGAACTCTCACAAGCTATTTCCATTTTCAGGCAATGCCCTTTCTGAGAGTCTTCCAAACTCTTTCCCAAAGATGTGTGCTCTCAGTGCTTTCCCTCTGCATCCCCTGCACAAAAGCTCTCCCAGCCTTTTCCTCTTCCATCCAACTCTGCAGCTCTCATTTGAACTTTTTAATGGATGCACTTTTAGGAACCTAAACCCTTTGGATCTCCTTCCTCGTTAGCTAGTGAAGGCTGATCTTTTGTCTCAGCTCTGTGTGTGATCTGTGGGAGCTGAGCAGGGCTGGCCACGGCACCAGTTCCTAATCCAATTATCTCACTGTGTTCCCCTTCTCCTTGTCAGGGACCTCATGTCTTCTTTACACCCTTAAACCCTGGCACAAATTAGTTCACACGTTACTATTGCCTAAGGCTGCCCAGATCCCTCTGCCTGAGGGGCTGGGAGAGCTGGGGGGTTCACCTGGAGAAGGCTCCAGGAGACCTGAGAGCCCCTTGCAGGGCCTAAAGGGGCTCCAGGAGAGCTGGAGAGGGACTGGGGACAAGGGATGGAGGGACAGCACACAGGGAATGGCTTCCCACTGCCAGAGGGCAGGGTTAGATGGCATATTGGGAAGGAATTCCTGGCTGGGAGGGTGGGGAGGCCCTGGCCCAGGTTGCCCAGAGAAGCTGTGGCTGCCCCTGGATCCCTGGAAGTGTCCAAGGCCTGGTTGGAGCAACCTGGGCTAGTGGAAGGTGTCCCTGTCCCATGGCAGGGGTGGCACTGGATGGGATTTAAGGTCCCTTCCATCCCAAACCATGCCATGATTCCATGATTATTGCCCTTGTACCTTTACACCCTGGTTTCTGATCAGGGAACTCTGCTGGGCTCTGGGCTTTATGTCGATGGCCCAGCCACTGCAGGGAAGCTTTAAATGCCACAACCCCTCCCTGGCTGCTGGTAGAGCCTTAAAGGTTATTGCAACAAGTTTTTATAAAGGTGCTACAAGACACAGGGTCAATTTTGGAGCTGTAAAACTCAGAGCTGCCTGATTCCCGTGTGTGGGTTACAAGGTAACAGGATTACAGCTCCCACACAGCACTGCAGTGTATCCCACGGAACAGAGAGCCTGGAAATGAACCCTCTTAACTGGGAATGAAATCCCACCAGGACACAAACCATCAGCTGAGGCCTGATCCAGACTCACAGGGAGATGATGCCTCTGTTTTCTCTGAGTTTGGGACGAGGTTTCCATGACCTTAAAACATCAGTGATTTAAATCCTGCCTGTTTCAGCGGCTCTTTGTGAGTGGCTTGTTCATTCAGAGCAGGGGACCGACACTGTAAACAATGTTCATTAATAAGGAAATAAATCCTTTGTCAGGACTGCAGGGATTTCAATGAATTTTAAATCTTCCAAACCATATCTCTTGCTCTGTAAGAATTACAGCAGCGAATCGATTAGCCTTGATTCTGGGGATTCATTTATTTGGTTTCTTCTAATAAAAGGAACCCTGGGTGTTTATTGGCTGAACAGTTTATTTACAGCAGTTTCCTTAAATTATAAACAGGGAGAGAAAGCAAACTGCACATGGGCAGGGTGTTGTGAGACCCCTGGCAGTTGTGAGGCACCAAATGTAGCTGTTGGTGAGGCTGGGGCTCCTCCAGGAGGACAGGACCTCCTGCTCCTGTACAGTGCCATGGCAGTGGGCTGCAACATATGGAAATTCCTTTGCGGCCCCATTCCACATGGATTGAGGGAAGCTGCTGCTGATGTTAATGACTTGCTCCCAGCAGCACATTAGGGGACTGTGCTGCCTGCAAACCCACTGCCTGTGCCCTAAATGTGACAAGAAGAAAGGGTTTCTTGCTCAAGCAAAGATAATCCCCTGACAGCCAAGACAGAATGGGATGAACCCCTGCTGCTTGAGAATCTTTCAACAGCCAGGAGGGAATGGGATGACCCCCTGCTGTGTTTGTGTCACCCTGCACGGCTGGCACCCTGTTATGGCAGGAGATCAGCGCAAGTCAGTGGGGTCAGCCCCATCCCTGTCCAGCTTTGTCCCTCGGGAGGATCTCCCGGGGGCTGGCTGGGCCCTCAGTGTCTCTCAGCCCTGATTTGTGTGTTTTTGAGCCCAGACCCGCAGCTGGGTTTTGTTCTGCTCGTACACTGGCCGTGGCACCGGCTGGTTTGGGCACTGCTGAACCCTGAACACAAGGAACATGGGGAAACCTCTTGGCCACATCTACTGCTGCAGTTTTCCTCACTCTGGGCTTATTCCATATCCCTGGAAGTGTCCAAGGCCAGGTTGGAGGGGGCTTGGAGCAACCTGGGCTAGTGGGAGGTGTCCCTGCCCATGGCACGGGGTGGCACTGGATGGGCTTTGAGGTCCCTTCCCACTCAAACCAGTCTGGGATTCTCTGATTCTATTAAATTTTATTCTCAGGGCTTTAATCTGGAGCTGAAACCCATTCAGAAAGAATGAGAGAGAAAGAATCGTGGAGCTCATCAAGGCCACCCTCAGCACTGCCCAGGCCACCACTGCCCCATGTCCCCAAATGCCACATCCACGCAGCCTTTAAATCCCTCCAGGGATGGGGACTCACCACTGCCCTGGGCAGCTGTGCCAGGGCTGGACAGCCCCTTCCATGAAGAACAACTTCCTAATATCCAATGAAAACATATTGTTTTCCATGTAACAGCTGGAAGGAACTACAACACATCGAGCATCCTCTCTCGGTATTTTCCTGTATGTTATCAGGTTGTTGGAAGAGGAATAAATTCCCAAACACTTCCAACTGACTGCTGGCTACTGAAAAATACTTCTTGGAAATCCACAGGCATAGAATCCCAGAGTGGTTTGGGTTGGAAGGGACCTTAAAGCCCATCCACTTCCAACGCCCTGCCATGGGCAGGGACACCTTCCACTAGCCCAGGTTGCCCCATCCTGGCCTTGGACACTTCCAGGGATCCAGGGGCAGCCACAGCTTCTCTGGGCACAAATTTTGGGAGTGGGTTGTGCAGAGCAGGATCTCAGAGAGGAAAAAGGTAGGATCTACGATCAAGTCCTGCAGAGGAACTCCAATATCTACAGAACACACCCAACCCACACCCTGCCATAACTCCACGTTTGGTCCTTCATCTCAACTTCGGCTGCAACATCCACAAGATTCAGCATTTATTAACCAGGAGAAACAGCATTTTCCCAGACATCCCATTTCCTTGGGGATCCAGGCTGGAACAACAGCCAGTGAATCAGAGCCTCAGCACCTCATGTGCCAGACTGCCCGTGACAGGCTGTTGGAAATGCTTTGTACTTGTAATGGAATATGAAAATCAATTAAAAAACTCCTCTTCCTTAATTAAGGCCAAACACACGTGTGAAACTATCTGACAGGTTTTTCAATAATTCAGCTGGAGGGGGGAGGTGGGAAGAGAAAACAGCACTGGAAGGTGTTTAAAGCACAGTGAGAAGCAGCTGATCCGAATGGGAATGGCAGATGTTTTCCCTCTGTGCCAACAAGTGTCACTGCCCAAAATAAGGGAAGAAACATTTCAGTGCAGCTGATGGGAATGTGGGAACAAGGATGGGCAGGTGAGACACTCCACCTGACCGGGCAGCACCTCCATCAGCTCCTCACCTGCTGCTCCACCTGCCTTGGCCCTCCTCGGTCAGTGCCAGCCCAGCGACCCTTCACCTCTCCCTCTGCAGAGCACAGGGATCAATTCCAGGGTTTTCCAGGGTTCAAATCTCCAATCCTTCAGCTTCTGCAGTTTAAATTTTCCACCTGTCCAGCCAGAAGGAGCATTTGGAGCAGTCCTGGTGCATTTGGGGATGTTTTGACACGTGCAGGGATGTGCCACTGAAACTCAGGGGCACTGAGTCAGCCCTTGGGTTGGAAGGGACCTTAAAACTTGTCTCCTTCCCACCCCTGCCACGGGCAGGGACACCTTCCACTAGCCCAAGTTGCTCCCACCTGGCCTTGGACACTTCCAGGGATGCAGGGGCAGCCACAGCTTCTCTGGGCAACCTGGGCCAGGGCCTCCCCACCCTCAAGGGGAAGGATTTCTTCCCAATATCCCATCTAACCCTGCCCTCCTTCAGCTCAAAGCCACTGGTGGTTTGCAGCAGACAATGTCTGGGAGGAAAACAGGGAAGACTCTTCTGCCCTGAGAGAGGGGACAAAGGAAGCCAAGGCATCTCCAGTCACTGACACAGAGCAAAGCACTCAAGCACCTTTTATTCCTCTGCTCTGTCTCACGGAGATTTATGATTTCAGGCAACACTGCCTTTATCCTGCACCAAGTGCAGCTCCAGCCCAAAGATGTGTTTGCTCTGTGGGAAATGAACAGTCCTGAACAAACCTGGAGCCATTTGTGAGCTGCTCCACTAAGAGCTGCTGCAGAGCCAGGGCCCAAAGCAATGCAGAACAGGAGACGATGGATTGCAGGAGCACCTCTCAGGTCAGCTGTGTCTAAGTGCTGGGCAGGCAAAAGAGCC
Organism: Cephalopterus ornatus; assembly: GCA_013396775.1. Taxonomy (NCBI): domain Eukaryota; kingdom Metazoa; phylum Chordata; class Aves; order Passeriformes; family Cotingidae; genus Cephalopterus; species Cephalopterus ornatus. The sequence goes on along the minus strand of VZRE01006235.1, from coordinate 82,923 downwards.
CCACTCCTACAGAAAGAATCCTTTTCCTGGGTGAAGCAGAGGAAGGAGCACTTGGAGTGGGGCTGATGGTCCTGGGAGAGGGGCAGCTCCCAGTGGGGCTCTCCAAATGCCTGGGGCTGAGATGGCACTGGGGCTAAAGTGGGAGGGGACAGGGGACAGGAGGCTGTGCTTTACCCCCAAAAGCCTGCCAGGGTGCAGGACAATGGATCTGTGCTCAGGTTCACTCCAGACTAGTGACACAGACCTGAGATGAAACAGTTCCAGTAAAGAGAGTCTCTGTTTTTAAACAGAATTCCCTTTTGCAGTCAGACAGGCTCCTCAGCACCACAGGGAGACTGGACTGAGCTATTCCAGTGGCACTACTCAGTGAGGATCAGGTCCTTGTCCTTCCCTAGTGAGTAACAGGCCTACAGGGTCAAAAACTCGGAGCTCACCTGAACTTATGGAATAAACCTGCAGACACAGTGCCCACAAGCTCAGGTGACTCCTGAGTCCCCAGCCAGAAGCTCGTTCACTGATTAAGTCCCTCGCCTCCCTGCAAACAAATCCACAGGCACTGGTTCAACAGGTTCAGTAACTCCTAACTAGGGTAACACAATATCTGTCCTGTGCTCCCCTTCATTTGCTCCCCTCGCCATCTCCACTCCTGCCTTAAACCCAGCAGGGGGGAAAACTGGAGCTGCTGGAGAGAGTCCAGAGGAGGCCACGGAGATGCTCCCAGGGTTGGAGCCCCTCTGCTCTGGAGCCAGGCTGGGAGAGCTGGGGGGGTTCACCTGGAGAAGAGAAGGCTCCAGGGAGAGCTGAGAGCCCCTTGCAGGGCCTAAAGGGGCTCCAGGAGAGCTGGAGAGGGACTGGGGACAAGGGATGGAGGGACAGGACACAGGGAATGGCTTCCCACTGCCAGAGTGTGGTACCCTGTCCCACTGTATCCTCTGATCTCCCTGGCCTGTTCAGAGCATCACATCCCCCTCCCACTCCTCCCTCTGTGCCCAGGACAGGCAATGTCCATATTTCACTTCCCAAACTTCCCCAACAATCCCAGAAAGTGGCAGATCCACACCATAGCTTTGGAGGATCCATGTTCCATTCCTTTTACCCCCTGCAGGTGATCTGACAAGACATTTCTTCCCCTGACATTTATCAACAAGTCAGTCCTTCTCACAAGGACAAAGGCAAAATTCCTGGTTTTTCTCAGACCACCAGTTAAAGCTGTGCCCTCCCCAGTTGTTCACCAGGCGGCTCTTATTCCTGGAGAACTGAAATCTTCCTGCCTGTGCTGGATGTTGCTGTAACCACAGAGCTGAGCCCAGCCTGGACACCTCCCAGGCCTTTTCCAGCAGCAGGAGGATCAAGCACGGAATTGTTCTGATGACCTTCAGTGTAGGACACACCTGACCAGCCAAATTGCCCCTGATGTGCCCGAAGCACAACCCTGCAGAATTTAAGGGCTCATCTTTCTTTTGCCACAAACAAGAAAAACAACTTACCTTGGGTCTGACAATTAAAAAAGGGATTTTTCAGGATTGTTCACAATTTCAGTCCCTGTTCATCTCCTCCCCCACCCTGCCCTGTTGCCCCAGCACATGAACCTTTCCTGGCTAAGTCTCACCATCAAAGACATTTCTGGCAGAAAGAGAAAAATCCCCCAAAAAATGTTGTACGTGGTAGGTTTTTGAAGCAGAGGGACCACTCTGTGTCACTGTGGCTCTGCAGTTCATTACAGAACTCCCTGCCCCAGGACATTGTACTTTGCAAGCCACGATTTCATTTCAATAGGGGAGGATCTTATCTATGTGGATAAATACCTGAGGGGAGAGAATGACGGTGATGGAACCAGGATTCTGTCAGCACTGCCCACTGGCAGGACAGAGGCACAAATTAAACACTATAAAATTCTGTCTGAACACAAGAAAACACATTTTTCCTGTGAAGGTGGGCACAGGTTGCCCAGAGAAGCTGTGGCTGCCCCTGCATCCCTGGAAGTGTCCAAGGCCAGGTTGGAGCAACCTGGGCTAGTGGAAGGTGTCCCTGCCCATGGCAGGGGGTGGCACTGGATGGGCTTTGAAGTCCCTTCCCACCCACACCAGTCTGGGATTGTGTGAGACAGAGGAACAGCAGCGTCCTGGCCCTGCTGCAGTTTCTGTGCTTTTCCACACAAAGCTGACAGGAATCCTAAGGCATTATGCTGATGGATTTGGGAATATTAAAGAGCCCCTTGCTGTGCACTCCCATCCCTGTGCCATCTTTGCTGAGCACAGGCAGGTCCTAGGGCTGGGACAAACCCAGGAATGAGGCAGGCACAGCCCCAGCCTCTTTTCCAGGTCTCTAAAGGGAAGAAAAAGCTCTTGGAGCAGAGCTGAGACCTTGGTTTGGTCAGCACAGAGCAGACTGAGTTGATATATGGGGGCTGCGCCTCTCCACGTGCCCCATGCCATCATCATTTCCCAAAGTTCCTTCCTGTGGAACAGCCCAGGCCATGACACCCTACCCCAGGGATCATGGCTGGCCCTGCTGCCCCTGGGTCCTGTGGGAGGCTGGCACAAAACCCCCTGCCAGAATCCCTGGGGATTTACACTGGGCACTGAGAGCCCAGGCCAGTTATCTCAGTGCTCATCAACACAATGAAACCTTGCAAAATTTGAGTTGTGTGCACTCATGGAATCATGGAATAGTTTGGGTTGGAAGGGACCTCAAAGCCCACCCAGTGCCACCCTTGCCATGGGCAGGGACACCTCCCACTAGCCCAGGTTGCTCCAAGCCCCGTCCAACCTGGCCTTGGACACTTCCAGGGATCCAGGGGCAGCCACAGCTTCTCTGGGCAACCTGTGCCAGAGCCTCACCACCCTCTCAGCCAGGAATTCCTTCCCAGCATCTGGATAATGTTTAATTCCAGCCACAGGACCTGCTCCAGGAGCACAGGATTTCCAGAGAACAGACAGAGCAGGACTGGGGGAGAGATCCCAGGCCATGGTGGTGCTGTTGGCATGAAGGTCCTCTCCAGGCACAGCTGCCAGAAGGACTGGGAGCTCCTTGCTTTTAACATAAAACACACACGCTCCTTCCCCTCTGCCCTTCAGGTCACATATTCCATTTATATTCTCCTCCTGAATCCACAGTGGAGAGTAATTGCCTGGGAGTGAGTGACTGGACTGCACAAGCAGGAGGGTTGTTAATTCTGGGGTCATTATCCTGCTGGGGAATGGAGCAGCCAGAGCTGGCAGTTGAGATGAGATTCTGAAGGCAAACACTTGTTAAAGTCAGCTCTTAAATGATTAACTCTGAAACACAAGTTTAAGCCACTAATTACAAGAATGCAAAACTTTTTACTGTTAAACTGAGAAGTCCATCAAGGAAAACTGGCTTTTCCTCAACAGAATCATGGAATCCTGGAATGGTTTGGGATGGAAGGGACCTTAAAGCCCATCCAGTGCCACCCCCTGCCATGGGACAGGGACACCTTCCACTAGCCCAGGTTGCTCCAAACCCCATCCAACCTGGCCTTGGACACTTCCAGGGATCCAGGGGCAGCCACAGCTTCTCTGGGCAACCTGTGCCAGGGCCTCCCCACCCTCCCAGCCAGGAATTCCTTCCCAATATTTCATCCAACCCTGTCCTCTGTCCATGTCTTCTCACAGGCTCCAAGACCAGCTGAAGCCCCACGTCCCTTCCCAATCCCCTCTCCCTGAGCAGCTCTGATGCCACTGGACCCCAAGCCCTCGTAGCCAGGTATTTTAGCCAGACTACAAAATGCCACCCATGTGATTTTTGGATCAGGAAAACAACTCCTAATACTGAGAACTAGCTGTAATCCACTCACACATCATTTGCAGTTCGCTGAGGCTCGCAGTGAGCTGGGGTCTCACGGTGGTATTTCCCAAACCCAGGTGCAGACAGGAGCATTGGGGTTTGTTCTCTCCACAGGATGCCCTGGAGCATCCCAGCTCCTGATTAAATCAAATGCCAGCTTGGATTCTGTCTCAAAACTTTTCTGTAGATCTCGATGTTCAGCTGCTGAGCAGAGCACATGACAAATTATTAATGAGTGAGTTACATCTCCCCGTGCCCCTTTATTAGGCTGCTCAGCAGAGCCAAACCTTCAAAGTCCAGAGAGCGAAAGGATTGAGAAGCAGTGGGTTATTGAGAGAGGTGAGTAAATCCTGCCATTAATAATGGTTTAAAGGCAGGGAGTGTACACATGGATAATTCCTAAGGCAGAGCCAGTAGTAGTCCAGACAGTGGCAACAGCATCTCTAATTAAAGGATGAGTCAGTGATTAATTAAACTTCTTTTAGATAGAAAGTAGACACAAAATCCCCCCCTTCTGGAGACTTGCAGGCCGTGCACCAGGGACAGGGCGGGAGACTCCCCAACACCTGGGGATGCCCTAGCCCAAGCTACCTCCAGGCCACCATTCCCACTGTTATTGTCAGTGCCTCCATCTGTAATTACAATAAATGGAATGTGAGGCTGGTTTGGATTTACCTGTGACATTTTACTCCCAGGTTTTCTTTAAATCCTGTCCCTTGCTGACACACTCACCTCCACATCCTCCAGGACAGGTTTCCCTGCTGCTCCAGCAGTGCCCAGTTGTTCATTACTCTGATCTCCACACGAAGCTCTGTCGGCACCAAGGGGGTGGTTCAGGACTGTCCATCCTCTCCTGGGACCAAAGCAGGGACAAATCATTTGTCTCTTCCCATCATTCAACCAAACTTGTGCTTTTCCAGCGTTCCCTTTCATAGGCTGGAGACTCAACCTGGGCTAGCGGAAGGTGTCCTGCCCATGGCACAGGCTGGAACTGGACGGGCTAGAAGGTCCCTTCCAACCCAAACCACCCTGTGATTCCATGATAAATCAGTCTCCTCCTGATGTCCATATGCCCATCTCACCCATCATCATCTGATTCCCGTGGGCAGGGACACCTCCCACTGGACCAGGATGCTCCAGGACTCATCCAGCCTGGCTCCCCCTCTCCAGTTCCCAGTGCCGGTGCCATGCCCACCCGGATCTCCCAGCAGGGCTCAGGCTGGTTTAGCTCCTCAGATGGAAAGTTCACCCTGACTTGCCCGAGGCAGAAATATGGTGATGGCCTCAGTTGTTCCAAATGTCACATTTTTCCCTGTGTTTTAGCACAAAGCCACCCTGACATTTCAAATCCCTGCTCAGATTTAAATGAGGGGTCACTCCGGGCCGGTTCGGAATCACTGCAGTACTTCCCACCTGTTATCCCTGCAAAGTCCATAAATGCTGTGCAATCAAGGAGCTGTGTTCCTGGGAAATTCAGATGCCACTAATCAAAGGAATATCTAAGCCCATTCTATAGAAATGCTGAGATATAAATAGAGATTGCAGGCTAACTGTGCTTTAGGAGCAGGTCTGTGCGGGCAGCACGGCGTGTGCACTGCTCACAGAGCGTGGGGCTGGCTGGGATCCAAACCTCGAGTTCTGCTGCTTTTCTCTAGTTCAAATTCTAAGTACAAGTGGTTTATTAAATGGTTTCTAAATTCATTTATGCAGCAACCACCTGACACCTAGGTAGCGCACTAGGAAGGCTGTATTTTATATGTATATGTAAGATTGTGAATTTTATTATAATTCTAGAGAACTGTAAACTTGCAAGCAAGAAGAAGCAGGTTCATAGTTACAAAAACATAGAATTGGTTATATATCACTGAAAAAATAAGAACAGCTTCCCCTGGAGTATCCCCAGGGATCACTCCAGCTGGTGGCTCAGTCCAACATTGGATTTGCCCCCCGCTCCATCAGCTCAGTGCCACTTGGCCACTGGTCAGTTCTCAGAACAAGCTGGTTCTCAAAAGTTGGTTTAATAAGTCAAAGAGACACCAATTTATTCAATCATATCAGTGCTGAAATTTGGGAAATCTTATTTTTCTCTGTATCCCCAGCTCTGCATTGACATGGTTTGTGTTGTGTCAGTGAGAGAAATCAAGTCAAGCAGTCAGGGAAGGAATCAGAGAATTCCAGGCTGGTTTGGGTGGGAAGGCACATTAAAATCCATCCAGTGCCATCCCCTGCCATGGGCAGGGACACCTTCCACTAGCCCAGGTTGCTCCAACCTGGCCTTGGACACTTCCAGGGATGCAGGGGCAGCCACAGCTTCTCTGGGCAACCTGTGCCAGGGCCTCCCCACCCTCCCAGCCAGGAATTCCTTCCCAATATCCCACCTAACCCTGCCCCTTCCAGTGCCTGACCACCCTTTCCAGGAAGAAATTCCTGAGGAAAAGGCTGGCCCAGAAATACCTGGCTCCTGCAGCACCAGGTGAGGGCAGTGACCCTCCCGGACAGACCAGTCTGTGGTTCTGCTCTGGTGGCACCTCGTGCTCAGCCAAGGGACAGCTTTGTGACTCTTGGAGCAATTCAAATCCAAGGATGATCAGAGAGGCACAAAAAGCTTTGTAGTCATGCTTGTGGTGTCCTTCACACCCCCACAGGGCCTTTGATTAGTGATTGGATTCGTTCCCTTATTCCCTCCCACTCCAGTGCACAGACATTAATTTGTTACGGGGTTTGTATTAATCTTAAAACCCACTGACGGAGAAAAGACTTTGAGGCCAGTTCCTCATGTGTCATCCCCAAACTCCCACTGAACTTCCAGGTCCCCTTTGAAGACACAAAGTATTTGAAAAAGTTTCCTGAGGTGACATGAAACTTTCCGTGTTAGAGATCTTACAATAGACCCTATTTTCCTGCTGGTCCCATGGAGAGATCTGACACCATCAAGCAACAGCCTGCCTGTTAAAGCCCGTGGCTTTGGTTGGATATTTCACTGGCATGGGGTGGGGAATTGTGCAGCCCCATTGTCCATGAGATAAATGCCTTCTCCATGGAAAACCTTCGGAGGTTTGAAGAGCAGATTCCACGTCGGAGTTTCATGTTCCTCTCTAGATCTCGAGCAGTGGCTCCTGCTTTGAGGTTCTTTATCTTCCTTCATCCTTTCTTCTGTAAGGAGCAGTTTTTTGCTCTTCCTCGTGCTGGAACAAGCCTTCATGTGGGAATCTGAGAGCACAAAGGATCAAAGTGTCCGGCCCTGCAGAACTGACAGAAATGTCTGCAGGTTTCCAGCAGCACTGAAACCACATCCCTGCCTTTCAGTGTCCCTGGATTGTCAGTGCACTGTGAAATGCAGTCTTGGAATGATGTCCTGGGCTCAGGCTCCATCTCTCTGGGCTCAGGGTCCTCCTGATGTGAAGCATCTGGAGCTGTAAACACCATCTGTGGAGCTGCTCAAGATACTTCTGAGCAACTGCTGGGAAGGAGAAACCAGACCCAGCTCTATCCAGAAGGGAAGTTTGGGAAGTCCATGTTTTCCCCAGTAGAAACAGTTTTCCCAGAATCCACTGTCTGATCCCATGTTGCAGTGGGAAGGTCCCACCAAGCGTGGGTGTCTGTGCATCCTCCTGGAGCACCACAGGACGTGGATGCTGCTTCCCCAGGGGGGTTGTCCTCCTGTGAGCATTCCAGGTACACCATCAATCCCCATGGGACAAGCCAGGCCACCAGGGGAGAGAGCCCAGCCCCAGAGAAAAGGGGGATCCAGCACTTCCCACTCCCAAGCTCCATTCCAGGCACAGCCCTAGGCCGGGTTAACACAGGTAGGAAGGGTGCTGGGATGGGAATCCCCAGGCCTGGATTCTTCTCAGGCAGCTTTGGGAAGCTCCACAAGGAGGCTGAGTCAGAAACTCCTGGGGCAGTGCAGCCTCCGAGGTGCCCACTGCTCCCATGGAAGGACAGGGATCAATCCAGCTCTCAGGGGCTTCCCTTGGCATCTCTCACTTCCGAAGTGCCATCCAAATCCATGATTTCCCTTTTTCTTCACTTGGGGGGAATACAAGGGATGCTGGGCCTCACTGGCAGCTCTTCTGGCATCCAGGGAGAGCACGAGCCCGGGTGGTTCGAGGTCCAGCCCAGTGGAATGAATGTGGAAGCTGGAGATTTCATCCCCTGCTGTTCACCAGGAACACTCATCACCCAGGAAAAAAGAGAGACTTTGCTGGCTGAAGACAGGAAGGAAGAAAGCAGGGACTTAACTTGGGTTATAAAAGATCCATTCTCACCTTCCCTCTCCAGCTGTCCCAGGGATGTTTCCCTGTGGAAGGCCCTGTCCCATGGGAGCAGGGGCTCAGCAAAGGCTTTTAGCACTTCCAGCAGTGCAAACCCCCCTGGGCAGGGACATGGCCGGTGGGGGAAGAACTCCTGTGCCACTAATGTGAGGATTAAGAAAATACAGCTTTTGCCCATGAAATATTTAGGACAGAACACATCCATATTTATACTCCAATCAAACAGAATGGGAAAGTTCTTCTGGCGTCAGCTTTTGGAAACCAAAACAAGCCCGGCCTGACAACTGCTCTTCCAGAGAGGAAATCCAGAGTCTGGGGAGGAACAAATGTTCAGAGCACAGAGTTTGGGAACCACTGCCCACTGCAGGCTTGGAATGCCAGCAGGAATGACAGTCAGCAAATCCAGAGGCTTCCCAGCCCTGAAAGTGCCCAAGGCCAGGTTGGACGGGGATTGGGGCAACCTGGGCTAGTGGAAGGTGTCCCTGCCCATGGCAGGGGGTGGCACTGGAGGGGCTTTAAGGTCCCTTCCAACCTAAACCAGTCCATTATTCATGGATACATCTGTAACCCTCAGGATGTTTGGGATGCCTGGCCATGGTTTTGGGATGTCTGGCCATGGTTTGGGGTGTCTGGCCATGGTTTTGGGGTATCTGGCCATGGTTTTGGGGAGTCTGGCCATCAGGTTCCAGCCACTGATGTCACAGAAACAGCCCCACATGGAATAAGATTCTGCCATTTTACTCCCTGTGAGTAAACAAAATTACTTCTTCAAAATCCAAAGGTAACCCCAGTCTTTTCAAACTGAGTGAAAGGATGGGGAGTGGATCCTTGTTCCCAAGACAATTTAATGATGGCAGCAGCCATGTTCAGCTTTCAGAACATCCAAAGGGCTTCTGTTGGAGTTATTTGATCTCAGGCTTTTCGTTCAACGTTTTCAGACTCTGAAATGTCTGAAAAGCTTCATGTCCTGGATAGGGAAGGGATCACAGGACTAATATTACTATTTATTTTACTATTTTTCCCCCTCAAGCAAAGTTAAATTTCCAGCACAAAGACTCAGGGTGATGTGAGGGACATAAACAGCCATATTTGGTGTTTTGATCAGTCACAGAAGAAAGCAAATCATGAGCTCGTCTCTCTGAGCTGCCAAAGCCAGGGATGATGCTGAGAAATAATGAGGTGGGGTTTATGAATGAAGTTTGTGTGAAGGTAAGGCAGCATCCCAGCATTCCAGCATCCCCCTCAGCACCACAAACAGGCCTTTGATGAAACTTTCAGAAAGGGTTTAATTTTTCTCTTTTATCTTCTCCCACACTCTCCTCTGCTTCCTCAGAGCAGCACCCAGCGAGGAGCAGATGGTCCAGGGGACGGGGGATCCTCCTCCAGGTGAGAGGGTTCTCGGTGGCCTGTTGGAGGAGAGAGCCCAGTGCAGGTGTTTGATGTGCCCAGCAGGACCACCCTGGGCCTGGCACACGGACAACAAACACAAACAACATCCTCGGGACACAGCTGCTTCAGCACAAGCTCTGGCTCTGTCCATCCTCTGGAGAATCCACTCTGCTCCCTGGGAAGGGCTGAGTATTCCCTGAGATCCAACCCTGGGGAGCAAAAACCCCCTCTGAAAGGGGCACTGAACGTCAGAGGGAGGACGCTGGTTCCAGCCCTTCCCTGCTGATGTTCATTTATCATGGAGCTGTGCTGCCACAGGGGGCTGAGGGGTGCCTGGCCCCAGAAATCACCAGCCCTGGGACTCAGGAGGAGATCCCAGTGCACAGATGTTCCTGTTGTCACCTACTGGTGCCCTCCCCTTCCATAAACCCCTCTCCTCTGGAAAGCCAACTTGGAGTGTATCCCTCTGCCCTGTGCCACAGCTGCACCTCCAGAACCTCCTTTTAATCCGTATTTTCTGAAAGCATCGCCTTCTTGGCTCTCTGCCTCCCTCCAGGCACTTCATGGAATCAGGGACTGGTTTGGATGGGAAGGGACATTAAAACCCATCCAGTGCCACCCCCTGCCATGGGCAGGGACACCTTCCACTAGCCCAGGTTGCTCCAACCTGGCCTTGGACACTTCCAGGGATGCAGGGGCAGCCACAGCTTCTCTGGGCAACCTGTGCCAGGGCCTCCCCACCCTCACAGGGAAGGATTTCCCAATATTCCACCTTGGCCAAGGGATGGAGGAATAGGACAAGGGGGAATGGTTTCCCACTGCCAGAGGGCATGGATGGAGGGGATATTAGGAAGGAATTCCTGGCTGGGAGCTTTCCACAAGGAACAGAACAGGCATTGGAGTCTTTCTTCAGGTAAGAAACAGAGGGAGCAGCTCCTAGAGCAGTTAATTCCAGCAGTGCAATTAAACCATTCCAGTGGTGTCTGAGCAGGGCTGAATTGTCCTGGGAAGGGTCAGGAGCAGGGAAGGGCAATGGACTCCAGCACACACACTGGCACTGATCTCAATATCCCATCTCCAGAAGAGCCCAGAGCTGTTTTCCAGCCCTGTCCTGGAAGCTGCACTGTTGGACTCCCCTGAGGATCGGGATGGAGAGGTCAAGGACGAAGTGCTCTCCCGCTTCACTGAGCTGCCTTGTTTCCATCTCCAACAGCCCCAAACAGCCACAGCTGGGAAGGGAAAGGGCTGAAAACAGAACAGAAACTGTCTGTTCCTGTTTGGAATCACTGCCTGTTTGTGCTACGAGAGTATAATACCTTTTGTTCTTTTTTATTGTTCTCCAGACACACTGTGGTCACACGGAAAGACTCAGCAAAATGTGATATCACCCATGTGGAAAATAGGGAAAAAAAAGAGTGAATTCCTTTACTGCTCTGAAAACTACTGCAACTAGTTTTGGAAGGATTTGTTGGTGCAGGATCCCCTACCCCCCATTCCCAGGTGTGAGTAATGAAATTAAATTAGAATTAATTCCAGATAGTCTGTTCCCTTTCAGAACAAAGTGGTTGGGAAACACATGGCTGGGACACCTCTTCCTGCAGTGACACCTTCAGTGTGCAAAGGGAAGGATGAAGTTGGTCTTACACATCAAAAACTGGAATAAATTTCCCTGGACACTCATACTCCATGTTTCTTTCCACACTCCCTGTTGTGCCACAATGCCCAGAACCCAGCACAGCAACATGTGCAGGAAAATCTGGGGGCAGGCCCCATCCCCGTGGGGTTTGGACACTTCCAGGGGTGGGCACTCCACCACCCCCTGGGCAGCCCCTTCAATGCCTGACCACCCTTTCTGTGAAGAAAGTTTCCCTAATATCCAACCTAAACCTGCCCTGGAACAACTTGGGGCCATCAGCATTTGTCCCTCTCATGTCTAAGGCACTTCAATGATAATATTAGGTATTGATACTGGGGCTGATTGTTCTCTCATTACTGTAGGATTTCTTAATCGAGCTTCCTACAGAGCAGATGCCACCTTCACTCTGGATGCCAGTCAGCTCCAAAGGCAGCAGTTACACAGCTTTATGCAGATTTATGCAAATACTGGACCAAACTCACCCCCAGAGCCAAACTTGTCCTTTGCCCAGAGAAGCTGTGGCTGCCCTGGGATCCCTGGGAGTGTCCAAGGCCAGGTTGGAGCAGCCTGGGATAGTGGGACGTGTCCCTGCCCATGGCAGGGGTGGGATGGGGTGAGCTTTAATGTCCCTTCCATCCCAAACCAGTCTGGATTTCTGGGAGTCTACAAACAGGCTGGCTCTTTGGGAGTTGAGGAAATCCCGGAATCTTCACAGAACCCCGGCGTGATTTGGGTTGGAAGGGACCGTGAAGCCCATGAAGGTGCATTTCCAGCCCCTGCCATGGGCAGGACACCTCCCAGCAGCCCAGGTTACTCAGATATTCCCTCGTCAAATCCCTGTTTGTCACCTAAATTTATGGCTGTGTGAGACTGTGGGGAAAGTGTTCTTTGGCTTCCACAGCTCGTACAGAAACACTATTTTGTTATTCATTAAACGTCTAAATAAATAATGCACTGCTGTGCTTCTCTGGAGCCTCTTTTTTCCCCTCATAATTTGGATATGAGAAGTTGAAAAATTAAAAAGTTTTGCAGCCTAACTGGATGTTTAATCCTCCCTGCAAGCCTGGGTACGGGTTTCATAGCTTCAGGGCCCGGTGCATAATTACCATGCCCTGCTCCCTTCGTGGGGGGCTCTACAAGAAGGGTTCTGGACGGTATCAGAAAACACCTTCCCTAATTTTAGTATGCAAAGTTCTAATTACAGGATGAATTTTTTATTTCTTAATTCTTTACCATTTTTATTCACCCTCTGGGTGCTGCAATGTAATTAATTCTGCCTTACTTTTTTTTTCCTAATAGATTTATGTGTATTATCATATATATTGAATTTTCAGCTCTGTAGCTTTTTTTCATTTTTATTGCTTCCCACACTGACAGTGTTCACTTCATTAAAAACATGTAATCCCTGAGCTGTGATCAAGACATAATTGCACTTTTTTGGTGTTATAATAACATGCATGCTTTTTTCCTGGTTTATTGCTGAATCCCTGTTATGCTTCTATGACTTTGAGTAACCTCCCAACCTGCAAGGGGATTCCAGGTTGGAATTAAGGCTCCAAGGGAACTGTGGACTCACTTTCCATGCAGTGAAACGTCCTACTCACAGAAAACAATAAAATAGTGCTTTTTGTCCTCTTAATTCCCTTGCACCATTCATGGAATCCTGGAATGGTTTGGGTGGGAAGGACCTTAAAGCCCATCCAGTGCCACCCCCTGCCATGGGCAGGGACGCCTCCCCCTAGCCCAGGTTGCTCCAAGAATCACTCAACTCCCAGAAAAACCTACAGATGAAATCAGGGTTTTTACAGGAATTGGTTCAAATCTGGCCATTTATTGTATATTCTTGCTAGAATTTGATTTAATTCTGGCTTCTCTGAGCCTGACTCATGTACCACCATCACTGAACTCCTCATGCAGCTCTGTGCAGCTCTGGCACAACACCTTCAATTCTAACACCACTCACACGACAATGCGAACTCTTGTCTCCACCATAAGCAGCTCAAAATCTCACAAACTTGTGCAAAGCCCGCTACGGGTAATTGGTGAATTAAAACTGCGTATTTCCCAGTGCCTGGCAGGATGGTGGGACAGGAAACAGGAGCTGAAGAAAAGAATGGAATCAGGAGGGAGCAGGCACACCCTGTTTCCCAACAGGATCCCTGTGGGATGGAGGCCGGTGGGGTGATGGAGAGCTGCACTTACAGTGGCAGTGCCATGGTACCCAAATCACCCTCAGATCCCTGTAACTGCTCAGGATTAGTGTGAACAGGAGCCTCCTCCCAGGAAATAATGGGCTCTGTACCTGGCATGGAGAGGTGGGGATGGATTTGGGAGTGATTGGACTCTTAATCGCCCGTTGTATTTCCTTCTTGCTCCTCAATTAAAGGAGGAAATGGCTACAAGATGAAGACACTTCCACAATAAAGCCAGATTCATGGGCATTGTTAACAGCAGTGATCCATAAAATAGGAGACTTCCTGAGACTCACAGAGACCAGGCCCGGCCAATTCCTGCTGCCAGAGGGATGATAAGGAGGGAACCTGTCAGCAGCACTGGCCAAGTGTGGACAAGTACAGAAACAGGGGAGGGTCAGGTTTAATACTGGGAACAACTCCTTCCTGGAAGGGGCTGTCCAGGCCTGGCACAGCTGCCCAGGGCAGGGCTGGAGTCCCCCTCCCTGAGGGATTTCAAAGCCCTGTGGATGTGGCACTTGGGGACATGGGGCAGTGGTGGCCTTGGCAGTGCTGGGGGATGGTTGGACTCGATGGGCTCAGAGGGCTTTTCCAGCCTGAGTGATTCCAGGATCAGACACATCCCTTTGTACAAGGTGAGTAGGGAAGCCTTGCAGAACAGACAATTTGTCTTTCTGACAAGAAAAACCCAAACCCCTGCCTTCACTGAGCCCACCTTGGGCCCTCGGAGCTCTCCATGCCCCCTCCGGCCCCAGCTGTGGGTGAGCAGCTCTGAGCCCAGCACCTCACAGGGCAGCTGGAGATCCTGGTCCAGCACCCCCCTCCTCTCTGCCTCGTCCTCCTCCTGACAGAAGCAACAGGAAACAGATGGGAAAGTTCCAGCTGGTTCCTAAATCCTTTCACACTTCCTACATCAGAGACACACCGAGGTGGAACCTCAGTTGCCCAGAGGAGCTGTGGCTGCCCCTGGATCCCTGGAAGTGTCCAAGGCCAGGTTGGACGGGGCTTGGAGCAACCTGGGACAGTGGAAGGCAGTGACCAAAGGACACGGGTGGAAGTTCCAGCTGCCTCTTCCTAGGAACAGGGAATTATAGAAGGAGGATATAACATGGGTTTAATTTTGGATGGAAGAGCATTTTTGTCGTTTCTGTCCCGGTACAAGTGCTCATGCTCTGAAAGCCCAGACACATCTATCAGATGTGAGATTTGCTGCTTTGGTTATTCCATAGGATCCCAGAGTGGTTTGAGTGGGAAGAGACCTCAAAGCCCATCCAGTGCCACCCCCTGCCATGGGCAGGGACACCTTCCACTAGCCCAGGTTGCTCCAAGCCCCGTCCAACCTGGCCTGGGACACTTCAGTGTTTAACTTCGGGAACAGGGAGCCCATGGATTTGCCCAACAAACCTGGATGACATTTTCCAGTCTGCACCTTGCAGTCGGAAAGATGACCCACTGACAACCCTTTGGAATCTAAATGTCCTCCCAAGAGCCACAGTTGTGCATTATTCCCAGGAATAACCCCAGCAGCACCAAGGTTTGTGGATCATTTCAATGGCCTGGAGATAATGAAGGATTTGTTCAGGGAACAAAACTGGAAACCTAAAAATCACAGCAGCTGAACCAATTATTCCAAAATCTGCCTCATTTATTTCATGGTGGTGGAGATTTGCAGAAAATTAACATAAGATGCAACTCCAGTAGCTTATGTTGAGCTGGGAAATACAAGATCCCAAAGATTCCTATTTATGGGTATTTTCTGACAGAGCAGAGTGTGGACAGTTGTGCTGGAGGTGGCTGTTCTCTTTAGAGAGGGAACCTGCTATTCCAGCTCCATGGAACTCAGCCCTGCCTCCTGCTCCTGCCACAGTCCATGGATCAAACACAATCCCACCTCCAGCCCGGAGAGAGGGAACAAAGATGTGGGAATGAAATCCACACGGTGACTCAAAACAAAAGCAAGTCTAACACAGGGTTCTCCCACCAGCAGTGTCTGCCGTCCACATGCTCCAGACTTTTCCCTTGTTTTTTTCCAAAATACCATTTTCAGACACGCTGTGAAGGAGCACAGACCCTCAAACTGCTGCTTTGGCATGGAATCCCAGAATCCCTGGGGTTGAAAACGCCCTCCCAGCCCATGGAGTCCACCCTGTGCCCAATGCCCACCCCTGGGGAGGGCAGAGAACACAGCTCCACAGAGCTCACAGGGGCTGGGCACATCCCAGCAGTGCTCTCCGTGCTCTGAGGAGGGGGATTTATTCCCAGGCACTTCCTGGGATTCTCTGCTCCCTCCACCCCCATGGCAGAGTAGGAACCAATGAATGCTGAACAAAGTGGGGAAGGTTCTCTCTGGTGTGATGCCAAACCACCGACTCTGAGAGCTAAAACAATGTGGCTGCAGCTCCCAAAAGGGCAGGATGGGAGGGGATTATTGATTCCTCCTGCTGTTCCCTGCACTTCAGGAGGTTATTCCCAGCAAGACAGCACAAGGGTTTGAATTTGCTTCCAAAAAATCTTCAGCTGTCAAGTTCCCCAGAAAGTCGTGTTAAGAATAAAACCTTCCCAGGAAAGCAAGTGAAACCTTTTTAGTGCTAAGACGGAATATACTTATTTTTCAATCCAAAAGCCCCAAAACAGTGACAGAGCCTCCAGGGTCAGAATAAAGCTGGTGTTTCTCCACTGAAGTGAGCAATGTTTCCTCTTTGATATCTCTAAAGACATGTAGTTGGTCAGGATTGGATCTTCGCAAAGAATCCTTTGCCATGAATGTTGTAAATCAGTCACTAAAACCAGAGGCAGAAGCCACAACTAAACCTGTGCATGCAGGGATGGGAGGTGCAAAATGCCAAGGCCACATGTACTAGGATTAATTCATGTCACAGACCATGAAAAGAGCACCAACTGCAGAACTGCTTTTGTGGGAACTCACAGGAGAACAAAAGAGAGGCATTTTCAGGACAAGGGGACTTAGATTTCTCCAGGACAGATCCTTTCCCTCCCTTTGAAGGATCTCCTACCAGCAGCAGATTCATGAGGTAACTGTTTGGTGTCTTCACCTCATCAGCCAAAGGAATCTGCTGGCCAGACATCCCTAAAAACCCAAGAGGGTTAGAGCTGTATCCACAAACCATGGAATCCTGGGATGGGTTGGGAGGGACCTTAAAGCCCAGTTCCACCCCACAAAGGACAAACCAAACATTTAGCTGTGAGGTACTTGAAGCCTCTGCCCAGTGCCCTCCAGGCTCAGCACCAGCCCTGGAGGTTGTTTTGTGGGATTTCATGAGCATTCCCAGAGTGCCAGGAGTGTGAACCAGCCAATGCTGGTGGAAAAACCCAGCCCCTGACGGCAAATCTGCTGCCTGCACAAACCAAGTAGAGCCAAAATGCCAGGAGGAAGCAGCACAGCTGAGGTGGCACAGGAATGGGAAACAAAGGAGCTTCATGGCACCATGGAATCCTCCAAGAAAATAAACTCCAGGGTGGACTGGTGGTGAAGGGACACTTCACTGTGTCATTTGGGTTGTGGAAATAAGTCCTGTGGCTGTGCTTGCGTCTGGAATGGTGTGAACATTAGGAATACTCGAATCCCACTCAGTTCTCACTTTAACTCATTAGCATCTCCAGCCTGAGCTATCAAAGGCTTTTGGAGGATTGACTGCAACGATCTGGGACTGTTACAGAGCATCTGAAAAGCCTATCAAGCAACAATGGATTTGGAAACACAGAACTAAATAAAGTAAGACCTCAAGCCCAACAGCTGAACTCCTGTGTCCCACACAGCAAGTCGTGGAAAGAGGAGAAGCCACCAGAGGAAGGAGGACCTTGTAGTGCAGGTTTTAGGATCTTCCACAACCCCTCTGAGGGTCCTGCACTCCAAGCAAAGCAGGGCAAGGCAGCTGCTGGGTGCTACAGGGGACTCCCAGTTCCAAGCATGTCAGATGAGGACTCCTGGTACCTCCAGTCCTTCCGTACTTGAATTTAGTTAAAGAAGAAGGATTTGAGTTGTGGTTAGAGAAACACCCCTCACCTGTTTAGGTGTGAAAGATCAGGAAGCTGACTCCATGGCACTCCTCTGCAGACCCAGGACAAGCCATCCACAGCAAAAGGACTTTTCTGTTGGGCTCTGCCCGCTGCAGCAGCACCTGGGAAGGATCAACAGATTCCCAGATCAGGTTGCACTGAATAAACTCCACAAATAATAACACTCAGTAGTAACACTTGATAATATAATAGTAATATTATAATATAAAATACAACAATATAATAATAACAACAATCCATAAACTTCACATTTCACATCTGAGACCAGTTTTATTGTTCTCTGTTAAAACAACGGAATGAAAAAGCCAACCCCACCAGATACCAAGTGGTAAATGTTCCCCGATCTGCATGTCTTTACTTCTTCCAAAATGGGGTCAGAACCCCCCTGTGCCCCCCAGCACTATTAAAAAGCCAGGCAATATCATTCAGATGAGCCAAAGAGCAGAGCGATAATCAGGAATGTCACAAAATTAGCTCAGTTATTCATGTTGGCTTCGTGTCTGGGGTGGGAAGAACAGGAGCTGCTCTGGGGCTGACAGAGCATGGAACAGGCTGCCCAGGGAGGCTGTGGGGTCTCTTTGCCTGGAGAGATTCCAAATTCCCTCCCACACCAACCATCCCATGATACTGTGAAATTCCATGTAAGCCACGTAAAGGCTGCTCAGATCCATGACCTACAACAGCCATGGGCTGAAGGAGCAGCAGAAAGCTCCCTGGATGTTTTCCTTAGAGAAGCACCTCCACGGGCTCAGCACAACATACACACCTGTGCATTAATGAGGCTGCTTCTTCCCCAGTGTCAGCCAGGGAGATCCTGCTTGGAGTCACCAGGGAGACAAACCAGGAGCTGTTGCTATTGATTATCTAGAAGGTGATTAACTAAAGCCACCAGCTCTCACTCATCAACTAAACTAAAGCTGAACTCAAATGGGATATTGGGAAGGAATTCCTGGCTGGGAGGGTGGGGAGGCCCTGGCACAGGTTGCCCAGAGAAGCTGTGGCTGCCCCTGGATCCCTGGAAGTGTCCAAGGCCAGGTTGGAGCAACCTGGGCTAGTGGAAGGTGTCCCTTTTTCCATTCTCTTTCCTGCTCAGAGGCCACAATATAAATGTTAAGGAGAGTAATAACTTCCCTACATATCTCTTGTCATACAAGAAGCTTATTTGAAACAGAAACTCTCACATTACATTCCAAAGGCAAATATTAATCAAACGACAGTGACTTGAGGCTGCTGATGCCATCTCTTGTGATCTTCTCCCCTGACTCTACAAGAGGCATTTTCTCTCCCTGACAATGACATTCCCAGTGTTCCAGGTCAGCACAGATACTCTCCTGGTGCAGCTGCCTTCACCAGCCAGACCGGTGAGCCAGTGTTATATCAAACACCAGACACATCAAAACCAGCCTTCCTCAGCAACTGCCCAGCAAACAACATCAGGTGGCACCGAGTTAAGGATCCTACCGAGGGACCAGGGCTCTCCTGGCACACACAGCTGGGAACTGGAGCTGTGTCAATGCCAGTGTCAGTGCTGGTTACAGCCTCTCCCCAGGGCCTTTGCTGTGTTACCCTCCACCATCACTCTCAAATACATAAGCCATGAATAAAAGATGCTGCAGCCAGGGTCAGGGGTGGGGTCAGGTTGGAGCTGGAGCAGTCCCACATCACTTCGCAGCCCTCAACCTCCAAATCCCACTGGCACACCACAAATCATCCATTCCACACACGAGCTGAGCTCTGCAGGAAGGAAGCTCTGTTTGTACCTCCAAGAGCACGAGGTAACTTTAAACCTGCCCTCATTACCCAGGAAACCCAGGGATTAATTAGCCCTGAGGGCACGGGCAGTGTGGGGGGCAGGACCTGCTGGGGGCTCCACCACAACGCCAGGGAGGGGACATGCAGCACTTTGGGGACACACAGCACTTTCGGGACACTCTCACGGGATTGGGCTGGGTTTGGATTTTCTTCTTTAAGATGTACAAACTGTGTTTATGACTGTAAAACTTCACCTCAGTTTGGGGAAATTATTCAGAAATGAATGGATTTCCCAGAGCAGCTGTGGCTGCCCCTGGATCCCTGGGAGTGTCCAAGGCCAGGCTGGATGGGGCTTGGAGCAACCTGGGCTAGTGGAAGGTGTCCCTGCCCGTGGCAGGAGGTGGCACTGGGTGGGCTTTAGGGTCCCTCCCAACCCAAACCAGTCTGGGAGCCGCTGAAACAGGAGGTGTCCAAGTGACCTGGGAGTCATTCCCTGGGATGTGTGCTGCTCTGATGCACTGCTGGAGCTGTCAGGACAACTGCACCACAGAAGAGAAACAAGGAGCTGCTGAAGCTTTAGCTGTAACTTGGCACCCAACAATGAGCCACCTTTGCCTGCTCCAGGACTCTCTTTTTCTCTCCATGTATTTCCCTGGCAGACGAATTCCAAGAGAGGGATGGCAGGATTGTTTCCCAAGCGTGATCCTCCACTAATGATTTTGGATTCTATTTAAGTAAGGCCATCCCAGGCAGCACCAGAAAGTACCTCCTCCAGCAGTGCAGTCAGTTTTCTTAGGAAGCTCCTTATAGCCAAGAGAAGAGTATAAATTCTACTCCATGTTTTCATAAAGTCATAGAATCCCACAATGTTTGGAGTGGAAGGGACCTTAAAGATCATCTCATTCCAACCCCCTGCCCTGGGGGTGATTTGCTAAAGCTCAAGGAAAGATCTTCAGAGTTTTCTCTCATTCAGCTGTAATTATAACATGGGGTTTAACTCCATTAAATGAAATTACTGAAACATGCAGAGAGGGGTTACGAAATGGAGCTTCTCCTATTTCTCTTCCAAACTCCCAATAATTTATGGATATTCAGAAGTTTAGGATGTCACAGGAAGGAATTTGTCAGGGATTGCTTTTAAGAGTGAGATCAAAACAAAACAATAAAATCCCCAAGTCACAAAAGCTGTGCAGGATGGAGAGATTCCAAGAGAGCCCAGCATCTCTTCCCAGCCTCAAATAAGAAGGAGCAATGAGTGACTGACAGCAAACCACAGTCAAGAGAGAAGAGTCTCCCTGCATCCCGATTCCACATCCCCCTTGCTGACTCCAGCGCTGTCAGTCACTCCCAGCCCTGTTCAGCAGGCAGGAGGTTCTGTCTCCGTTTTGCTGCTCCTTCCACACAAGGTATTTAAATGTTCTCATCTTGTACTTAACAGAAATGTATAATAAACCTCCCAATTACCTTCCACCCCAGGAAATGTCAAACCAATCAAAGGGCTGGAAGGGGAGATTAAAGCCTATTTTCAGAAGAGCAACTCGCTGGTGTGTCACTGACCTTCAAGAGAAGAGCACGGGAGTACAGCTTTTGCAGCCCTGGGTTCCAGCTTTCCAGAGGAATTCAGGAACGTGGGATCCCTGGCAAAAATTACTCTGAGATGATGTAATCAGATTTAATGGAGGTATCACCTAAAACTGCCCCATCTGATGGATTCTGAGTTCAGTATCGGCTCAGAGGCTCTGATGAGCTGCAAGATCATTTTGTGTGGGAGGAGCAGAAACCAGCCTGGACCCACACTGGAATTCCATCTGCTTCCTCATCTCTTGACAAAGGGAGGCCACATGAGGATCCCATTCCACCCCCTGCCATGGGCAGGGACACCTTCCACTAGCCCAGGTTGCTCCAAGCCCCATCCAACCTGGCCTTGGACACTTCCAGGGATCCAGGGGCAGCCACAGCTTCTCTGGGCAACCTGTGCCAGGGCCTCCCCACCCTCCCAGGGAGGATTAAACTCCACGCTGGCAGAACAAAAACCCCTTCAGAGCTAATTCAGCCACTGGTCTAACCCCAGAAATGGGGCTCTGAGGAACATCCCAGCCTGACGGAGCCATGGGAAGCTCTGGACTGTACCTGTCACAGCCTTCCCTCCCACCCAAGCCAAGCTGCAGGGCTGGACACAAGCCATGCAGGAAGTCTGACAGGGGGTTTAATCCCCAGGGATTTGCTGTGACACAGGAAGCACTGGAATAGCTGCCATGGAGAAGGGGATTATTTCCCAAATCTCTCCTTCAGTTCCACCTTTTCCTTGAGAGAAAAAAACCAAAAGCCCAACAAAATCGTTCAGCCCTTTTCCTTAAAGAAACCTTTCAGTTTTGGAAGAGTTTCTGATCCCTCTCTAAGGTGGCACAGTTGGCTCCCCCCTCACTGCCTGGCTGGGCAGTATTTAGCTAATTGGGAGAACACTGGTAATGATTATGGTACCGAAATCCATCTGTGACGATTACTGACCTTCTACCACTCTTGGAATTAAAGTTTTATGTTTTATTTTCTTCTAAATCAAGTAATTGATCCTCACATGAACTGGAATTATCCCAAACACACAGACTAATTGAATAGTTAACCGAGTGTTCAATAAACTGCACACCTCAGGATCACACCCCTTAAACTGCTTAATTAGATTTTGCACAAGCAGCTGGAAGTGGAGGCTGCTTGGTTTCACTTCCCATTTCACTTCCCCCTCCAAGCACAGGGACAAAGTAACCAAGGGCTGAGCAGATTTCTTTACCTTTCCCACAAAATGGAGCTGATGGAACAGCTGGAAGAGTCTGAAATATTTGTAAGTGCTTATCCATCAGTGTTCCTGCAGCCAGAGTGTCCCTGAGCCCTCGGGACACCCAGCCCAGCAAAACACTTAAATCACTGCTCAGCCCGGCTTCAGCTGTTCCCAGAGCTCTGCTGAATCCCAGCTTCCCGCATTCGCACCCTCAGGAATTGCAGGGGGGTTGTTTCACAGAATCCCAGGATGGCTGGGATTGGGAGGGACCTTAAAGCCCATCCAGTCCCATCCCAAGGACTTTAAGGTGCCTTCCAACCCAAAGTAGTCTGTGATTCCAGGGAAAATAATGCCGAGGATGGGCTGCAAGAGATCACCTCGTCCAGCCCCCTGAAGCAGCTGCAGCCAGAGGTGAGCCTGTCCCAGGCCAGGCTGTCCCAGCCCACTCCTGGCAGCCCATGAGACTCTCCTCCTCTTTCCACTTCTGGAGCCTCATCCCAAACTCCAGCAGAACAGAGAGGCCTGAGAACACACGAACGTTTGAAAATAGAGCCTTCCAAAAAAGCAACACACAAAAAGGGGCACTAAATCACCACCCCAGTTTGTTCCAGTCTCATTTACCCAGTGGGGGGGTTATTTCCAGGGAAAGCTTCCAACAATCAGGCCCTGCAACCACTTAAAACTTTTTATTGGTAAAGGCAATCGACCTGCCAGCACTGAGCACCAGGTATTTAACAGCATTAACCACCCCATTATCCACTCCCTCACTTAGCATGGTCGCTGGGGTATCCACTTTTATTGTGCTTTTGCTTCCAGCTCCATTAAGTGCAGCAGGAATCACTGTGTCTGAGACGATGGAAAATACCAGGCTCCGAGGGCAGAGGCAAAAGGAACCTGGATTATATTTAACTCACTTACAGATTTGTCATTTAAGCTGCGAAGGCCATTAATCTGCAGCCATGATATGCCCATCATTTTAATTTTGGGTTCATTTAAGCTCCGTGGACATAAAAGAAGCAATTCCCAGGCTTTCCTTCCCGCTGCCACACAGATGCATGGCAGAGGCAGAGCTGAAAGGATGAGAGGGCAGCACCCCTCAACTCTGCTGCAATTTAACAGGGGGATAATTAAACTCACTCTCGTGGCATTAACTGGCTCCATGTGACACACAATAAACTCTGAAAGGAGCTTTTCTTTTGAACAAAATAATTGTGAAAGCTTCAAATGGGCTCTGAGAGCAGAACAGCCACGTCTGTGAGCCGACTCCTGCTGTGGCATCCTGAGGGATGGGGCAGCCACAGCTTGCCTGGGCAATCTCGGCCAGGGCCTCCCTACCCTCACAGCCAGAAATTCCTTCCCAATATCCCATCTCTCCCTGCCCTCTGGCAGTGGGAAGCCATTCCCTGTGTCCTGTCCCTCCAGCCCTTGTCCCCAGTCCCTCTCCAGCTCTCCTGGAGCCCCTTTAGGCCCTGCAAGGGGCTCTCAGGTCTCCCTGGAGCCTTCCCTTCTCCAGGTGAACCCCCCAGCTCTCTCAGCCTTTCCTCCTTAATTCCAGGCCACGGACTCACCCTACAACTCATCTCTCTCTTGCTGGAGGCTGCAAACACCCATCGCTCCTCAGAGTGAAGTGCCAGGAGCTTTTATTGAAATGAATCCTGTGATCACATTAAAACTTCTCTCCCTGTGAGGATCATTTTTTAATTACATTTAAAATCAGGTAATTGCCCACTTCAGTTGTTTGGGTTCTCCTGGGGCCACTCGCAATAACAACAGTGATTATCCAACCTGGGGGTTCCATATGCAGCATTCTAGGCTGAGCCACAGAGGGGCACATTAAACATCAAAATCCAGGGAGAGACTGGCACTCCTCTGCCAATGTGACATCCTAGAGTGACTGTCTGGAAAGTTTTAAAGGCAGAACAAGACGTGTGTGTTACAGCTGGTGGAATAAAAGCTGATGCAGGCTGTTGGATGGGGGGAGGAAAGGGTAGTCAGGGAGGAACATGTGGATCATAATCCCAGGCAAGAGACAGACCAGGCACGAGTAAAGTCCTCCCAGCCCCTGGATCCCCCCTGTGCCCGATGCCCACCTTGTCCCCAGCCCAGAGCACTGAGTGCCACGGCCAGGCCTTCCTTGGGCACCTCCAGGGCTGGGCACTCCAAACCTCCCTGGGCAGCCCCTGCCAAGGCCTCACCACCCTTTCCAGGGAGAAATTCCTCCTCATGTCCCACCTGCCCCTCCCCTGGCACAGCCTGAGGCCGTTCCCTCTCCTCCTGTCCCTTGTTCCCTGGGAGCAGAGCCCGACCCCCCCCGGCTCCCCCCTCCTGTCAGGGAGTTGCAGAGCCACAAGGTCCCCCCTGAGCCTCCTTTTCTCCAGGCTGAGCCCCCCCAGCTCCCTCAGCTGCTCCTGCTGCTCCAGCCCCTTTCCAGTTCCATTCTCTTCCCTGCACATGCTCCAGCCCCTCTGTGTCTTGGCCCTCAAGAGATCCTTCTATTTTATCAATATTATCCCAGGAAACTTGGCCTTCACATGCGGAAGAGAATCTGAAAATCAAGTGCTGCGTTCTGAAATGGGAGATATCCTCTGGTCCCTGACACCTGCCCTGCTCCACTCACTGAATTCCAGGGCTTTCCATCCCTAATGGAGAGCTCCATGCAGATGGAATCGAGTGAAGAACCTCTGAGATATTTAGGGAGACAATTCCTCCTGCTCCTAATCCTGCCAACACTGAGTTCAGATAAAATCCAAACCCCAACAGTTTTTATTGGAAGGGATTTAGTGATTGTGTTTAAATGTAGGGGAAAAGAAAAACCCAAACCCTGGCTCACCATGGGACCAGGGGATCCATGCTAGGCTCGTGGCTCAGGGGGTTTTCAGTGAATGAAAGGGATTATCCCCTCCACAGTTGTCCAGGTGGGCTTTGCTACAGCATCTCTGTGTCCAGGGAGAACAGGAACGAGCTGTGCCTGCTCCAGGGAACAGTTAAACAGGAGAGCTCTCCCTGGTTTACAGCAGTGCAGACAATGAGGATCAGAACAGCACCACGGCAGAATTCCTGCTCCCAGAAATGGCTGCGAGGCAGCAGGAGGGAGATCCTCACATCCCTAAAATCCTGGAGACCAGCAGGGAATGTGATGACCCTAAATGTGCTCATAGGTTAAAGAAGCACAGGGAGTAAACAGAGCAAGGCACTGGAAACATCAGAAACGGGGGAATTTTACAGGTGCTCAGCCTGCTGGGTGGGCTTTTCTAGGCTTTCAGGGGGGTTAAGCCTTCCTTTTGCACTGCCCGTTTGAAAGCTACCCCAGCTGCAGCACTGCCTGCACGCATCTGAAACGCTGCCGAGGCAGGAATTATCACCTCGCTCCCAAATCCTTCCCTCTGCTTCAGCACAGCTCCAGAGCTGCTACAGAACCATGGAATCCCAGGAAGGGTCAGGCTGGGAGGGCCCACAGCGTCCCATCTGCTGCCACCTCTTCTCCAGCAGGGCCACCCCAGAGCACATGGATTGTGTCCAGAGGGCTCTGGAATATCCCCAGGGAGGAGATTCCCCCCCTTTCTGGACAACCTGTAAAATCCTTGTAATCAGTGAGTTAAAGACACAACCAAGGGAGCAGAACATGTCACCTGTAAGAGAAATTTCATCTTTCCAACTCCAGACATGCAGGACAACAAGTGGCCCATCAAAACTGAACTACGGAAATTAAAATTTACCCTTTCAAAGGCTGGGATTATTTTGTAGTGAATTTAAGGACCCCAGCACAGGGAGGACATGGAGCTGCTGGAGAGAGTCCAGAGGAGGCTCCAAGAGGATCAGAGGATGGAGCAGCTCTGCTGGGAGGAAAGGCTGGGAGAGCTGGGATTGCTCAGCCTTTCGAGGAGAAGCTTTGGGATGACAAACTGTGGCCTTCCAGGACCTGAAGGAGCTACAGGAAACATGGAGAAGAGACTATTGACAAGGGATGGAGGGACAGGACACAGGGAATGGCTTCCCACTGCCAGAGGGCAGGAAGAGATGGGAAGGAATTCCTGGCTGGGAGGGTGGGGAGGCCCTGGCACAGGTTGCCCAGAGAAGCTGTGGCTGCCCCTGGATCCCTGGGAGTGTCCAAGGCCAGGTTGGAGCAACCTGGGCTAGGGGGAGGTGGTGGCATGGGGTGGCTGTGGCAGGGGGTGGCACTGAGTGGGCTTTGAGGTCCCTCCCAACCCAAACCAGTCTGGGATTTGATGAGAGTTTTTGCTGTTTGGGCTCCTGGAGTCAGCCCTGGCAAGGCCCCAGCAGTCCATGCAGGGTGGTCCCCCCTGGCTCCTCTCTGGGCTGGCAGGGAGGGGCAGGGGGGGGCTGACGGAGCTCAGGGGTCCCTGGTGGGTGTTCACTGCCCAGGGAGCCCCCGCTTGGGGCTGGCACAGCCCCTGCACCTGCTGCAGGGTTTGCTTTAAAAATCAATTGAGATATAAATTTCACTGCAGAGCTGCTCCCCATGATTGCTGCTTGCAGAAAAACATAAATAATTAATTGCATTAGAGAAATGTCACTCAGCCCCAGTTTTGCTTCACTTGCAGTGAAAAATGACCATATGAAAGACAGAAAAATTGTCAGGCACTAAATCTTTACTCAGTGCTGCTGTCTGTTCCCCTGCTGTCACAGAACCACCGTCACGTAACCAGGGAATTCTTTTTGGAGACTCTCAGCCACCCTGATTTATCCATGTGGGGAGGATGTTATCCCAGCCTGACCCTGCAAGAGGAGGACGATGGCACCAAATCCCTCATGGAATCAACAGCAAGGATGTCCTGGAAGACCCAGAGTTTGCCTAGAGTGACCCCCTCCAGAACAACTTGATTTTTAAAGGACACAAAACCTTTCTGTTTGTGGCCCAGTGAGAGCATCGAGCCATGAGGGGACACGGGAGGTTCGGGCGGGTAACATAGGATCTCATCCCCCTCTCCAAGGGTTCTTTGGGATCATCCTAGACCAGCACTGGTGGGACCAAGCAGATCTTCTCCCAACACTTCTCAGCAGAAGGACACAAGAAATGTTTCCAGGGTTGGAGAGCCAATTTGCAGCTTCCTGTTTGCCAGGCACAGCAACAGCTTTGCTGTGTCACCCCTGGGGAGGGACACACTCACGGCATTTCCTACCCGAACCAGACCAACAGAAAATTGAGTTTTACACAGAATCTGCAGATTTCAACTCAAAGAAGGCTGGATATAAAGTGAGTTTGTTACTCTGATGCTCAAAGAGCCTCTTGTCTTCTTGGAGCAGCAGTAGGAGGGTTCTCAAAGGGAAGAGCTCAGGGATGAACTGAGTGTTGCAGTTCATTCTTGGGCTGGAGGAAGGGTTGGCAAACGTGAAGGAGGATAGTTCTGAGTAATGATGCTGTGCAAGAGACACCACAAGTGCCAAGGATTTGCCCCCACCTGTAAACACAGGGTGGCTTTAGCTATAGCCTCCAAGGTCATTTATTCCCATCACCTCTCCACAGATATCCCAGGGGAGAATTACTGTTGTACAATAGGAATGGAAACCACTATTAAACTGCAGAAAAAGGCTTCTTGCCCTCACCAATGCCCTTCAGAAAGGTGCTTTTAACCGGAGACAATTCCAAATGGGAATCTTTATTCATCTGTCCATTTTCAAAGCAACTTGTAACTTCACCCTGTGGAAAACCCACCCCATCCCAGATGCTTGAGGACAACAGGAACAAGCTGCCAGTTGCCTCTGCTGCCCTTGTGCCTTAAACCAGGTTCATCTCCGGGTGATGCCCCAAAGATGTTTAACCCAGGATGGCATTGCCCCTCGTGTGACCCTGATAAATGGGGCTCCTCCTCTGTTTAACCTGCACAGGAATGAAAGTCTCCAGAGTATCTGCACTGCCACAGATAAATTACAGGTCTGAATGAATGACTCCGAAATCTCCCTGTGACCAATTCTGAAGGAGCAAATAACCCCTGGAGCTTTGCAGGAAGACGAACAGCCCCGTTTTCACAGTCGTAACTCGCCGAGCAAACGACGCTCAGGTTTAAATCCCAGCACAGCCCCGTCCTGCCCAAAGGGGTGTCAGGAGTGTCCTAAGCAAGTCCGGCTCAGCTGGGCACCGGGGGGCAGGATGTACCCCAGGGGGTGTGGATATGATTTACCAATCCCAGAGGAGCATCCTCAGGCAGTTCCCCCCCCTCCCCATGCCAAAACCTCTGTGCTGCAGCTCAAGAGGCAGAGCAGCACCATGGATCGCACAGCCTGGGATCAGAGCCCAACCCCACCTCCTCAGCACCAGGGCATGGAGGGCTGAGCCATCCCAGTGCTTCCCTGGGATTCTACAGGGCACCTTTCCTGGCAAACACGCCCCAGAACAGGGACCACTCTATCTTTATCTCCCTCCCTCCACCATGAGACAGAAACAAAAGCAGAGACAGCACCTCCCTTCCCAGCCTCCTTTGGGTTTGGGGAAGGACAAATTGCCCAAATGGATCCTTGTTTTATGGCAGAAGAAGAAGCAAGGCAGGGCACCTACTGGAATAATGCTGGGGTTTCCCCTTGAGCTGGCTAGAGCAGGAACAAGGGTGGATCCCTCAGTAACACACGAGTCAGTCAGGATTATGAGGGCTGGGGGATCTAAGAATTATTTGTGGCATAAATCAGCAATTCCATCATCACTTTCCCTGTCCTGGGTATCCAGCCAGCCCTTTCTCTCTCTTCCATCTCTGAACAGCTTCTGAGCAGCCAAAACCAACCTTTAGTTTCAGTGAGGAACAAGTCCACAGTGTTCTAACAAAGCAAGTCTCACTTTCCACAGCAAATAAAATCAGACTTCATATTTCACTAGCAATGACATCAATTTCCCTGAAGGGCTGATTTTCACCAAACCTGGCACTCGTGCCATTTGATAACTCAGCTGCCTCTTATTTCGGGTTTTGAGACATCAAGTGGCATAAGGGGAAATAAAAATGGCAGGAAAGAAAAACTCTTCTGAGGATATAACAGTCCATTAAGCAAAATTTTAAACCAACTTGTCTCTAGCTCTCTGTGGCTCAAATGCAATCCTGCTCCTTCCCTCCAGGCTGTTATTAACACTGGTGTAATGAGTAACTAAAATAAAACTCAAGTGAATAAATATGCTCAAAGGCATTTTGTTATTTCTGCAATTAGAGACAAACTGCCACGGGAGAGCTGAAAGCTTTTGGGAAATCACATCCAAGGAAACACTTGCCACGACTGCAGTAATCCTTGAGCTGCTCTTGGCACATGCAGCAAATGCTGGGAAGGGGCTGGAACCCCAAAGCCAAACCTATTTATCCCTTGGAAGACTCTGCTCAGGTGGGAAGTGGTCTTGGAGGAGGAGAGCCCAGTGGCCAGGTCACCTCTGTGTGCCAGGGAAATCCCACTGCGTGTGTGCAGGGAAGGGCTGCGTGTGTGAGCTGGGAAGGGGCTGGAGCAGCAGGAGCGGCTGAGGGAGCTGGGGGGGCTCAGCCTGGAGAAAAGGAGGCTCAGGGGGGACCTTGTGGCTCTGCAAGTCCCTGACAGGAGGGGGGAGCCGGGGGGGGTCGGGCTCTGCTCCAGGGAACAAGGGACAGGAGGAGAGGGAACGGCCTGAGGCTGTGCCAGGGGAGGGGCAGGTGGGACATGAGGAGGAATTTCTCCCTGGAAAGGGTGGTGAGGCCTTGGCAGGGGCTGCCCAGGGAGGTTTGGAGTGCCCAGCCCTGGAGGTGCCCAAGGAAGGCCTGGCCGTGGCACTCAGTGCTCTGGGCTGGGGACAAGGTGGGCATCGGGCACAGGGGGGATCCATGGGCTGGGAGGAATTTTCCAACCCAAACAATTCCGTGATTCCAGGACAGCCTAAAGCCTTTTTGACATGATATCTACCATGAGGACAAGGCTCTTCCCGGGCCTCTGGGCTGTGGGAGCTCTGAGGATCCTCTCCAGGACAGGGCACAGCAGGGTGTGAGGCTCCCAGTCCTCCCAGTCCCTCCTGGGTGCCCAGGGTTTGTTCCAGAGCAGAGCTCTCTGTGTGAGCTGAGCCCTCCCTGCCCACAGGGCACCGTGCCCAGCGCTGCAGGTAACCATCACATTAACTCAGTCATTATTTATCCCAGCAAAACTCTAAGGAGATTTATTCTTGGAAGAGACACGGCAGAAAAAGGGAAAGGAACAGGCAGGCAGGGTTTAAAACCCCTCGTGTTCCCTGTGCCTGGGTAACAGGCTTTGGGAAAGCACCAGACAGTAAATGTCATTTATTCTGACTTTAATAATCCTTCTGAGGCTCTTTGGCCTGACATTTCCGAGTGAGCCAGGGAAACATGGATGGAACAAAGCAGAGGTAGGAAGCCAGAACATCCCACTGAGAGAGCAGTTATCCATGACCAGGGACAGCTGAGTGTGCCTCTGCATATCCCTGCATCTGGTATTATTTGGCTGTTCCCTGAACAGCCCGGGTGAGGAAAAGCACCCCAGGCATGGTAGGCACAGTGGGGACTGACCCGGGGTGCTCCGTGAGCAGCCTGAGCAAACAGACTGAGAATTCCAGGGAATTGTGGCAACTGGAAAACACATTTGAAAAAAAAAACTTCAATTTATGACCAAGAAGAGCTCAGTATTCCATGGAGCAGGGCATGCTGCAGAAGGACAGGCTGGGGAGAAAACAGGAGAGCCAGGAGCTCCTTGGAGAGGGGCTGGGCTTACAGAGCATTGCAAGGGAATTCCAGTGTTAGCAATTCCCAGTCTTTAGGGAAAAAGGGAAATGATTCCATGATAAAACCTTTCAAACAGGTCTGAAAATGTCACACAAGACCACCAAGAAAAGACACGGGGAGAAGAACTGAGCCTCTTCTTCCCACTGAACCCCCACAAGCGACCAGAGCGATCTCCCCCCAGCACAACGTCCGGGTCAGAGCAGCTGTCACAGGATCATGGAATCATGGAATGCCCTGAGCTGGAAGGGACCCCCAAGGACCATCTAGTCCAACCCCTGGCCCTGCCCAGGACACCCCAACAATCCCCCCTGTCCCTCAGAGCGTTGTCCAAACCCTCCTGGAGCTCTGGCAGCCTTGGGGCCATGCCCACTGCCCTGGGGAGCCTGGTCAGTGCCAACCACCCTCTGAGATCCAACCTAAACCTCCCCTGGCACAGCTCCAGCCACTAATTTCATCATATGCCATTAATTTAATTAATAAATTCATGTCATTGTCACTGGATCTAGGGATTCCTGTAGATTCCTTTAGACTCTGTTTTGTAACCAAGTTTGGTTTGTGTGTCTCTCAGCCGTGTCCCCTGGCCAGTGAGGTGTGACCAGGCCCTGCTGTGTGACTGTGCTAAGTCAGAGGGTACACCTCCATCCTGCAGCATTCCCAGGCTCCATTCCCATGGGCTCCATCCCCCAGCTGTGAGCTTGCAGTGCCAGGTGCCCGTGGCTGCAGCAGAGCCACAGTTCTGCCCCTGTGTGATGTGACACATCAGCTGACACCCTTTCTCTGGGGTGTCACAGCCCAGCCTGTGGAGCCAACACCTGAAATCCCAGCTGTCAGCCACCCAAATTAAACCCACAGCACTGCACCAAGCCCTGAGCCACAGCTGACAAGTCAAGCCCACCCCAGGGCACCGCTCACCCTTCCCAGACCTCTGCCATCCTGCTGCCCTCAGTTAGTCTGCAGTGCTGGCCTGGCACAGCTCTGCCCACCTTTGGCTGCTGGGGGTGGGCTCTGGGCAGCCCCAGGGATGGGCACGGGGAGGTGGGATGGAGGGATCGGGGGGATGGACGGAGGGGCTGGGATGGGGCTGGGGTGCCCTGCCTGTGTCTGTGGGATCTGGGCACGGCTCCTGCTGCAGTGTGGGTGTGGATGTGGGTGAGGATGTGCTGCTCGGGGGCAGTTTCGGGAGGATGAACAAGGAGGGCCATTAGAGCTAGCTGAGCCCCAGCCCAGCACCCACGACCCAGGCATCAATCCCTGCCGGGGAGACCTGTCCAGGCAGCTGGAGAACACTCCCAGGATGGGCCATGGGCTCCCGGGTGGTTTTAACCACCTCAGTGCCACAGATGGGCACTGCCATGGAACAGAATCCCATAGTGGGTTGGCTTGGAAGGAACCTTAAAGCCCCTCTTGTTCCCCTGCCATGGGCAGGGACACCTCCCACTAGTCCAGGTTGCTCCAAGCCCCGTCCAACCTGGCCTTGGACACTTCCAGGGATCCAGGGGCAGCCACAGCTTCTCTGGGCAACCTGTGCCAGGGCCTCCCCATGGCTGATGCGAGTGGTGCAGTGCATTTCCAGCAGGCACTAAAGCTATTTCTAGATGCAGGTGACTGATAGGCTGAGCAGGGGAGATGCTGTCGGACCTGCTGCCCACCCACGGAGGACAGTTGCTGGGTGACACAGCCTTGGACACAATGACCACAAGAGAATGTGCAGCTCAAAGGACCCAGAGGACAAGCAAGATAAACAGTGCAAATACAAGTGTGGGCTTCAGAAGGGCATCCCTGTAGCCTCTTCATGGACCTCACTGGCAGCATGTGATGAAGATATGTCCCTGGGGGGGGTGAAGGGGCCCAGGAGAGCTGGGAAATGGCCAAGGACAGCTTCCCCAAAGAGGAAAATGGCTCCTTCCAGTGCACTGATCATACAGCCCACTGGGACACACACAGGTCCATGGGACTCTCCTGGGCTGCAGCAGTTCCAGCAGCTCCACACAAGTGTTCCTCAACCACTAGAGGGCTGTGTCCAGCTTTGGGTCCCTTGCACATAAAGGACAACATGTGCCCCGCGTTTAGATTTAGTTCTCTCACTTTGTTCTTTGTCTGTCTGTCTTGCAGGCTGACACTGAACCCATGGACAGATCTCTCCAGAAATCCCATGGCTGGATCTCTCCCTAAATCAAGGCAACTGAGAAGAACCAGTGCTTTTTACACACCTCTTTCAATCTGTACCCACTGAGGATGAACCCATGGCTACAGATGAAAACCATGGACTGTGTTTACCATTTCAGACACATCTCCTGAGCAAGAAGAGAAACTCCTTTATATTTGAATAGTGAAACTCAACAAGAACCCATGTTTCCAGGTAAACTCTGCCAGAATGTTTGGCAGCATCAAAAAGACCTTCAAATAGACTATTTAGCAAATAGCCTTGTCTGTGAGAGCTGAGAGATTCGGCAACGCTCTGTAATTTATGTCCTGCTTTTCTTAGGGGAGGTAATAAATCAAAGCAGGGATTTTACCTGGAGATACAGAGAGAGAAGGTGCTCTCTGCTCTGCACCTTCATTATTTGTGTGCAGCTTCAAAGCACCGAGCTGGCTGAGAGCTCTGAGAGGGACAGATAATGATGCCGCGTAATCAGCAGCGTAATCAGGAGATGGCTGTGTTACATTCCTCTCCTGGAATATTAATGGAGTGAGGACACTGCAGACTGAGGTGCAACTAGGATTTAAAATCCTTCCAAATGACTCCCTTGTCCGTTCCTCCTGCTGCTGTGCTGCTCCGTTCTCAGGGCTGAGGGGAGCAGGAGGAAGGCATTCTGGTGAGGAGCAGTGCAGCTGCAACCCCTTGCTCCCAAGAGCACCAGCACAGACAAAACCATTGTGTGCTAAAATCCAGCGAGGGTTTGGTCTCCAGGGCTGAGCTGCGCTCACTCAGGCTTTAGGTTGTCCTGAGAAATGTCCTCAAGCACCCCATCCACACGGCTTTTAAATCCATCCAAGGCTGGGGACTCCAAACCTCCCTGGGCAGCCCCTGCCAAGGCCTCACCACCCTTTCCAGGGAGAAATTCCTGCTCATGTCCCACCTGCCCCTCCCCTGGCACAGCCTCAGGCCGTCCCCTCTCCTCCTGTCCCTTGTTCCCTGGGAGCAGAGCCCGACCCCCCC
>VZRE01006235.1:34749-49196 GCA_013396775.1 Cephalopterus ornatus | reverse complement strand
CGACCCCCCCCGGCTCCCCCCTCCTGTCAGGGAGTTGCAGAGCCAGAAGGTCCCCCCTGAGCCTCCTTTTCTCCAGGCTGAGCCCCCACAGCTCCCTCAGCTGCTCCTGCTGCTCCAGAGGAGGGTGATTCTGTGAACAAATTTCCAGTCACTGTTTCTGTTGGGAAGCACATACATGGAAAGAGTATTTCCCCGTGAGGGTGGGGAGGTCCTGGCACAGGTTGCCCAGAGAAGCTGTGGCTGCCTCTGGATCCCTGGAAGTGTCCAAGGCCAGGTTGGAGCAACCTGGGCTAGTGGGAGGTGTCTCTGCCCATGGCAGGGGGTGGCACTGGATGGGCTTTAAGGTCCCTTCCAACCCAAACCAGTCTGGGAATTTATGATTTACAACCCCAGCCACAGACTTTAAGGCACGAGGTGAAACAAGTGGAGCAGAGCATCTATCAGAACCCACCATGCTGCACTTTGGACACCCAGCTGAGGAGAACCTACGGCCTGGGCTAATCTTAAATCTCAGTCCTTCACAGGATGAACACTCTCCCCAGGCAGAAAAGGCTGGGCAGTCTATTCAGCGGGAAGTCTGTTCCATGGCTGGGCAGTCTATGCAGCAGGAAGTCTATTCCATGGCGCATCCTACCCGGGGAAAGCGTTTGCATCAGGACCCGCACGAGGAGCCAACACGGCTCATCCCACCCCCCTGCGGTGCTCATGCAAGGGAGGAGACACGATTTAAACGTGTTCCAAGGCTGCCGTCTCGCTGTTCCCCGTTATTCCCGGGGAGCAGGCTGGGAGCAGGGATGAAATCCAGGCTGGGCTCGCCACCTGCTGCTCCCCATGGCAATTACAGGGAGCTGCGACGGCTTGGAAGCCCTGGGCTGCTCCACCTGCCTTCCAGGGAAGGGGCACCTGGAACGGGGCTGCTGGCACTGCCACCGGCAGAACTGAATGGAGAACACGGCCTGAGCCCTGTTCCACACAGGAATGATGGGATAATAACCCTGCTCCAGTGCAGTCCTGCGAGAGGACACAAACCAGCTGCTCCTTGTTCCATTTGGGAAGGAGGAAATGGCAGGGACACCTTCCACTAGCCCAGGTTGCTCCAAGCCCCATCCAACCTGACCTTAGACACTTCCAGGGATCCAGGGGCAGCCACAGCTTCTCTGGGCAACCTGTGCCAGGGCCTCCCCACCCTCCCAGCCAGGAATTCCTTCCCGATATCCCATCTAACCTTGCCCTCTGGCAGTGAGAAGCCATTCCCATGCCCATGGCCTCCCCAGGTCTCCAAGAAACGCCCCCATCCCTTCCCAGAGTGTCTTTCACTGAGCTGCCCACAGTGCACAGAAATCCCTGTGAAGGGAAACACCTCTGCATCACCCCCAGTGACTCTGGGGTGACAGTGACATCCTGAGCATTTCACTGATTCTCTGCTTCCACCATTTTCAGTTCCTTCACCGCAGGGACAGAGAGCTCTGTGCTGTGACTGCAGAGCTGGGACGTGACCCCAGGGCTCCGGTTACACACATCCCAGAGGCCCTGGGGGTGGGAAGGCTGCACCAGGGGAGGTCTCAGGGCTGTCCCACACCTCCCCACTCTCAGCCTCCCCAGGTGTTCACCAGCGGGCAGGGCAGCCAAAAGTCCCTGCAGGGAGCAGCCCCAGGCACAGCCATCGGCCCTGGCCATTGGCACCGCCGGGTCTGATGGACAGGAAGCAGGAGGCAGCCAAGAGGGCAGAGCCAGCATCTGGAGCAGTTCAATCTGCAGTTAATTACATAAATTATGTAATGAGAGAAGATCAACTGAATTAGTGTTTCAGCAGGAACTGGGAGAGCGTGACCAGAGCCTTGTGCCCAGAGCTCAGCGCTGACACTGCCCAAAACACCTCCTTGGGTGTATTTGGCCAAGAAGGATTTCAGGCTCCGGACAAGAAGACCTGAGGACTGCAGCACTTGCTCTCTCCCCCCAGGTAAGCTGCTGGAACACCTGTGGCACTGATGATGCTGGTGCCAGCCCCAGCTCCAAGATCAGCATGTGCTGGCTCACGGCTGACCTTGGGCTCTGGAAATGAAGGCGCCCGCAGGGGCAGCCAAGTGGAAAACTGAAACTACCATTTTCCAAAGATATTCAAGGTAAAAAAGCCTCAAGGACAATCTTTTGTCAGTTCCTGAGACTTGATTAACTGCCTTAATGCCACATGATTAATGGCTTTCAAAGGCCCAGGCTCTGCACGTGGGGTGACTGGAGGGTCTCCCTTCTCCAAACCCCCACAAGCTGCTCCAGAGCCACGGCCCCGTGACCCTGAGGGACCACAGAGCCTTCCTCAGGCTGCATCCTCCTCCTGCCAGCCTGCACAGGGGGATGCAGCAGGGAGCACACTGCACACCAACCCAGACCCTCAGGACAAGAAGGACACAGAGGGGCTGAAGCATGTGCAGGGAAGGGGCTGGAGCAGCAGGAGGGGCTGAGGGAGTTGGGGGGGCTCAGCCTGGAGAAAAGGAGGCTCAGGGGGGACCTTGTGGCTCTGCAACTCCCTGACAGGAGGGGGAAGCCGGGGGGGGTCGGGCTCTGCTCCCAGGGAACAAGGGACAGGAGGAGAGGGAACGGCCTCAGGCTGTGCCAGGGGAGGGGCAGGTGGGACATGAGGAGGAATTTCTCCCTGGAAAGGGTGGTGAGGCCTTGGCAGGGGCTGCCCAGGGAGGTTTGGAGTGCCCAGCCCTGGAGGTGCCCAAGGAAGGCCTGGCCGTGGCACTCAGTGCTCTGGGCTGGGTACAAGGTGGGCATTGGGCACAGGAGGGGACTCTCCCAATCCTCGGTGATTCCATGGTTCTGTGACACCTGTGCAAGAGATCTGTGACACAGGGCAGAACAAGTGGTGGGAAGAACATTAAAGAAAAGGAAAAGCCTTTAAAAAGTTAACAGAACTCTGCTGAAGGGTCAGCAGGACCCTGCTGAGTAAAGTGCTGACCATGGGAGCAGAGTCCAAGCAGTTCCACTCTCTCCAGGGATCACTGGTGGATGCTCCCCAGGACCAGCACTGACAAGAAGCCCAGAGAGATCATTTCAGCTCCGCAACCCAAAGCAGTGGCCAAACTGCACATGGGAAGAGAAGACCAGGAGAAGTAAGAAGGAAGCACTGGCCTCGTCCCCTCGTGTCAGCACGTGTTCTCCAGATGGATGATCCCTGTTTCACAGCTCATGGCAAATCTGGGGGTGCTGATTTGGATAAATTATCACAAACAAGCCCAAATGCCTGTATTCCATGAGCACGAGGTGGTTAAGCACACGTGCCCCACACAGGCCTTACACAAGCCACCAGTGAAGCTCCAGGAGTGAATCATTAACCACTTGTCAGAGGTTAAACAAGTGCAGCCTCCAGGAAAAATTCACAGCATTTTATGCAGCCCTGGATCAAAAATTCCTCCTGTTCCTGCCCTTGTTAATAGAATGCAAGAACTGTGCATCTCAGAGATCTATAAATAAACTTCCAAGGCTGACTTGCTGCTCCTGTACTTAATGGTAGGAAATTGCATCCTGGAGTTGCCGGGGCAGGCAGGGACCTGGAGGAGCTGGCGGGGAGGGAATTTGGGATGGTCCCTCTTGTACCCCTCACCAGGCTCCCTTTCTCAAAGACACTGGGAAACAGAATTAGTGTCCCTGGATCCCCCTGTGGCAGGATGTGTGTGGGAAATGCACACTCAGGTATGTGCATTACAGGGCTCTTGCAGCAATAAACTGCATTGCATCGTGCCATTGCCAAAATCATTCCTCTTTTCCCAGACCATATGGAGCTCATGGAGACAGCAATGCCTGTCCACTTCCACTTGGAGTTCTCACAGGTTTTTAGGATCCTTGCTCTATGGGGAGTTTTAGTGCCAGCCCAAATTCAAGTCATTTTACAATACATATTTATTTCCCTGCTTCTTAACAGAACAATTTGGAAACTTCCCAAATCCTTCAAACAACAAAACTACTTTTCCTTTATGGCACAAGAACAGGTTCTTTGCCTTTCTTTTCCCAGGGAGAGCAACCAGCAACGGCAGCCCCCCAGCTTGCACAGGGATGGATTTTTCCCATAAAAACTTGAGCAGTTTGGCATTTCCAAGCTGTCACTGCCACACTACTGCCTGCTAATTACATTTATAATTCCTTCAACGTGGGCAGCAGAAACTGAATATCAGGTGAAATTGGCTTTGTGTCCCAGAGAGTGGGCAAATAAAACTGTGCTTATCTGACTGTCATTTCATGGCATGAGGTGGAGAGAGGTCCCTCAGCAATGTAACTTAGCCCTGACATGGAGCACTGGATTCTTCCTTCCTTTGATTTTTATTATGGCCAGGGCTGTGGAAAGGGTCCAGAAGGCCCAGCTGGGAACACAGGGACTGGAGAAGCACCAATGGCACTTCCAGAGGGAAGAGTCAGCTCCTTGCTCCCCCTCCCCACACCACGAGCACACCCCTGTCACTCCCTAAGAACTGGTTTTACAGCTGTTTCCCAGTCTCAAGGGGCAAACACCCTGATGATCTCCTACAAATGGTCATCCTACAAATGATTTGGGAAGGGAGAATACACTGAGATGAGGCCATAAGGATGAAACAATCTCCTTACCATGCTGGCCATCATTCTGAATAAAGACCTTGGAAGAGCAAGTGCCATTAGTGCAGCTCAGGTGATGTTGGTTTTGCAGGAGCAGGGAATACACTACAGGGAAGAATGGTTTTCCCTGCTGAGGGAAGAATTGCCAAGAGACCATGTGGAAATTCCCATCAGTCCCTTCCTGTTTTGTTTGGAAAGGGCCCTGTTCCCTCAGGAATGGCCTGGCATGTTCAAACACACAGTTCAATCCCAGCAGCCCAGGGGGGACACAAACGGGCAGGGACTCGTCCCAGGATCCCTATCCCGCTCCAGAGCATGCCAGCTGTCACACAGGGAGGGCTCAGCTCCCAGCTCTGGGCACTGAGGCTGGGAACACACAGCCAGTGCTGCCTGCATCCCACATCTCAGGGCTGGGGAGAGAACTAGTGGCACATCCCTGCTTCCTCAGCTCTGCTCCCCCTGCTCTCCACGTTCACAGGGAACACTGCCAGTGAAAGCTGAGGTAAATGGAGATTTCAGCGGCTTGCAAAGCAATAATTCCAGGGAAAAGCATGGAGTATGAGGCTGCAATGCTCTGAAATCCTTTCCAGCTGCAGAGGCAGGGAGCTGTTTGCCCAGTTTAACCCACAAACCCTAAGGAAAGAGGCTTTCCAAGGGATGCTCTGCTTGGCAGGCAAACCCAGACTGAACCTGTCAGCACCTGTATCCATCAAAGCTGAGCTCCTGCCTGGATGGGGCCAGGAGGGATCGCTGGGAGGGGCTCCAAGGGCAGCACCAGGCCAGGCAGGAGTGCTGCTGAGAGGGAAGGGCTTGGCTTTATTGCACCAGAGCCCTCCAGAGAATCAAAGCACTTACAGGAAGGATCATCCATCACTTCCTAACACAGAACCCTTTCCCTCTGCACTGTCTGAAAGGCTAAAATTTCAGAGTCTCCTTTTATACCTGTTGCTAATTCTTCAGAAAGAAGCCAGAGAATATTCCAGTAACTTTCTCTAGCTGGTCTAATATTCAAATTCTGTTCCTTTCCTTTACTTGATTATCTGCCCATCAGCAATGCTGAATTTTATGGAGTCCCACACTGGTTTGGGTTGGAATCATTCAGGTTGGAAAAGCCCTTGGAGCCCATGGAGTCCAACCATCCCCAGCATTGCCCAGGCCACCACTGCCTCATGTCCCCAAGTGCCACATCCACAAGGATTTTAAGTCCCCCCAGAGATGGGGACTCCACCACTGCCCTGGGCAGCCTCTCCCAAAACTGGAGCTCCTCCAGACTGCGAGCAGGAAAAAGGAGGAAGGATATTTCTGTGGTGCTAGTGCTGCTTTTGGAAATTTAATAACAATGTTAGAAAACAATTAAAGAATGCTTTCATCAACTTCAAACAGACAACAGATGTTGGGTTTAATAAAAATGAGTTATGAAAGCAAAGGGAATAACAAGAATTAATTAGAGGATGCTGAGCAAAGCCCAGAAATCTGACATTTCCTCACAATTACTTTATAGGTTCATGTTTCCTCAGGACAGGTGGATATTCTTTCTTTACTTGTTTTTAATAATCACAGAACACCAGATTGGTTTGGGTGGGAAGGGACCTTAAAGCCCACCCAGTGCCACCCTTGCCGTGCGCAGGGACACCTTCCACTAGCCCAGGTTGCTCCAAGCCCCATCCAACCTGGCCTGGAACATTCCAGAAGCCAGGATCACACCGGTGTCAGCACCACAGAAGGCACAGATGACTGGCTCTGTATTTCAGCAGTGTAAAATCAGACAAAGTCACTGCTCCAGGTCCCAGGGGCATCTCTTCCTGAAGCTCTTTAGCAACACAAGGCCCAGATTTATCTCCTCCAGCACAGCAATCCCCAGGCACTAACAGGAAGAAGGATCAGTAACAGTGATCACTGGAATCACAGGCTATGCACAAACTCTGCATAAGGAATGGTTAAATGGACTGAGCTCCCCAAAACATGAGGGTTCTAAAGACCTGGCCTCCAAGCCTGCTCCCCCAGGGAGCTGTGGCACTGAGGGGACTGAGGGACCCTCAGTGAGAATGCTCCTCATTCCCAGGAGGAACTGCCACCAGCACTGCCCTCATGGCCAGCACCACCCCCAGTGCCCTGCCAGCCTAACTGGTGTTACTGGGGCAGCGAGGGGGGCCTGGAACTGGTCCTCTCCCAGTCACAACAGCACCCACGGCTCTGGAATGCAGCCATCCAAAGGGACAGAGGAACCACACGGCCAGAGTAGCCATAGCAACCTCCAGTGCCATCTGCCTTCCTTCTCCCTGCATTAGTGCTCTCCTCTCAGCTCCTGATTTTCCAGCAGCCTGTGTAACTCCCAGGCCCAGGGAGCTCCAGCCAGCTGGGATGCCAACACTCGTGGCAAATAATTTTATTAACAGGTTTTATTCTCCTTGTCTCAGAAGTGCTGCAGTTAAATCAGATTTTATCTAAACAGGAGAGATGGAAAGGAAGGAGATGCCACCAGTGCTTAGTCTCACTGGATAGAAAGCTGGTGCAGCCATAAAACTGTGCTTAGACTATAAAAACTGTACAACTGACACTAAATTTCACCATGAATGGATGGATGAACCTCACCCTTATACAAAAAAAGGGGCAGAATCTGCCTCCTCCAGAATCTTAATGACTTGGTTACTTTTTATTTATTATTCTCATTGAAATGTGAGGAAGAGGGAGAGTGAAGGAAGGAATACATTTGAAATTTATAACAACATCTACTCCTGGTCGCGCTGCACTGGAGTTCTGCCAGGAGAGCAGTAAATTGGGAAACTTGGAATCCCAGAATCCCTGAGGTTGGAAAATCCCTCCCAGCCCCTGGATCCCCCCTGTGCCCGATGCCCACCTTGTCCCCAGCCCAGAGCACTGAGTGCCACGGCCAGGCCTTCCTTGGGCACCTCCAGGGCTGGGCACTCCAAACCTCCCTGGGCAGCCCCTGCCAAGGCCTCACCACCCTTTCCAGGGAGAAATTCCTCCTCATGTCCCACCTGCCCCTCCCCTGGCACAGCCTCAGGCCGTCCCCTCTCCTCCTGTCCCTTGTTCCCTGGGAGCAGAGCCCGACCCCCCCGGCTCCCCCCTCCTGTCAGGGAGTTGCAGAGCCACAAGGTCCCCCCTGAGCCTCCTTTTCTCCAGGCTGAGCCCCCTCAGCCCCTTTCCCAGCCATCTCCAGAGCAGGGTCATGAATTAGGTCTGGGAGCTTGTCAAACTTTTCAAGTCTTTCTGGCTTTAGAGAAACAGAAGTCTGACACTTCCTTGAACTGTAGCACAAGGGGAAAGGTGAATTTTTCCCACTCCAGAATCCCCCAAGTGGTGTCCCTGACAGGATGGTGGCTGCTACCTGTGGAATTTTAATCTCCTCAAACACTTCCTTACTGACAGAACCAACAGCAAACCAACCGTGTGGCTCTGGACCCCAAAACCCCAAATGCAAAGGCCTTGACATCACCTGCACATCACTGCCTCGTGCCAAGGAACTTGCCCAAGGGCACATTAATGCAGTCCTTGCAGAAGCCCTGTCTGCAGGGTCTCCGTGCAGGATGGGAGCCTGTGCTCCCTCCCTTCCCGTGGAATTAGTATGCCATGGTGAGGATCAAGGCCATTTGCACGAATATAAAATATTCAATTAAGAAGGCTCTGGAATATTTAATCATGACATTGAAATGCTAAGGAGTGCATTAACATTTATTATTCCCTATAAAGGATGGATCTCCAGTGCTCTGCCAGCCACTGTTCCATAACAGCCCTTTGGAGCTCCGTGTGGGTTTTTGGTCTCCTTCCTAAACCAATGCTAAAAGGCAGCATTAATGCAGATTAGGGTAAATTTGATAACCACTGCAGTAACAGAGAATGAAATTACCACCTCGTGGCTTAAACAACTGAGCGAGACTGGGGTTTTAACTATGTCCAATTAGCAGAGCTGAGATGCCAGGGAATTACACAGGGAGTCTTTCCAGCAGTGGCTTAGGCCACCGTGAAAACACAGGAGAAACACAGGACTCTGCCCAAGCTCTGCCCTAGTTTGAATTTTTTTGGGTCCGGGTCTTGTTAAAACGCACAATTTTTGATACATTTGTTACTTCTGAGGTGGTTTCTCTTCCACGACTGGAAACGCTGCAATACAACAGTGCCCGGAGCAGCAAAACTGTTTCTGTAATTCAGCCCTAATTATGAGCCACGAGAATTTTTAAACTCCTTTGTTACTCTTGCACAACTTCTTGCCAAATCCCGGGACAGGTTATGACACTGGGAAGTCACTTCACCTCTCTGTGCTGGGGTTTATCCTCATCCTGAATCCAAAGCACAGCCCAGCACCAGCTCCTGGTGTAAATTAACTGTATCCCAGCCAAACCCGGGACACTCCATACTCCCAGCGTGCTGTTTCCTAATAACAGGAATAATAAATCTGTCTCCCAAATAAAAATCAGACATGCTGCCTTGCAATCAGCAGAGGTTACTCAAAGGGATCACCTATGAAATACACTCAAAATATTGGAAAAGTGGCAGAGACAAGTAAAACTAAATCCTTCCCAAGAAGGTAAAGGACAACAAGGATGTTTTACAAGAATAATAATGGGGAAGTTATTTTAATAGCTTGGATCTGTTATCAGGAAGGAATACCGTAACCACTAGTATTAGAGAATGCATAAAATATCCTTCTTTTGTGCTTGTGAAGATGCTGAGTGGGATCTTCATTTTTAATGGTAGCAACAAGATATTTTCTAGTCAACAATGACTGTTTAAATAAGACTGTGAACCAACCTGAACCTCAGCTAATCACAGATAACTTTCAGGAAACTTTAAAGCCATTTTTATGAGCTCCAGAACGTTTAATGTGCTAAACCAGACAGGCAACACGAGGCAGGCTGGAAGTGCTGGGGTTTGGGTGGCAGGTTAATTACCAGGACATTGCAAAACTGATTGGATTTAATAAAAACTAGACCTCAGTGCCCTATAGAAACATCTTGTGCCAGAACTGTAGTTAATAACCAAACTGGAAACTCTCATTCAAGCATCTGAGGACTTGCAGGGAAAGATGCTCACCATGAGGATATGAAATTTCTCCTGCCCCTGTGCAAGCAAAGCTTCAGAGCCCAAATTCCAAGACAAACTGGTGCAGAAGCAGCAGCACAGTGCCAGGGCTCAGTGCTTCCAGCTGCTTCCAGGGAGAGAATCACCACGGAAGGAGAGAATCAGTGAGGGAAAGGGTGGGGCCAGCACGAGATCCAGGGATAGGAATTAGCCAGGAACACACTGACACAAACAAGAAGGCAGCAGCCAAGCACTGGAGGAAACAGTAAGGAATGCACTCCAGCAGCAACAATATGCAAATGGGAAAGATAAGGAATTAGTTTAAAAATGAGCTTATGGCAGCAGTGGGATAGGACTGAAAGTGGGTATTCAGGAGTCCTTGATGGTACGTGTTCCTAAGGGATACTGCTCTTCACGCCAGCTGAGGAAGGGAGAAAACCATTCCAGGTAGGAGGTAAGGCACTTCTAGCACTGAGGTGACACTCACTGGAACAACTCCCTAAGAACTGTGCCTTCTTAATCAGATCAAAAATCATTTATAGAATTATGGAATATCCTGAGCTGGAAGGGACCCCCAAGGACCATCCAGTCCAACCCCTGGCCCTGCCCAGGACACCCCAACAATCCCCCCTGTCCCTCAGAGCGTTGTCCAAACCCTCCTGGAGCTCTGGCAGCCTTGGGGCCGTGCCCACTGCCCTGGGGAGCC
Source organism: Cephalopterus ornatus (assembly GCA_013396775.1). Taxonomy (NCBI): domain Eukaryota; kingdom Metazoa; phylum Chordata; class Aves; order Passeriformes; family Cotingidae; genus Cephalopterus; species Cephalopterus ornatus. The sequence goes on along the minus strand of VZRE01006235.1, from coordinate 38,863 downwards.
TGGTCAGTGCCAACCACCCTCTGGGGGAAGAGCCTTGTCCTGAGATCCAACCTGACCCTGCCCTGGCACAGCTTCTGCCGTTCCCTGGGTCCTGTCCCTGGGCAAGTCACTTCTGTGGCCCACATGGCACCAAAATTCGACAGTGTGGCCAGAAAGCTTCTCTCACGTCTGGGGGCCCATGAGAGTGGGAGCAGCAGCACTACACCGCGTGTGTGCAAGGAGGCACAGCTTTCCAGAGGCAGGGAAGGCTGGGCTCAGCTGGGCACCAGGCAGCTCGTGTTCCCGCGGCCTCGCCCGTGTTCTGAGAGCCGCAGCTGGGCACACTGAAGTGCTGCGGCCGGGAGCGCCGCGGATAACGATGCTGTCACACAAGCGCTTCAGGAAGAGCCTGTGCTGGCCAGCGCCCGCTCCAGAGGCCGGGAAGCGGGAAGGGAGCTCCTGCCATCTCGTGGAGACCGGCACTCTGCTCCGTATGACACAGCCCGCACGGAACACGGCGCTCTTCCTTCCCCAGCACCTCTCTGGAATGCCTCGTGAGCCAGCCCTTCCCACCTGGATGCAGCAGGAAATGCCCTCTCACTGAGGAGCCCCCGGCAGCGCAGGTACCACAGGCGGCAGCGGGACAAGTGTGCGACAGGACCTGGCCACGGGGTTGAGAGTCCCGGAATGGGCTGGGAGGGAAGGGACTTAAAGCCCATCCAGTGCCATCCCCTGCCCTGGGCAGGGACACCTTCCACTAGCCCAGGTTGCTCCAAGCCCCGTCCAACCTGGCCTCGGACACTTCCAGGGATCCAGGGGAAGCCACAGCTTCTCTGGGCAACCTGTGCCTGGAAGCATCCAAAAAACCCGTGCATGTGGCACTTGAGGCCACGGCTCAGTGGTGACCGTGGTGCTGGTTGATGGCTGGACTCAATGATCTCAGAGGTTAACACAGGCCATGGCATCCTAGCTTCCAGTCCATTATTCCATAGAATATCTCTCCAGTCATGAATAAAGTTCAAATAAAGGGCAAACCTTGCACAGCAAAACAAATTAGTTTCACTAAGACATTTGCATTCCCAGCAAAATGACTAAATAAGCAGGAGCGGATGAATGCAAATGGATTCACTGCTGAGATACTGAGAGCAAAACCCAGGCCCCAAATAATAAATCCCACGTCCCCACTGCTGCAAGCACAGCCTGCAGAGCCTCCTCAGGTGTCTGCCTGCAGCAAATAGTAAGAAATGGTATAAAAATTATAGTACCTGCTCATCAATCCAATGTTTTTCCAAACAAACAATATCCAACCTCTCAAAGGTAACAAGGATTGTCCTCCCAGGTACAGGAGATCCCAAAGGAACATTGGAAATCACAGATCAAACCTCATTTAGCTATAAACTCTTTCTGATTTGAGAAAGTCAGCCGGCTTGTTTGGCAAAAAATGTGCATTATGACCTCTGTAACCAAAATCATCCCTCAGTCATATCAGAAAAAAGAAGGCCAGGACCCAAAGTGGCATCAGCAATTTGCAGCAGGGAAAGGTTTAAAAAGATTTAACAAAGACTATTCTTCATTTCTGCAATATCAAAGCCAGTAATAAACCATCCTGTACAGACCTGTATATGTATAAATACATGAAATACAGTTTTCTTCCACCTACCCCAAACAAAGGAAGCATTAGGGGTGTTTTTTCCAGCCATATAATTAATGGATTTAAGATCTCAAAAAACTGAAAGAAAGGTAAACTCCAGACATTTATTCTTACGCCTCTATACTTATTATATGTATATATAATTTATAGGCTTGCTTCATTGACAGGACCTCCCAAAAAAAGAAAAAAATTCTGAAATATTTCCATGACAAAACATGGAAAAAGCACAGGCCCCTCAGCCAAAGAGCATGCAAGTGGTGTTTTGTTTTGTTTTTTTTAGTTTTCCCACACACCTAGAGTGACCTGACAGGTTACTGGGCTTTACACAGACTTTTTGGCTTGTATTTCTGCAGCTGCTGCCCAAACAACTTACACCAGCCAAGTCAGGAAACTCCAGCAGCATGGACTGTGGATTGCATCTCCACCGGGAACTGAAGAGGGAGGAGGTGTGAAAGAGGACCTTGGAAAACCCTTTGTAATGCAATCATGATCTGTCCCATTATGAATCCCATTGTTCCAGGGAGATTCTGATTGGCATCAGCAGTTTCCCCAAACAGAACCATCAGGATGCCCAATTTCAGGTCCTTCCTGGCAATTCCTGAGATTAACATCCCTAATAAAATACATGGGTTTCCTTTTAAACCCAGGGCACAAGGAGCTGATAAGGCTGACAAGTCACTTGGAGGTGTGACCTGGAGCCAGATTTGCAGTTTATCGTATATTTAATTGTCTCCAGGTGTAGCTGCCCTCCCCAGAACCAGCTCTGCTGGGCACACACAGCTGTGCTCCAGCCACACACTCACCAACAATCACTTTAACTCTTGTTTCCTCAACAGCTTTCTCTGGATTAGTCTTTTTTCACTATATAATTAACCTGATCTCTTCCTTTATGGAACAACAAAACAGTAAAAAGTCTTAAAAATTATACAAGAAATGTTTTTTCTGGGGAAAAAAAAAAAGAGTATTTCTGACAGAGAATAAGTTTAGATGGGATATTGGGAAGGAATTCCTGGCTGGGAGGGTGGGGAGGCCCTGGCCCAGGTTGCCCAGAGAAGCTGTGGCTGCCCCTGGATCCCTGGAAGTGTCCAAGGCCAGGTTGGAGCAGTGGGAGGCGTCCCTGTCCGTGGCACGGGGTGGAATGAGATAAGCTTTAAGGTCCCTTCCCACCCAAACCATTCTGGGGTGCTGTGCAGAAGCCCCGCTGGCATCCGGTGGTACAGACAGGAGGGGACTTGCTTAGTCACGCTAAAAAAATTTATAATAATTCTACAAGTATCTCAACTACACCCACAAATCTCACATACATGCTTGTTACTCGAAAAAAAGAATTACCACTCCCTTGACTTTCTGTGGACCCTTTTTTGCTCCTGAAAGGAAGCACTATGGTGGCTGCTCCAAGTACCTGCAGCAAAACAGATTTCCTTTGCTTTTGCTGATTTAGGCAGAAGCTGAGCTGGTAAGTACTTAAGAAACTATGGGAGCACTAAGTTATCATTAGAGGTAAGGAGGAAATCACGGGTTGAACGGGGCGGGGGGGTTCGTGCTTTTTAGGGAGGAACGAACCCAACGAAGCCGTGCCGGCTGTATGGAGTCAGTGGATCACAAACCACAGTCAGACACATAACTCGTGCAAAATCTAAACACAGCCCTGTCTTGCCATTCCTAACTGTTCCATGGTCTCGTTCCCTCTTCCTCGGTGCCTGCAGAGACCCCTTCCCTTCTCTTTCCAGCTCGTGCCCCCTGACCTGTGATCCGAAACGGTGACACCCGTGTCTCTGGGCTCTCCTCCGGGCGGAACTCCGGGAAAGCGAAGTAGCTGCAGGCACAGGATGCCTGTCTGCTCCTGAAAGCCGGGCTGCGAATTAGCACGTGCATTTCCTGTCCCAAGCCCAAAGACTTCAATTATTCTAAAAAACTTGCAACAGCACCCCAAAGTATCCAAGGTAATTGCTTTTGTTTGGTTTGGGGTTTTTTTTAATGCAGTTATTTGTTATTAACAGGCACACACCAAAGTAATTTCTGCCCCAGAGGGGACTCTCTAACCCACTTACTGGGACTAATTTAAGACCCACCTGATCCCACTGTGGCTGCCCGCTGGTGCTGGGCTGCTGGGTGCACCTGTGATTTCAATTCATTACGTGTTATTTATGTAGTACTGGGTATTTTTTAACGTACTATTCGAGTAACTTGACTTGTTTCCCACTTGCAACTACGAGACCTTACTACTGAATCTTCCAGCCAGGAGAGGAAACAGCCCGCCCAGGCTCCAGCGCTCTAATTAACCCCCTATTTAACAGCTACAGACTTCATTTATCGCTCTTTCCAAAGCCCTGCACGCAGTTACACTCAAGCCGGGCTCACACCTGGCTGTTATTTATTTATTTATTTACCTGCGGGCGGGACACACCGTCCCTGCGGGGCTGACCCTCTGTGAGGGGCGTCGGCAGCCGCCGCCGCCCCGCCCGCCCTCCTTCCTGGCGACGC
>VZRE01006235.1:0-33962 GCA_013396775.1 Cephalopterus ornatus | reverse complement strand
CGGGGCCGGGGCAGGGGCCGCGGGATGTCCCGTACGGCCGGGCCGGGCCCGCGGCAGAGCGGCCGCCGAAGCGCCGCGTCCCGGAGCCGCCCGGGCAGGAGACGCCGGCCAAGATCTTCCTGCGGATGAAGGAGCGGGCGGAGCGGCAGCGGGGCCGCGGGGGCGGCACCGACGGGATCCTGACCCCCGGCACCGGGGGCAGCTATGCCACTGATGTGATCCTGACCCCCGGCACCGCCCGCAGCTGTGCCACTGATGTGATCCTGACCCCCGGCACCGCCCGCAGCTGTGCCACTGATGTGATCCTGACCCCCGGCACCGGGCGCAGCTGTGCCACTGATGTGATCCTGACCCCCGGCACCGGGCGCAGCTGTGCCACTGATGTGATCCTGACCCCCGGCGCTGGACAGGGTCGGGGCACTGCCCGGCCGCAACACGGTGAGTGCCGTGGGCCCTCGGTGACTCCCAGAGAACGGTTTGTTTGCCTTCAAAACACTTGGAATAGAGGGCACAGAGCTGAAATTCTGACTTCAGTTCACAGAACTCTCAGGCGTCTCGTGCTGCAGTGACACCTCTGGTTGTCACATTTTCATAAGTCTTTTAATTATTTGCGTACACCAATCCATACCCTGAATGACAGGAATTATTAATAGTTCCTTTTCCAGAAGAAGTTTGGTTATTGTGGAACACACTGGGGTCAGCTGTTTACAGGGAAGAACTTTCAGTGCTTTGCCAATTAGTCTGAATCCTCCCTCCTTGGAAAGACCAGGGAGAGGACAAACCCTGCAAAGCTCCATGAACCAGGGACCAGCAGAACAGAGCCTGGTCACGCCTGGGAAACAGTGGTTGTTGCACAGGTTCTCCGGGAGGGCTGTCCCAGGTGTGAACGTTATCCCTGTGTGTCCTGCTCGTGGCTCATCCAGGGTCCGCAAAAGGTGCCAGCGCACCTTGGTGGGTGTAAAAGACATTGGCAGCAGCTCTTGTTGTCCCCCTGGTGGCTGGGGTTAAACAGAAAAGTTGGAATGGTGGGATTTTTAGTGCTGAAATGTGTCTGTAGCACAGCTGATTTTCCTGCTCCTGACCAGAGAGATTCCCTCCTATCGTGTTCTCTCTCCCTCTGCCTCAGTCTGGCTCTACCTGCTCCCTGCCTTGTGTCTTGTGAGTGGGATCGATCCACTGCAACACTTCAAAGCTGCTTGGTAACTAAAAAATCAAACCAAACAGTTGCTTTAACTTCTCCCTACAGCCAGTACATAAAGGAGGGAGGTTCATGGAAAACTTGTTTGAGTTTGAAATCCCACTGCAGTATTTCCCTGATGGCTTTTGCAGTGCACCTTAGTTTTTTTCTTCCAGACACAGTGGGATCCAGGGCACCCTCAGGGAGTTTCCAGGTGACATGGAGCTGAGTGTGACCCTTTTTATAACGAGGGTGGGGAGGCCCTGGCACAGGTTGCCCAGAGAAGCTGTGGCTGCCCCTGGATCCCTGGAAGTGTCCAAGGCCGGGTTGGAGCAACCTGGGCTAGTGGAAAGTGTCCCTGCCCATGGCAGGGGGTGGCACTGGATGGGCTTTAAGGTCTTTTCCAACCCAAACCGATCTGAGATTTTGTGGGGTATTTTAATAAGAAGCGTATCAACAAAGCATATTCCCCCTGGGAATGTTTCTGTTCCCCAGCTCCAGGAGGTTTTCTCTGTGGTTGCTTTGCAGGGTCGGTGTTCCCGTGGGCCCCCCAGGCCCCGCCCGCCACAGAGCCCCCCGTACTGGAGAGCCCCCAGAAGTTCTTCCTGCGCATAAAGCAGAAACTGCAGCAGCACAAAGGTACTTGGGACTGCTCTGGGAAGCACTTCACAGCCTTCCTGGGGTCACAGAACCAAGGGATTGGTGAGGTTGGAAAAGCGCTCTGACCCCATCGGGTCCAACCATCCAAGGCCACCACTGCCCCATGTCCCCAAGGACTCCAGCACAAGCCCGTTCCAATGCTTTAATATCACTAACTTCTTTGTTACTCCTCTTTTTTTTCTAATGTGCAGATCCAACACCTTCAACCCCCCCCCAGCAGAACATCCCTCCTTCCACAACCACGGAGAAGCCTTTAGTCAAAGCTGCCTGTGCTGAGCAGCCCAGCAATGAGCCTCCAGAGGAAGTGGACACTGATAAGGGGGAGGATGTGGACGTTTTCCTTGTGGAACCCATAGATGCCGATGGTGAAATGTCTCAGAGTTTTCTGAATGTAAATTCCACCCCTTTGAGAAATGAGGATCAGGTAAAAGAAAACTGGGAAAATGGAGGAGCAAAACATACAGAACTTCATCAAGACAGAGGAGAGTTGCAGCCCAGTAAAAACCAGGCTGCTCTGGGAGTGGGAAAGACCTTGGAGAGTAATTCCCCAAAGCCCTCGCAGTGCTTCTGCAGTATTATGCTGTCTAGTCCCACAGCCCAAATTGCAAAGAAGAAGAAGGTGAAAGAGAAGCCGAAGGACCCTTTGGACAAACCTCATACTGATCAACCTGCTAGCAAAGCAGACAAAGAGGTGGGAGAAATGAATCCTTTGGGGAAAGAGAGATTCCTCTGGGCTGTGTGTAGCTCATAGTTGTGGTTTTTCTTGTTAAAAGCAAGGAGCACTCAGAAGAGAATAAACCACTATTTCATTAGATTTTACTGGTAAATTTTCCCATCAAAAAGATTTCTTTTTTACCTTACTCCAAGATGACAAATGTTCGGGTTCTGGGGTTTTTTTTTGTGTAAAAGAGGCCCTTCAGGTTTAGTGTGCACAAGCCACAGTGTTGGTTCCAGCTCTTGGCTGCCCACTCAGATCTAAGGAGAGACCTTTCCCAGCTGTAGGCTAGGGATGAATCCATGAATCTGCCCAGTGATGAGGAGGTAAAAAGCTTGACTTTCCTTCAGAACATCTGGACTCTCGTTGAATCAAGTGGGACCAGAATCTTTTCCTAGGAGAGCAGTCTGCAGCCTGACAGTATTCCCACCTTTTTGTGTGGAGAGCAGTGTATTTGGAAGCATGCTGCATCCCTGTGATTCCCTGGAAACCTGGCACAAGCACACCTTGCTCGAGGCTTGAGTTTCCCTTGTTCCCTGGAGAAATCTGGGATTGCAGTCCCTTCAAATTAAGCAAGTGACTTGTTTTGTTCTCCCTCATGTGGCCAAGTGTGTTTGATGTGTTTCCTGAACTAAAAAACCAATTCACCTTCATCGTGAGCTTTGATTGAGATAAGGATCAGATGCCCTTTAATAGTCAAGATTTGTAGCCAAGGAGAAAGTGCTGAAGGAGATGTTGTTACTGGATCTGAGCACTGAGGAGGTGTTGGCTAATAAATACCATTTTAAATGCTTTATTTTCTTTCTTTTCTATAACAGAAAAGCATCTGCCTGAGCAGCTGGAGGATTAAAGTGATGGATGGCAACACAGCAATTTCTGTGGAGGGCAGACGGCAGTAAGACCCAGTTTTGTGTTTGAAGTTGTGTCAAGCAGGCTGCTTTGGGGCAGCCCAGGGCACCCAACACCAAGGGATGGTGTAGTTCTTAACCTGTTTAAAACAAGGAAGAGACCAATTCCTTTGTGTGAGCAAGAGGTGGCCAGACAAGGCCAGAGCTGCTCTGTTCCAGGCTAGGAAAGGAAACCAGCACAGAGCACGTCCTGCCAGCACCTGCATCCCTCAGGAGTGTGTATCACTGCCACTCCCCTGTGGAATATCAGAGTTCCAGATGGAACCCCCTTCTTTTATGCAAAGAAAACTTTGTATCCCCGTTCCTCACGTTCTGTCTTTCCCCAGAGACATGAAGGGCCTGCTGTGGCACAGCAACGCTGTCACGGAGCGCGTGGCCCACAGCCAGGTGAGGACAGCCTCGGGCAGCCTCTACGTCCTGCAGGGCAAGATAGACTCGGCCACCATGAGGAGAGAAGGTGAGGGGCTGCTGCACACTGCTGAGGTGTGCAGCTTGGAGGGCTGGGATGTAGCTGCAGCCAGCCTGGGTGGTGTCTGTTTGCCTTGTGCCACCTGCTCTCTGTCATGTCCTCTAGTAACCAGCTGCACGGTGGTGCTTCCAGGCAGCCCTGGGGACACACAGAGAGCTGCGGCACAGACGGAATGAATACTTGGAAACACAGGATCTTCTGAGCTGGAAGGGACCCCCAGGACCATCCAGTCCAACCCCTGGCCATGCCCAGGACACCCCAACAATCCCCCCTGTCCCTCAGAGCGTTGTCCAAACCCTCCTGGAGCTCTGGCAGCCTTGGGGCCGTGCCCACTGCCCTGGGGAGCCTGGTCAGTGCCAACCACCCTCTGGGGGAAGAGCCTTGTCCTGAGATCCAACCTGACCCTGCCCTGGCACAGCTCCAGCCCTTCCCTTGGCATTATTTCCCTTAACACAGGTGTGCCCTGGGTGTGTGATCCCAGTTTTGAACTGAACACACCTGCACGCTGCTCTTTCAGGCCCAAAGATGTGTCCATGTCTTCAGTGTTTCCTTCTCAGTCCCTGGGATACCTGCTGATAAACACCTGGCCTGGCTGCCCTCTGACCTGAAGTTTTTATTATTAGGTTTTATTTATTAATTCCTCTCCTAAATACTTGTATTTGCTTTCATTTTACTATCCTGAGAAGTAACAGCACTAGGTTTGTGAGCAGAGTGGCTGAGTGCTGCAGAGGCTTCCTAAAGCCTGGGAGTGAATGGACTGTGCTGGGATGGAACTGGCTGGGTCAGTTCCTCCGAACTTGGACTGACTATGCTTGTCCTGGATATTTTCTCTACCCTCGGTGATTATAAGTCTTGCTGAGCTGTTGCTGAACTCCCTCTGTCCCCCCAGGGTTTCCCCACCACTTCATCAAACGATTCGCATTTGGGTTTTCCAGAAGGTGGAAGGAGTATGTCCAGGAGTTTCTCGAGGAAAGGAGGAGGTAATTTCTTCAGAGATTCTGTTCCATTGCAATATTCTTTAAAGCGTTCACTGAGGTTTTGCTTTTCAAGAATATTATACCAGAGAAGTGTGAAAGGCTGCAGATGTGTGCGTGAAGGCACTGCTGTGCTGTGCCATGGGGCTTCTGCCCACAGGAAGGCTTCACTTTTACATCATTTGTTAAGGAACAGCTTTTTTAGATGCTTATTATTTCTTTTCTTAAACTCCAAATCATTAGGAAAGACCAAAACCTAAACAGTGGTGTGGATGAAGAGAGTGACACTGTGATGGATGCTGATGTGTTGGAAACTCCAGAAGGCTCAAAGAAGAAACCTGGAATGAAGAACACCACCACCTATGAAGTATTGCCAAGGAAAGACCAAAACACTTGTGAGTGTTTGCTAATCATTTCCTTTGGAAAAGACAACTGGGGGTGGATGGAACGGGTTGTGGAGAAGCTCCTTATGTTGGTTTTGTTTCCAAGGAATTGCTGTAAAGCCACAACCTGTTGAGCCACCTGGTTTTGCTTGGCCTTAGAGAGCAGTCCCAGCCTTGTGAACACTGAGAGCTTTGGGCTTTAACTGACCTTTTTCTGAGTTCTCTGTCCAGTGGGGCTTTGGCCAAACTCCACTGTGCTGTTTGTTGATGCTGCACTCAGATTTCCTTGCTAGCACTTTATTGTTTTCTCTCCTTACTCCCATTTATTTGTGTGTCATCATCCATGTTTATTTTTCGCTCCCATTTCTCTGAACAAGCAGCTGTTCAGTGTGGCAACTTCTCTTTATCATTCTCCCTCCTTCCACGTCTTTCCCGGTATTTATAACCTGGCACACAAAGTGAAGATCCCCAGAGAGAGTGGTATAACCTGTGAAGTTATATCACTTCAGTGCTGTTCTTTCCAGTCAGAACACTTTCAGAAGAACTCCTTGGGCAAAGTTTTACATTTGTCGTGTAGTCTGGCTCAAACACCACATTGCTTGTGCAGCGTGCAAAGCTGAATTTTCCATGCAGTGTTTGGGACAAGCCTGTTAAATCCCTGTTTTTCCCCTGCAGACACCACCCCAAGGCACAGCTCCCTGGGGAATGACTCGAGCATGGTTTACACTCGCAGCGGGCGACTCGTCAAACCCCCCATGAACTTCTGGTGTGGGCAACGAGCCTTTGTGGATCAGAACCTTAATGTCACCATGGAAGAAGGTGGAGTGGATTATCTGAGCCTGGTAAGGTTCCTCTGCATGTTGGTACTTAAGTGTGTCTTAAATATCATGAATACACTTGGCAAGGTGTGTAATGGAACCGGTGCAGCTCTCAGAGGTACCTGGAGGGGAAGGAAATCTTGGGAGCATGATAAAAACACCGTGAAACAAACTAACAGAATTGCCTTAGCTCTGTGTTACCAGGTCATTGTTGTCTGTAAAATGGGGACAATGGGGAATTGGTTCTGGAAAAAGAATGGGGTTTTTGGGAAGATAACGTATTGAATCCGAAAAAAATCCAGTATGAAGAACTGCTCAGAGACTTTGGGTCTTTTGAGCAGCAAGGTATTTATTGCAGCGCTGGGAGCAAGTGTGATTTGCATCACCCAAAAACTTGCTCAAAGGTGTCACACAAAATCAGGGGTTTTATATAATTTTCATACATGATTCTTATACATATTCAGATGATTGCAACATCTATTATACATATTAATGACAGGCGGAGTATAGGTGGAGCTCAGGCGGAGCTTAGGGTGGTGCTTTTCTTGGCCCTCAATTTTGGGGGTACATCCGGACTTCAGCCCTGAGTCTGGGGTCTTTTTCTCATCTTCCTCGGTCTGACCTATCTACCTTTCCATTGTTCTTGCCCCACTCACTGAAGCTTGGAGAAAGCCTTGGCTCCAGGCCTGTTTCTCCTATTCAAATGTCTACCTTATCCTACCTTATCCTAATTTATTACCTCTAGGCCTATCGTATCCTGCTTTTAGCGTTCTTCTAAGTTTTGGTCCAGGAGGCAGAACAGAACGAGTCTTAGTAGCACAGGTACAGTAGATGCTGGGGGGACGTCTATCTTAGTTAACTCTTTCAGACCTAATTCGTTTCAGTATCAGACAGGAAGTTGGTGAGGTCCCACCTCAAATCCTGAGGTGCAGGAAAGCCCTTGAGGGGCTGGAGCGTAGCTGGGGAAGGGGCTGGAGCACCAGGAGCAGCTGAGGGAGCTGGTTGGGGCTCAGCCTGGAGAAAAGGAGATTAAATTAGGTTGAGATTAAATTGTTTTATTTTGAAGATGCTTAGTAGTGAAAAATCCCACAAAAAGACCAGTTCCATCTCTAAGAAGAATAAACCAAACGAAGTCATGAAGACAACAGAGGAAATGCCAAAAAGCCAAAATAAAGGTAAAAACCCTGTTTTCAAGTGGTTGATGGAATCAGTGGGATTGTGAGTTGGGTGCTGGAGCAGTAGGGTGGGGTCTGTTAATGCAAAGGAATTATTTAAGTCTCTTAATGGTCAGCTGCTTTTTCTGTGAAGAATCATCAGAGCAGCACTGATGTGTAGTTTTACAGCTCCAAATAGAAACTGCTTCTAAAAGTGTTCTCTAGTTGCATAATTGGGACACACACATTTCTTTCTGCACATTGAAGTGAAGGGATTAGGATTTCTTTGAGTTCACCAATCTAGTGACTTAGGGGCCTGGCTTGGCTTTTTAATAAAGATGAAGTAAAAGACCTGAAATGCCTGTGTAGGCATGGAAAAAAAAGTCTATTAACGGAGTTTTTAAATAAAAATTTGTTAATAAAATTTGGGCAATAGTAGAAGCCTGCAAACAGTGTGGAATGTCAAGCAGAAGTTTCTCTCCCAAAGCAGCTGCAATGTTTCCTGCAGAAAGGCTCTTTGGAGCAGGAGCAGAGTTTCTGGGAGGTGTGTGCCCAGTCAGTGTGTTCGGTAAAGTCACGGACAGTCCTTCCCAGCAGCTCTGAGTTTGTAGTGCCCAGCAGGTAAAGCTCTGGCAGGGGTTGCAGGCGCCCTGTGCTGAGAGCACGGCCACGACTCACCCTGCACCCTGGCATTGTCTCTTCCAGGGAAAAGCAGGGAGAAAGGAGCCAGCTCCAAACGGGAATCTGAGCCTGCTGGAAGCAAGGAGGCCCGGCCCTTGCTGTCGGAGGAAGATGAGAGTGACCCTGCAACCAGGGGCACGAAAACCAAATCCCAGCCTCCTGCCAGGGTGCCTTCCTCAAACACCAAAGTGCCAAACAGACATGGCACCAGAATCCCAGGAACGCCAAAGGAGAAGCAAGCAGCACACGCTGCAGACCTGCCCGTGTACAAGCAGGCTTCCAGGTACTCCCTGAGGTCAGCCGGGAAGCCTTTCCCAGACACACACTTCACCGAGGAATCCTCAGGCGAGGATGAGGGAGAGGGATCCAGTGATGATGCCCCACTGCTGATCAGAAGGAAAAATAAATCTGTGCTAAAACTGGCACCTCAAAACTGCAGATCTTGCTCTGTCTCTGAAAGATCCCAGGATGATGCAAACAAGATGTGGGGTGAGCCAAGGACAGGAAAAGCCTCCCGGAATGTGCCAGTGAGGCTGAGTGGGACGGATTCCAGCGACAGGTCTGAGCTCACCACTGAAGGAAACACTCCTTCCAGTGGCTCCAGAGACTTCCTCCTGCTTGGGGAAGCCGTCAGGACACGGAGCAGCACCAACCCCCCCAGGTACTGGCTGGATTCCGACAGCGAGCCCAAAACCAGCAAGGAGGAACTTCCCACGAAAGACAGGAATGCAAAAGTACCTGGTAAAAAACCAGGGGCTGGAGTTCACAGCATTGCCAAGTCTGCAGCGACCAGATCGAGAGAGCCTGAGAGGGCAAAGCGGCAGAAACCTCTGGAGCTTTTTCCCAAGGCAGCTGATGGTTGGTCTGAGAAGGAACTGCAGAAACTTTACAGGCAAGGGGTCGCTCTGTGTTCAGAGGGGACAGTTCCCCTCGGGCATCGGGAGGGTTTGGGCCGTCTGCAGTGGGGCTTTCCAGATTCCCTCTCTTTCACATGATTTTCAAGGTTTCCTTTACGTTTTAGTTCCCTTTTCTCCACAAGTTTACCATCAGTGAAACAAAGGAGAAGCTGGGTGTTTGCTACACTAGCTGGAGATGCGTGAGCCTGCAGCAGCCCCTGTCACAGTGTGAAGGGAGAGGAGCACTGGTTAGGCAGGATTTTTTAATCTACTCCTCTGTGGGTTTTCAAAACCACACACTTAATCTTTTTAAAAATAAAACCTCATTCCTGTGAGTAAAATTGAAAACCATGAGTAGGTAAATTATATGGTAGAAGTATTCGCACGTATGATGTGGACCATAGGTCAGAGCGGGCCGGTTCTGTCCCCAAACGAGTGCCATGTTTAACGTGCCATGTTCATGTCAGCAGGTTTGGTAAAGGGGAGAGGAACTGCAAGAATGTGCACATTCTAAGTGTCTGGAGAAGACACCATAGGATTCCAGACTGGGTTGGGTTGGAGGGGCCTTAAAGATCATCTCATTCCACCCCTGCCACGGGCAGGGACACCTTCCACCAGCCCAGGTTGCTCCCACCTGGCCTTGGACACTTCCAGGGATCCAGGGGCAGCCACAGCTGCTCTGGGCACCAATGGAGAAGAGGCAGAGCCCCGATTCCCTAAATCCGTGGCGCAGGGCCCTTCCCAGGCCGGCTGTGGGGCTGTCCCTGCTGAGGCTCTGCTGTGCTCTCCAACAGGGCCATCGCGGCGCTCCCCAAGCACAGGAGCGGCTTCTGGCAGGAGGTGGCCATGGCTGTGGGGTCACGCTCTGCCCAGGAGTGTCACGGCAAGTACCTGGAGGAGCAGGAGGCCAAAGGCTCCAAACCACAGCCCAAGAAGACCAAGGCAGGAAAACCTGAGCAGAACGGTACTGACATCTTGATTCTGGGGGTTTGGGAGTTGTTAAATGGTTTTAATTGAGACACGGAGGGGCTGGAGGGTGTGCCAGGAAGGGAACGGAGCTGGGAAGGGGCTGGAGCAGCTGAGGGAGCTGGGGGGGCTCAGCCTGGAGAAAAGGAGGCTCAGGGGGGACCTTGTGGCTCTGCAACTCCCTGACAGGAGGGGGGAGCCGGGGGGGGTCGGGCTCTGCTCCCAGGGAACAAGGGACAGGAGGAGAGGGAACGGCCTAAAGCTGTCTCTGGACAGTGACTGTTGTGGTCCTGCAGATAAGAAGGAGCTGGTGATAAGTGCCAAGGTGGGGACCCTCAAACGGAAGCAGCAGATGAGGGAGTTCCTGGAGCACCTGCCCAAGGACAACCACGACGACGTGTTCACCACGACACCCTTCCGGAACAGGAGAGTCAAGGTACAGCTGGGCAAACAGCACCTGGGGGGCATTGGGGGATGTTTGTGTGGGTGTCTGTGTTTGTGCTTTCCTGGTGGGAGTGGGACCGGGCTGGTCTAGTTCCAGCAATAATGTCCTGTGGATTTGTGGGAGGAGGCCCCTTCCCTTGCTGTGCTGCTGCCATCCTTTGCAGTGGTGAAGCACCTGGCACACATCCAGCCATGGCTCACTGGGAAGCCAGAGCTCCCAGTCAAATTCACCACGTGCCGTAACCAGCAGTGTGGCATTGAGAAATCCCCAGGACTAGGGATTCCTGGGACTAGGATGAGCAACTGGCTGTGAGGGCATCGATGCTTCCAAGACACCCTGGTTTTGCAGAGGGATTCTCCAGAGATGACTCTTTTAATAGAATATCATTTCAGCTAGTGGTTCCAAAGGGTTCCTTTTATTTTTCCCCCTCAAATTCATTCTGCTTGTGCTGGGCAAAAGAGCCTGACTCCTGTAGTGTCCAGTGGTGCCTCCAGAGAGAAATCAGGTGTGTGGGAGTCAGGAGTGGATTCCCCTTCCCTGAACCAGCCCAGCCCTCCTTGAGCCCAGGCAGGCTCTTCCCATCTGGAATTTCCTGTGCTAAGTTCTAGAGCCGAAGCCTTTGCTGTGTGAACAACAATCTCCTCTTGTCTGTTCTGAACTTCCATCTGCCGACTTTGTCCTCCTCTCCTCATGGACCCTGTCCTGGATCCTGTCCTGTCCCTGCTCCCAGTTTCAGCTGTGCTTTGGATCTTCTGTGCTGCTCCTCCCTGAACCTTTCCAGTGCCTCTCTCTCTTCCAAACGTGAGGACCACAAGTTCCCTGAGTAACCCTCCTTCTGAGCAGCCATGGTCAGCTCTGAGCTTGGAATCCTAATCAGAGATCACTCTGAGTGTGTGGTGGCATCCAAACTGCCACCCAGGGCTGGGCAGCGCCAGGAGCAGCGTGTGCAGCAAGGCAGGGCCGTGGTTTGGCCGTGGGACAGGGACGGGCTGGAGCCACAGCCACTGCAGTGAGGAAGGGCTGCAGTCACTGTGCAGGAGAGGGCAGGGTCTGGGCTGTCTCTGGGGACAGGGACACCCCTGGCTCAGGTCCCTGATGGCTCTGGGGTGGCTTTGCAGCTGCCGTCGCTCCAGGACGATGACCCCGAGGACTTTACCCTGAAGGAGCACTCGCTCACCCCCAGCTCAGCCGTGTTCCCGCTGGCCAAAACCCCCCAGTGCGAGCACATCAGCCCGGGAATGCTGGCCCCTGTCAACAGGTAGGAGCTGGGAAACCCCCAGTGCAGCACAGCAGCTTGGGACTGTGGCCCCCAGCAGCAGGTAGGAGCTCATCTGCCAACCTTGGCCTTTGGCTCTTCCCCAAGATGCCTTTGACAGAGATGGTTCGTGGAAGTGGGACACCAGGTCCCTGCTGGCCCTGCTCTGGTCCCTGTGGCTGTGGGTGCTGGTGGAGGTGCCCAACTCAGTGTGGGCTTTGGGACTCAGCACAGCTGAGTCTGGGCCTGTTACCAGGGCTTCAGGCTCCACTAAACTCACTGGAATCATCTGGAAGCCTGGAGTCAGGGGGGTTTGGCCTGAGGGACAGGAACTCCATGTGGGAAGAGGATGAAGCCCTGTCTGACCCTTTCATTTGGATCTCCAGCACTGATCTAACCTGACTCTCGAGGCTGTGCTCCCAGAGCAGCTGATGTCTGTAACTGACCCAGAGCAGGTTTCCTGGCTATGCCCATTCCTGGATGTGATGCCATGGCTGCATCCAGCAGGTTCCACAGGGGCTGTGGCAGCCACACTGACACGCTCCTTGTGCCCCGCAGGAAGGACGTGGACAGACACGTGTTCCGGATGCAGAAGAACACACAGGGCACCAGGGGCACCTGGGACAAGGTCCAGAAGAAGTCGGTAATGCCGCTTTCCTCCAGTTCTGCCTCATGCCACCTCAGCCGGGCACAGCTGGGCCTGCAGGAGACAGATCCCTGGGATGGACAGCAGGAACCCTCCCCAGCTTCCTCCCAAACCCCTGGGTTTGGTCTCTACTGCTGTGGAGAAAAGTCCCTTTGGTTAGAAAGGAGCTGCTTATTGTCAGAATTAAATCCACAGCTCCGGGTCAGGATTTGTAACTGCTTTGGAATTCTATGGTTTTCAGGTTCCTGGAACATTGTTCTGAACAGTGGGAAAAGAGTAACCATGGAATATGCAGAGTTGGAAGGGACCCCCAGGGATCTTGGAGCCCAACTGCTAATCATGACTATAGCAATGGTCACTTCGTATCCTACTCCCTGAATTTAGGTATTGATTCTTAAAATCATAGAATCATGGAATTATACGGGTTGGAAGGGACCTCTGAGATCATCAAGTCCAACCCTTGATCCACTACTACCAGTTACTAGACCATGGCACTAAGTGCCACATCCAGTCTCTTTTTAAATACCTCCAGGGACAGAGAATCCACCCCCTCCCTGGGCAGCACATTCTAATTCTTCCACTAGCCCAGGTTTTGCAGTTCCAGGCTTTCCCATGAAAAGCCATGATCCCAGGAGCAGAAATGCGGCTTGTGCCCCTGGTTCAGAGGGAGCAGTTGTGGCAGCCGAGCAGGTCAAACTTTGGGAAGATGTAGCCCAGGGCTGGTGTGGCTCTATCGCAGCAGGCCCTGACCTGAGCCCGTGTCCTTCCCTCCCTCTCCCTCCTTCCCCCAGGCCGGAGCCGTGCTCAGGACACCGGCTTCCCGCAGGACCAAGGTCAGCCTGGAGACCAGTGAGTATTCCTGCTTCCTCCTCCTTCACTCCCAGCTCCTTCCCCATGCCTCCCTTGCTGGGGGCCCTCGATCATGGCTGTCTCGGCCTTCTCCCGCTGCTCTTCCCCCTCGGACACGCTGATGATCCCCGTTTTCCATTGCAGATGTGGCCCAGGCCTCTGTGGTGGGGAAGCTCTTCGGAGCTCAGTCACCAAACTCCTCGGAGGAGGATGATTCCTATTTTTCCATGTGATGAGCTCTGTGGATCGGCTGGTTCAGCACTTGGGTGCCTTGTTCCGAGTCCCTCTGGGAGGGAAGGGCTGGAATTACAAGATCAATTGGTCTTTACGTGTTTTAACTCCATTCCCATCTTGCTGGCACTATTTGGCTTTTCCATGTGTACAAAGTGGCATGTCCTTGCCCAGTTCCTCCTCCCATTTCTCCTCCTCTTGTCTTTTTCTCTTGGGAAGGAGAAAGGTACACGGGTACCAGTGACTGGAAAGGTCATTTTAAGATAAAATATCTCTTGGGATATGAATGTACAATAAATTCAGGTAAGATCTGGAAGTAACTGAAACTGCTCTCTATTGTCCCCAAAGGAGAGTCTGAATATTTACATTTCCTTAATATAATAAACAAGGATGAGCTTATTTACTCACAGGTCTGTTGGACTTTGTGGGGCAGGAGAATCCACAACCTGTCCAGCTTGGGATGGGGCCTCAAGGCTTCATCCCCTTGGTTTTGAATCATGGACTCAGGGAATGGTTTGGGTGGGAAGGGACCTTAAAGCCCATCCAGTGCCACCCCCTGCCGTGGGCAGGGACACCTCCCACTAGCCCAGGTTGCTCCAACCTGTCCTTGGACACTTCCAAGGATCCAGGGGCAGCCACAGCTTCTCTGGGCAACCTGGGCCAGGGCCTCCCCACCCTCCCGGCCAGGAATTCCTTCCCAATATCCCATCTATCCCTGCCCTCTGGCAGTGGAAAGCCACTCCCTGGGTCCCGTCTCTGTTCCAGGAAGGTGATGTATCTCTGTCCCGGCCTCTCCCTGCAAAGAGCGGTGAGCAGGAAGGGATGCGAATGAAGATCCCGGTCCTTTTCCAGGCAGCCACGGTGTGGCAGCAGAGGCCGCGCGGGCGGTGCCGGGGAAGGATCCCCGAGCTCCTGCAGCCCGGGCAGAGGGAGCAGGACGGGCACCTGAGGCCCCCTAGGCACAGGAGACCTGCCCCGGGCCCACCCAGCAAGGCCCCGGTGTCCTGGGCACAAGGAACACCGGGCAATTCCCCTTCTTCCCGGGAAACGCGGGTCTCTGTTACAGTGAAGGGCAGAAGCTGCCGGGGGGGCTCCTTCCCGTGACCCCCAAAGCTTTGCTTTTCCGAAGCACTGGAGCCATTCCTGTGTTTAGCAAAGGAATCTCGGGATGCTCCCAGCCCAGCCGGTGCCGGGGTGTGGCACCCACGGACCCCCTCCGTGCCCCGGGGCAGGCGCGCTCCCAGAGCCCGGTGCTTGGGAAGGGTTTATTCGGTTGGACACCAGTCCCGGTAAAGTGCAGTGCAGCACCCCGAGTCCCAGAGCCCCTCAGCTGCGGGGGGCCGCGGGGCCCTTCCCGCCGGCCCGGGGGGGCTGCGGCAGCAGCTGCGGGTCGAAGCTGTGGCGCAGGTACCGCTGGATCTCCTCGGCCCCGTCCCGGCTCAGCCGCGCGGCCGCGGCCACAGCGGAGGGGGAGCTGCAAGAGAGGGGCAGGGGGTGAGCCGGGGCCTGGATACCCCGGACACAGCACCAGCAACACCCCCGGCTGCCGGGAGCACGCCCCAGCAAGGCTAGGGAAGTGCACGGAAAACAGGGAACGGCAAAGGGAAAGACGCGGTGGGGCAGCAGGAGGGAGGGGGAAGCAGAGCCCGTGTCAGTGCCCGGGGCTGCTTCGTGGGAGAGATTGGAAGGCACAGAGAGCAGGGATGAGACTGGCACAGGAAAGCTCCTGGGAGCCCTGGCAGGAACAGAAAGGATCTCCCCACACAGCTATCCCAGCAGGAAAGGCACAGCAGGATCTCCGTGAACAGCTATCCCAGCAGGAAAGGTGCAGGAAAGATGGCCCTGAGAATTGATCCCAGCGGGAAAGTGATGAAAGGAATCCTGTGAGCAGCTTCCCTAGCAGGAATGGGGCAGGCAGGCTCTGTCCCTCAGGAATGGGGCAGGGAGGCTCTATCCCCCAGGAATGGGGCAGGCTCTGTTCCCCAGGAATGGGGCAGGGAGGCTCTATCCCCCAGGAATGGGGCAGGCTCTGTTCCCCAGGAAGGGGGCAGGCTCTATCCCTCAAGAATGGGGCGCAGGCTCTGTTCCCCAGGAAGGGGGCAAGCAGGCTCTATCCCCCAGGAATGGGGCAGGCTCTGTTCCCCAGGAATGGGGCAGGCAGGCTCTGTTCCCCAGGAAGGGGGCAAGCAGGCTCTGTTCCCCAGGAATGGGGCAGGCTCTGTTCCCCAGGAATGGGGCAGGTTCTGTTCCCCAGGAAGGGGGCAAGCAGGCTCTGTTCCCCAGGAATGGGGCAGGCTCTGTTCCCCAGGAATGGGGCAGGTTCTGTTCCCCAGGAAGGGGGCAAGCAGGCTCTGTTCCCCAGGAATGGGGCAGGCTCTGTTCCCCAGGAATGGGGCAGGTTCTGTTCCCCAGGAAGGGGGCAAGCAGGCTCTGTTCCCCAGGAATGGGGCAGGCTCTGTTCCCCAGGAATGGGGCAGGTTCTGTTCCCCAGGAAGGGGGCAAGCAGGCTCTGTTCCCCAGGAATGGGGCAGGCTCTGTTCCCCAGGAATGGGGCAGGTTCTGTTCCCCAGGAAGGGGGCAAGCAGGCTCTGTTCCCCAGGAATGGGGCAGGCTCTGTTCCCCAGGAATGGGGCAGGTTCTGTTCCCCAGGAAGGGGGCAAGCAGGCTCTGTTCCCCAGGAATGGGGCAGGCTCTGTTCCCCAGGAATGGGGCAGGTTCTGTTCCCCAGGAAGGGGGCAAGCAGGCTCTGTTCCCCAGGAATGGGGCAGGCTCTGTTCCCCAGGAATGGGGCAGGCAGGCTCTCCCACGCAGCCCCAGGGGTGTTACCTGTTGGCCAGGTCCCGGGGGCAGCCAAAGCAGTGGCAGAGCTGCAGGGCCCCCACGTAGCTCAGGGTGGGGATGCTCAGGTAGAAGCCCAGCAGGTCCTGCCGGGGCCCCTCCAGCTCCGTGGGAACCCCGATGGCAGCTCCCTTCCTGTGCTCCAGCAGGGCCAGGTCCTTGAGCAGAACAGCAGTTTCCTCCTGGCAGGAGCTGAAGAGAATGCGGATGCCGGCCTGGACCAGGGCCGAGAGCACGCCGTCGTAGTACTGAGTCCGCTGGAACAAACGGGATGTTTCTCCTGCAGAGGGAAGTTCGGGAAGCACTGTGAAAATCCAATCTGAGGACTCACAAAGCAAAAGGATCCCTCATTCTGAGAACTCACAACCAAACACATGGGGAGGGAACACATCCCAGGTTGGACGGGGCTTGGAGCAACCTGGGGGTGTGGAAGGTGTTCATGCCCATGGCAGGGGTTGGGACTGGATGGGCTTTAAGGTCCCTTCCCCTCCAGACCATTCTGGGATTCCATGAAATCAGGAGAGGTTTGGTAGAGCCAACACAAGTACAAATGCACCTGAACGCTGTTCCATGAGGGACCAGCAGCACCCTGGAACTGGTATCATGAGAGAAACTGGACAAAGAGGATGGGAACAAGTGACACCCTCAGCAGTGGGATAAACAGGCAGCTCCAACTCAACCCACTTCCTACAGCCCCCTCTGAGCAGCTGCATTTCCAGGGACCAATTCTAGCAGTGTTCCCATATGGGAACTATCGATAAATGAGATCTGCCATGAAAACAAAACTGCATCCCCAGCAACGAGATTGCAGTGGTGGAGTTTCATATCCCAGAACATCTGTGATGGAATCAGGGATCTGAGCTCCAGTTTATCTGTGGAGCAGGTGCAGCAAGACCTCTCAGTTGCTGTCTAGCTGGCCCTGGGCACAGACAGGGGAACCATCTGACTGCCTAATTTGGATTAGAACAAATGCCTCTGCATGGATAAGATTGTGCTTGTTCCTTTGTCACAGGGAATCCCAGACTGGTTTGGGTTGGAAGGGACCTTAAAGCCCACCCAGTGCCACCACTGCCATGGGCAGGGACACCTTCCACTAGCCCAGGTCGCTCCAAGCCCTGTCCAACCTGGCCTTGGACACTTCCAGGGATCCAGGGGCAGCCACAGCTTCTCTGGGCAACCTGTGCCAGGGCCTCCCCACCCTCCCAGCCAGGAATTCCTTCCCAATATCCCATCTATCCCTCCCCTCTGGCAGTGGAAAGCCATTCCCTTGTGCTGCCCCCCTGGGAACACCCACCTGGTCTGGCCCTGTCTGTCTCCAGGATCACACAGACCCTCTGGAAGAGGCCCTGCAGGCGCTGCAGCCGCTGGCTCAGCCTGTTCCTGTTCCCAGGGCCCTGCAATTCCGACTGGAAGGTCCTTTCCACGGCCAGGCGGGTGCTGACGATGTAGTCGGAGCTGCCCAGGGAACAGACCTGCACCCGGAGCCCGTGCACTGCCCTCAGGGAGGAGATCACCTCTGCTCCACAGGAGATCTCCCTGCTGTCTGCCAGGATGCTCAGGGAAGGGCCTTTCCCCGGAGGGTGACGGGAGAGCCCGGCTGAGGCTGAGGAGGGGTCTGTGGCTGCAGGACACGCTGGATCTGAGGTGAACCCATGGGGGTTCTTCCAAGAGCTCTTCACCTGTGAGGGCTGGAGATCACCCAGGGACTGTAACAGATCACAGGGGGGTTAAATCAAATTAATAAAAGGATGCTTTGCAATATTAACACTTTCAGATTGACACTTTAATCCCCTGTATCCATCTCCCAAATGAGCTGATCTGATTATCCAGGAGTCGGAATGACAAAAGCAGCAGCTTTCACTAATGACTTCAGCAGAACCTGGACCATATACAGGACAGAAGTCAGGCTGGGCAGCGTGAGAGATCTGGGATCCACCCTCAGGCTGGAGGGAGTTAATTTAGGATGTGAACAAGAATGTTATAAGCACGAACCCCACAGAATGGGTGGACACTCAGCTGTTCCACACAGATCCATGCTCCCCCGTGGCTGTCAGACCCAAGAGACAATCTAATCCCCAGCTTTTGTTTACTGCCTGCTGAGATACTCCAGGATACCCTGGGAGTACAAAAGCTGCAACAGCAAAGGGAAGGGAGCTGGCGGGAAGCAGCACCAGGAATGGCTCTGCTCCTGTGTCACCAGAAGCTGTGGCTGCCCCTGGATCCCTGGAAGCGTCCAAGGCCAGGTTGGACGGGGCTTGGAGCAACCTGGGCTAGTGGAAGCCCCCATGGCAAGGGCTGGAATGAGACGGTTTTAAGGTCCTTTCCCACCCAAACTATTCCAAGATCCCCTGACTCCTGCTGCTGTGCTATGACAGCCCCCAGAACAGCCCTGCCCCAGGAATCCCTTCCCACCACGTGGGGTGAGTGGAAGGTCCCTGTCGTGACTGGACACTGACCTCAGTGGGAGCCTGGACAGAGCCAGGGACAGCTGGTGGGAAGGACGTGCTCCCGATGGGATGGTCTGGGTGCAAATCCAGCCCCTCACACACCGAAGCCCCCAGGCCAAGCAGCATCTCGCTGTCGTGCCCCCCCGGCCCAGGAGCTGGGACTGCCCCAGCACCGCTGCTGTGCTGTGCAGGGGGCACTGGGGGCTCGGGGCACTCTGCACTCCCCTCTTCCACCCTGGCACAGTCTGCTTTCATGGATTTCTCCCTGCTGACAGCCATCTCCTCCTCGCTGGAATCACTGATGACAATGATCCGGGATGGTTTCCTCCTGTGCTCCAGCCTGGCCTGGTTCAGTCTCGTCCTGCATCGGGTGAGGTACCGGCCCTGGCCAGCAGGGAAACCCTCTCTGGGGAGGAGACCGAGGCTCACACACTCCTCCTCCTCCTCACTGGGCCCACTCTGTCTGCAGCCTTCCTCCTCCTCGTCCCCCACACAGAAGCTGTCCTCTGCGTACTCCAGGTCCTGCTCGGGAATCTGTGGGAAAAACAATCCCAGTCAGCTGTGGAACAGTGGAATGATGGTGCTGCTCCTCCCAAGAGAGGCTCTTGGCTCATCCCACCCTAGTGTAGGAACAACAGGGGCTGAGGGGCTCCTCACCCATGGAATGGTTTGGGTGGGAAGGACCTTAAAGCCCATCCAGTGACACCACTGCCATGGGCAGGGACACCTCCCACCAGCCCAGGTTGCTCCAAGTGACGTCCAACCTGGCCTTGGACACTTCCAGGGATCCAGGGGCAGCCACAGCTTCTCTGGGCAACCTGGGCCAGGGCCTCCCCACCCTCCCAGCCAGGAATTCCTTCCCAATATCCCATCTAGCCCTGCCCTCTGGCAGTGGGAAGCCATTCCCTGTGTCCTGTCCCTCCATCCCTTGTCCCCAGTCCCTCTCCAGCTCTCCTGGAGCCCCTTTAGGCCCTGCAAGGGGCTCCCAGGTCCCCCTGAAGCCTTCTCCTCTCCAGGCTGAAGTTTTGTGTTAGAACTTATTATTTACCAAAAAATGCCAACTACACCTCGGAGCAGGACTGGAACCTAAATGTGGTCTCAGACAATGGGAATTCCCAAGGACAGAGGTCACTTCACACCTGTGAGAAAACGGCTGAGCTGTTGAATTCCCGTCGGACCATCCTGTACCTACTGCCCAGGGCCGGGCTGCGCACGGACTCCAGGTACAGCGCCTTCATCTCTGAGTCTGACCCACCACAGGAGCAGCAACGGGAAAGGGAATACAGTGTTATTGCAGAGGTATTTCATTCACTCTTGTTCCACTGTGTTTTCCATATTCAGTCATTCCTTTATAGTCTCCCAAAAACCTGTATTTCCCCAAACAAAAATCTGCGATTCTCCAGCCACCTCTGGAAATCTCAAAGCACAGCTCTGAGATGAAGGAGGGCAGGGAATCCTTCCCTGGGAGGGGGGAGGCCCTGGTCCAGATTGCCCAGAGAAGCTGTGGCTGCCCCTGGATCCCTGGAAGTATCCAAGGCCAGGTTGGACGGGGCTTGGAGCAACCTGGGACAGTGGAAGGTGTCCCTGCCCATGGCAGGGGGTGGCACTGGATGAGCTTTGAGGTCTCTTCCAACCCAAACCATTCTTGGGATTCTAAATGTCCCCCGCTTGCTGTCATGAAAGCTGCCATGGAATCCCAGGATATCCTGAGTTGGAAGGGACCAAGGACCATCCAGTCCAACCCCTGGCCCTGCCCAGGACACCCCAACAATCCCCCCCTGTCCCTCAGAGTGTTGTCCAAACCCTCCTGGAGCTCTGGCAGCCTTGGGGCCGTGCCCACTGCCCTGGGGAGCCTGGTCAGTGCCAACCACCCTCTGGGGGAAGAGCCTTGTCCTGAGATCCAACCTGACCCTCCCTGGCACAGCTCCAGC
Organism: Cephalopterus ornatus; assembly: GCA_013396775.1. NCBI lineage: Eukaryota > Metazoa > Chordata > Aves > Passeriformes > Cotingidae > Cephalopterus > Cephalopterus ornatus. The sequence goes on along the minus strand of VZRE01006235.1, from coordinate 13,519 downwards.
TGCTCCCTCAGGCTGCACAAGGTTTGCCAAGCCGGCAGAGCTCTAGATGCTGTGGCAGCAGCAGCCCCTCAGCCCAGGTAAGGAGGTCACTGCTCATTTCCCCCCAGCCATGCCCATCCATGCCCCCAAGGATGTGGAGTCCCAGACAGCCCCTCACTCACCATTGAGGGCCTGTGTGACCTCTCCCTCATCGTTGAGGAACTGGGCCATGGAGGAGCTCAGCTCATCCTCAGCCCCGTCGCTCTCGTCCGACGACAGCCCCTCTGCCCCTTCCTGGGACAGCTCTGCCTCCTCCTCCAGGAACTGCCTGGCTGCAGCCTGCAACAAAAGGGGGCTTGGAGGGGGCTCTAATGAACTAATGCTGCCCTGAGACCCCCCAGTCACTCCAGACCATCAGCTGATCACCACAGGCACCGGGCCCCTGGCTCAGGAAAGAGAACCCTGAGCCTGTTTGCCCCTGGAGCAGGGAACAGCACAGGCAGAGTCACCAAGGGGGGCTGAGGTGCCCAAGGCCATCCAGTGGCTTTACAGCTTGTACATCCACTTTTACTCTTTTTATTTGCTTTCAAAGACCTGGTTTGCTTTTGAAGGGCTGGATTCCCCCAAACCCAAATCCAGCGGGAACTTCAGACCCCGGCCCTGCCCGGGTTTGCCCTTTTGTGCTCAGGTGCCAGCTCCTTAGATGATTTATTGGGTCCAGTGCCAGGGCTGCTCTGGTTGGATCTCTGCTGCTCTCACTGCAAACCTCTCCTGACAGGGCTCCCTGACTGCTGGTGGACTGGTCACAGAGGGTTTACTGCCTGGGATCTCCTGTGGATCTGGAATTCCGGCCTGTCCATCGCTATGGATGTTTAGTTAAGGTCAGTGTGAAGGCACAGGAGAATTTCCTAAGCAGGCAAACTCTTTTTCTACGATCCTTTTGGTCTCACATTAAAAAAAAAAGTTTAAATTGAACTGAAAAATGGATTTTAATCCACCTCATTCTTTGTACCCCAGAACACAAAACACTGATACTGTAGGGAAGTCTTGATAATGAAGATTGTCTTTAAAACATCAGAAATATCCAATGTGTTGTGCCCTGGAGCCCTGATTATGGCAATTTCTGCCCAGTTGAACCACAGCCACAAATATTTAAGAGCTTTTTACTTACGATGATTCTGGCCCTGCTTCCTCTCCTGCTGCAGTGATGGACTAAAGTATCAAATACTGAGCTAAGATTTAAGATTTGGGGTTGAGGGACCATTGCTGCCTTAAATGTTCAAAGCTGAAGCCCTTAGAGTAGGGGATAAATTCATATGATCAAGTACCCCAATGCAAATAATAATATTAATGACTGGGTAAGACCCTGAGCTCCCAGAGCTGACCAGTCCTTGAGTATTTCTGAAGGCTGTAAAATGGACGTTGTTATTTGGCTTCAGACCTGTGTCACCAGGGCCCTGCAGACTCCGACAGGCAGCAGTGGATGGCAGGGTTCAGATCTTTATCCAGTTCCAAGACTTCAGCTCCAACATTTGCAATGCACTGGTGTGAAACAGCTGAGCCTCAGCCCCCCTGGACAGTGTCCTAACAGCAAAGAGTGCCCAGCTCCGTGCCCACATTCCAACTCCAGTGCCAACTGCTCCAAACACGACCTTCCATAACCAGGAGAGACATGTGAGGTCACACACCTTGGACGTGGAACTGCTCCTGACCCGCTTGGCACGTCCTGGCCGGGGTTTGTTCCGGGCTGTGGAGCCGCTCCTCGTGGTCCTGCTCCAGGTCTGGAGAAAATCCCCACTGTCATCACTGGACTCTGACTGGGAACAGGGAACACACTCCTCAGAGTCAGGAGAAAGCAAGGAATGCTTTAATTACAGTCATAAATCCCAAACTGGGTTGGGTTGGAAGGATCTTAAAGCCCGTGCAGCGCCACTCCTGCCATGGGCAGGGACACCTTCCACCGTCCCAGGTGGCTCCAAGCCCTGTCCAGCCTGCCCTTGGACACTTCCAGGGATCCAGGGGCAGCCACAGCTTCTCTGGGCAACCTGGGCCAGGGCCTCCCCACCCTCCCAGCCAGCAATTCCTTCTCAATATCCCATCTCTCCCTGCCCTCTGGCAGTGGGAAGCCATTCCCTGTGTCCTGTCCCTCCATCCCTTGTCCCCAGTCCCTCTCCAGCTCTCCTGGAGCCCCTTTAGGCCCTGCAAGGGGCTCTCAGGTCTCCCTGGAGCCTTCTCCAGGTGAACCCCCCCGAGCTCTCCCAGCCTGGCTCCAGAGCAGAGGGCTCCAGCCCTGGGATAACTCAGTCATCCTCCAATGTTTGCTTTTTAAGAACAACCTGATCTCCTGTGATTGATTTTTTGGGGCTTGGAGCAACCTGGGTTAGTGAAGGTGTCCCTGCCCATGTCAGGGGGTGGCACTGGATGGGCTATAAGGTCCCTTCCAACCCAAACCCTTCTGGGATCTTGTGATCTTTGGAGACCTGGGGAAGAACTGCAGGAGGGAAGCAGGGATGAGTTCCCATTATTTCCCCCATTTCATAGAGCACTCACTGACCACGTTCAGGGGGTGCCGACGCTTCCTGGTGACACGACGCTGTGGGGACTCAAAGTCACTCTCTTCCACCCCCTGTGGGAACAGGAATAACCATCATTGCATCGAGCATTTGTGCTTTGCTCTTTGAATTGTCATTTTGCTTCTCTTGCCTATTTTCTTTTTCTAAGACTCACATCAGGAGACTTCAAAACATTCTTTTTTATCCTGTTTTTTCTCTGGAAAACGATCTCTTCCTCGCTCTCACTGCTGGTTCCTGCAGCAAAAGGAGTAAACAACATTCACTGGGAATTGCACAGTTCACAACACAATATTGCCATAACTGAGCAATCAAAACCTGCCTCTCTCACAAAAGTACCTCCAAAGGAGATTATTTATTGATCCACAGGACAAATATTGTTCTCTTTAGCCTTGTTAATCAAAATAGATAATCTCCAGCTGGGATGTACAATAAATCCTGCTTCCCTGGAGAGTCTCGGGGTGGGAGTGATTACCTTGGGCAGCACAGGGATGGAAAAAGGGAGGGGAAACACGAAACCAAGAGAAGAAGCCCTTAAAAGTTGAGTAAGAGTTACACTTGTGGCAGCACTTTGTGACACAAATCCCTCTGGGTGCATGGAATGGAGCCAGGGAATGGTGTTTGTGAGTCCAGAGGAGGCACAAAGATGCTCCAGGGGCTGGAGCCCCTCTGCTCTGGAGCCAGGCTGGGAGAGCTGGGGGGGTTCACCTGGAGAAGAGAAGGCTCCAGGGAGACCTGAGAGCCCCTTGCAGGGCCTAAAGGGGCTCCAGGAGAGCTGGAGAGGGACTGGGGACAAGGGATGGAAGGTGTCCTTGCCCAGGGCAGGGGTGGGACACCGTGAGATTTGGAGTCCCTCCCAGCCCAAACCATTCTGGGATCCTGTAAGGGAACCCAGGCTTGTGCTGAAGTTGTGATCAGAAAATTTTAAATACAAGTCAGTTGTCATGTGAGTAAAGGCAAAGAAATCCATCAGTAAAGTTCCCATTCCTCAGGAACAGTGACAGGAAAACATGAAGGCATGGATTCAGGTATCAACAGATCCAGAGGAGTTCCAATCAGATCCTGAGGAGATGAAGAAAGGGCTTTGAAGGCAGCTGTAACTCACACAGTTACATCTCCCATGGCTTTAACACTTGTGAGGAGGTTCAGGAGGTTTAATTCCCAGTCCTTCCTTGGATGTGGGGTGAAGTGTCCTCATCCACCCAATTCCAGTATTGCAGCCATTACTCCTTTTCCTTTCAGCCTTCCCACCTCACTCACAAAACCAAATTGAGGATCCAAAAGACTCTGGATCCTGTTGACTAAACATGAAGGTATCAGAACTGTCCCACCGAAATCCCTACCTGCAGCAGGACACACTCGGGACCCAGGGAGGGTGGTGTCTTCCGGGTTTGCAGTTCTTCCTAACGGGGAATCCACAGCTGAACTCCCAAAGTTCTGCCCACATGGGCTGCTATGGATTTTATCTCCAAGAGGCACCTCTGGAGTCTCCTCCCGGGCACTGAAGACTCTCCTAGGAATCCTTTTGACAGCTTGGACATTCCCACCCTTCCTGCTCACTGGGGTCGAAAGTGCCGAAGGCAAAGGTTCAGGTGATCCCCTTCCCACTCCCCTGCCTCCGGACTTCAGGAAAGGCACTGCAGCAGGAGCAGCCTCTGGCCCTTCCCTGTCATTCACGCCCCTGCTCTGGAATGACAACGGTGTGGAAACGTCTCTTCTCCCCAGACCTCTGCAATCCCATTCTGGTGAGGTGTCCAGCCTGGAACCATCACTCTGGAATATCTTTCCATCCTCAGTGGGTTTTGCCCCTGCACCCCTCGCCGAGGCACCGTTTGCTTTGCTGGTGTTCTCGGTATTCCTGTTTTCCCCAGGGCTTTCATTGTCACTGTCTGAGATGGAAAAACCGAGGTCAAAGGTGACGGAGAACAGCTCCTGGGAACAGTCGTAGAGATCCTCGTTCTCCAGGCCCTGCTCGGGCACTCTGGGTGTTTCCATGGATTTACTGCTTTGGGGCTGCTCCCTGCAGGTGCTGGTCTTCACACAGGGCCCCTCTGAGGGAGCCCCCTTGGATCCTCGCTCTCCATCTGTCCCAACGATGTTCCCACCTGGCTCTGACCTGGCTGGAGGTTCCTTGCTCACGGATAACCCGCTGTGCCTGATGCTATCCACAGGCTCATCCTCAAACAAACGGATGCTCTGCTCTCCACCCACAACCCCCTTCTTGTGGTCAGCAGCAGCACCTTCAGTGTCTCTGTGAACAAAGTGCTCGTCTGAAGGGTGGTTTGTCAGGCTGTGGTTTGTGGCTGGAGTGTTCCCTTGGATGTCAGGGAATTCCTCGTTGTCAAACAGCCCATCAAAGCTGTCGTTCCAGGCGCGCTCCTCTTCAACAACAGCAGCCTTGGAAGACGAGGCAGTTTTGGACCAACAGGGACTTGCTGGAGCACAGAATTCCCTGAGGACGTTCGGTTTGGGATTTTCCATGAGCAGCAGTGAAGGATCAGCTTCTGAGGATGAGGAGAAGGCGTTATCCCGCCGTCCTGCAGAGTGACCCTCAGGGATAACCTCTGGGACCGGACATATTCCTTCCTCATTCCTCACCATGTTCTCCAAGTCCTCAAGCTCATTCCAGGAGGGAATGGGGGGAGGGGACTGTGACAAAAGCTTCTGCACACGGGACAATGTTAGTTCTAAGCCAGGAGGTTCCTGGGACGGTCTCCCGAGCGAATGCCCGTAGGATTCTGGGAGATAGAACAAGTCTGAGGACAGCGGTGATGTCTCGTACCCCGAATCCCCAGGGAGCATCCCCAGGGATCCAGGAGCTTTGCCTGCAGGTTTGTTTCTCTTTGCTGCTGGACTGTCAGGAATGTCAGTGCTGTCACTGCTGTCACACAGGTCAATAACTGCATTTAAGTCAAATGTCACCTCCAGCTCCTTGTCCCTCTCACTGCCCTGGTCAGGCTGTTCATCCAGAACAATCCCTCCTGAGGGAGAAGCCGAAGGATCCACTTCCACACTGGATCCAGGAGTTCTTTTGGGAAGCTTTGGCTTGGTTATTTTAAAGATGGTGAAGAGTTCACTCTCGTTATCTCCTCCATCAGGCAGGAGTGGTTTCCTTTTGGATGTGTGTGCCGTGTCTTTCCTGGAGGATCGTGCTCTCTGATCCCAGCCGGAGTTGGCCATGTGGAGATGCCTTTTATTCCTTGGAATATTTACATCTTCCACACGTAAGTGGGGCTGGAGCTCCCATCCATAGCTGCAGTCTCCCTGGGACAAACACAGGGCAATGTTTACTGGAAACACACCATCAATACACAGGCTCCCCAGCACGGGGTATTTCTAACAAGTGCCAAAGGTTTCATTCTCCTGAACAACTTCTCACTCACAGACTCTCAAATTCTTTTTTCCCTGTGCCTATTAATCCTCTGTTCCAAAGGGAACCAGCTCTTCTAAACACACACCTGGAGAAAGGACAATGGACTTGGACACCACTCCCAGTGAGGGATCCACACAGGGACTGCCTGGATGGAAAAGCTGTTTATTTACTGCCCTTCTCACCCTCTCTCTTAAATTAAGGTTTCAAAGATATGGCCTGCAAAGGAGCAGTGAGAGCCCAAAGGGACTCTGAAGGCAATGGTTTGGAATGTTCCTTTGAAGTTCCAACCTGTTTCAGTAATTACAATAAAAATAAGGATGTAAGAACTAAACAGAAGGAACAATCATTATATTTTTATATTTTGGCAGTTCAGTGAGATGAATCCCTGGACTCCTCAAGCCCTGAAATGAAACAAGGTCCCTTGGGTGATAAAACTGACTTCTACAATAGATTACCTGGATCATCTGCTTCCTATAAAGGTAACAGTCTCCAAAAATTTTATCATATATCACATATATGTGTGTGTAGGTATCCAGATATACACACATATATGTCATATTTGGGAGACCAGGAGAGCCCCAGACTACACCACTGACTTCTGAGGAGTCTTCATTCCAAAGCAGTGAAGAAAAGAACTGCTGTGAAAGGGTTAGAGGAGCACTTTGGTAGGACAGGTTCTAAATCACCCGTTCCCTCAGGCTCAGTCAAAACACAGAATTGAGATATGGAATTCCCTGTATGAAATCCAAGAGGCAGCAGGAGCTGGTCCCATGAGCTCCCCCCGTGTGACTGCGGGAGAGGGCAGGTTTGGTGAGGGGGTGATGACGGTGTGTTCAGACTCAGCTGAGAACAGCCCAACCTTGTACAACCAGGCAGTTACCTGGGGCATCATACAGACCAGGCCTACATGACATGATTAAGGGTTAATTAGCTGCCAAACCACTACAAATCAGTCAAAGAGGAGGAGGTGCTGCTCTTGCCCACCCCACACACTCCTGAGAGTGCAGAGCAGATCAGCCTTGGCCCTACATTGCTCTGCAACAAAAAACTAATCAAACTGCAAACCTCAAACCTACAAACCCCAAACTAATCAAAGTACAGACTCCAAACCTATAAACCCAAAACTAACCCAACTACAAACTCTAAACCTACAAACCCAGAACTAACCCAACTACAAACCCCAAACCTACAAACCCAAACTAATCAAAGTACAGATCCCATACCTGTGAACTCAAAACTAATCAAACTGCAAACCTCAAACCTAAAAACCCCAAACCTACAAACCCAAAACTAATCAAATACGAACCCCAAACCTACAAACCCAAACCAAACCCAACTCCAAACCCTAAGCCTACAAACTCAAATTCAATCAAACTACAAACCCCAAACCTACAAACCCCAAACTAATGAAGCTGCCCAGAGAAGCTGTGGCTGTCCCTGGATCCTTGGAAGTGTCCAAGGCCAGGTTGGACAGGGCTTGGAGCAACCTGGGCTAATGGAAGGTGTCCCTGCCCATGGCAGGGGGTGGCACTGGGTGGGCTCTGAGGCCCTTCCCACCCAAGCCCCTCTGGACTGTGGCACTGTCACACAGCAGAGGGGAGCAGTGAGGGGTCCCCACACGAAGAACCCCCCGCCCCTCGCAGCTGTGTCCTGCCTTGGCACACAGAGCTCCTGGAGCTGGCAGTGCCGGAGGGTGCCCAGCCACCAGCCCAGCAGCCAAATTTAGCATGTAGGACAAAGCTCAGGAACCTGATTGCAGCTTACATGGCCTTATGTAACTGCTCCACTTCCAGGGGCACTCCAAGCACTGCCTCCCAACGAGGCTGTGCCCAGCTAATGCTGCAGGGAAAGGGCACACTTGTAATTACCACACTGGAGCCTCAGTGTGCACAAGTGGTGGAACCTTAAATTACCTGCTCAGCCCCCCTGGAAGCCTGGCAGCTCCAGTGCGTACCAGCCACTCTGGAAATAGGTCAGGCAGGAGCAGCAAAACATCTTAGATTATTGGGCTAATCAACGACCCCGAGTCAGGCTGAAAAGCAAGACAGGCTTTCATACAGAAAATAACAAGGGAAAAAAACCCTTAATATATGAAAATGTTCATGTGTGATATAGAAATCTATATGTAATTATACACATCCTGTTTCCCAGCATTTCAGTTTAAGGCATCAACTCCCAAAACTGAAATCCCCCTCTCTGTCCCCATAAGCTGCTTTGGGTGGACGTTTGCTAATTCAGCTCCCTGCCAAAACCCTGGTGGTTTTGCTATTTGGAAATTAAAAGATAAGTCTGTGGGCAGATACAATGCAGGTTTTACCAACTAAAACTTCTTTAGTGGAGAGCTGGAGTGAATCTATCTGGGATTTCCACCCCTTGGTGTGTCTGGACAAGCAGATGCTGCAGCTCAAACGCCCCCAGCCACCACCATTCTCCCCCAACCCCCAAAAAGCAGGTTTTTAGGGAAATCCTGTAATTCCAGTGGAAGGTGTCCCTGCCCAAAGAACTTGAAGGACCCTTCCACCCAACCAGTCCACGATTCCATGAACTCTTTATGATCAGCTGCACTGCCCTCCCCACAAATCCTGTTTCCCGCCGCACCCAGCCCAGTCACAGCCACAGCCAGGCTGAACTTTGGTGCCCTGTGGCTGCACCTCCCTCAGAACAGGCCCCCAGTTATTTATACCTGCAGGAACTGCTTAATGAGCACAATAACCAACCCCTGTGCCAGGGTTGCTTCATTTCCACAAGACACTGCAGGGGAAGAAACACTGTCAAAAGCCTTTTCTTTGAAGGTTAGGTACATTACATGAGAAGATCTTTAAAAATGTATTTAGTTGAGTCATGGAAGAAGCCTGAGAGGCACAATACCCCCAATTTCCTTCCACAAAAGCTGGGATCATTCTCTTCCTGATGGCATCACATTATTGATGTATCAACTAATTGCGTTCATTTTGCTTTCAGCTGCACAATAAAAACACTCAAAGATCCCTAAAAAGAAAGATTATTAGCAAAATACAGGGTATGTACCCTGCAAATATGGGAACAGGCATCACTAAAGAGGCTGAAGAAGTGAGAGTGAATGTTCAGCACATCAGGAAATAAATTAGGTTGCCCAGAGAAGCTGTGGCTGCCCCTGGATCCCTGGAAGTGTCCAAGGCCAGGTTGGATGGGGCTTGGAGCAACCTGGGCTAGTGGAAGGTGTCCCTGCCCATGGCAGGGGGTGGCACTGGATGGGCTTTAAATGGTTTCCAACCCAAACCATTCCAGGATTCCATGCCCTGAGCTTACAGTGCTGCCAAGCCACTACTAAAACCATCATGAGAACAGAAATATCCAGGCAGGTGCAGTTCAATATTCCACATAAATGTGATGATCATCATGGAATCATGGACAGTTGCCACCCCCTGCCATGGGCAGGGACACCTTCCACTAGCCCAGGTCGTTCCAAGCCCCATCCAACCTGGCCTTGGACACTTTCAGGGATCCAGGGGCAGCCACAGCTTCTCTGGGCAACCTGTGCCAGGGCCTCCCCACCCTCCCAATATCCCACCTAACCCTGTCCTCTGGCAGTGGGAAGCCATTCCCTGTGCCCTATCCCTCCATCCCTAATCCAAAGTCCCTCTTCCTGTCAAAACAAATACTCTTCCCAAAGCCATTTGTTGTACAGCAGCTCCTGCCAGAGTTCCAGGACTATCCTGGAATTGCCAGCTCCCACTTGGCACATTTCCTGGCAAAGCCCTGCAAATCAATCTGCTGGGAAAGCTTAAGGAACAACCAACCAATTATTCACATTTATAAACATTTTGACAGTTTGAAAAACAACAGAGAAGGATTTTAAACCCAGAAACCAAAATGCAAAGTTCCCTGTACCCACCTAGACATCCCTAAACTAAGAAAATAACAATGGGACAAACCCAAAAGGCAACAGCAGGAGAATCCACACGTGCTGTGCCACAAAGCACCTGCAATCCAAGGCCTGAACAACCCAGCCCAGGTCTCAGTTAATGCTCAGATTCAAATCATTTGGCAGCCAGGTCAGAAGAATCAAGATACAGAAACTCCTTTGCCTGGAGAGCTGAGATTTTGGGGCTCACAAGTTCTCCCAGCTCACCCTCCAAATCCAACCCAAACACCCTCCCACCTTGTCTGACATCATTTCTTGCTAGGGCAGAATCCTTTTCCTCTCTCAGAAGAGGATTTTAGCTGAACTATTGACAGGAGGGCCTCAAAAAAACCAGGTAAAACTATTTCATTGTCCTTATTTGAACCATTTTTAACTCTGCATTCCGAGGCTCCTGAGAAGCAAGTCCCAGCTGGCTGGAAATGTTGTGTTTTCCCCCCAGAACACGTCTGGTTCAGAGCTCCCAGAGCATGGGCAGCCTTTTCAGGTTCAGTGGGGTTTCAGGTCCCCCGGGAACGTTTCCCTGCTGTCAGGGAGTTCAGCACCCTCGGGGCAGCCCAGGACTGAGCACAAATGACACGTGACTTCCATGGCACTCGGTCCAGGTTCATCCTGGATTTGGAGGGAGTTTCCCAAGGAGTTTTTGAAGTGGAAAACAGAGACAAACCTCTAATGGGAGAATTTGGAATTATTTTGTCACCGAGTTCCCACTGCCAGCTTTGGACTGGGAAATATCCAGTCACCCCCCACACTGTAAATTAGAATTAATAATCAACAAAACGAAGCATTACCTGTCTCCCAGGAAAAACCACAGCTCTTCACTTCCCTATTCCCTGTCCCTCATCCTCAGAAGCTCAGACAAATCCCATTCCCATAAAAAGGATTACTCTGCCCCAACCTTGTTTCCAAACAGCAGGGTTTAATTTTCAAAAAATGCTTAAAAGAGATTGAATTATTTTGCAGAAGGGCAACTTGATTCGTTCCCTTGTCACACCAAAAATCCCCCTGGGAGTAAATCCCCATCCCGTCTGCCCTGGGTGTGCGGCAGGAATAAAGCCCACGGGCATTAAAGGCTTTGCTGCAGTGGGTGTGCCTTTTCCAGGGATCATATTTGGGGTTTCTTTGACTTTTTTGTTTTCTTTTCACTGGGCCAACTTCTTCTCTAAGTTTTTAAGAACATATAAATACAATATCATTTTTTTCCAACCATTTTCACTTCATCTATTTTAAAAACAAGCCCTTAAATTGACATTTTTTAAAATCTGTTACGCAAAAATCAACGTGTTTTTTGAATCCTTGAATGAGAACAAGGAAAAAAAAGGCACATATGGGTAAATTTCTGACTGAATTTCTTCTCTAATAGAAAAAAACCCCACCCAAACCCCCACACAAATACCTCCTGAGCTGGCTCCTATTAAGTTATGACTAATCTCTGACTGAGATTCTGCCCAAGAAATAATTTCATCAGAACCTTCCAGATTATTTGGTTACTCACAGGAAGATTTAGTGCCTCAGTAAATAAATAATCAATAGACATGTGGTTTGAGGTTCCCCATCTCAGGTATTTAAGGAAACAGCTTTGACCTTATTGGTCTTTATCCCTCTGCTATTAAGCAGCACAAATAAACAGCAGCCAGGTCAGCTGGGTACATTTATCCAGGGAATATTTATAGCAGGAACCTGGATGCACAGCACATCCACACAAACCCTCCAGCCACACAGTCCTGGAATGGGTTGGGTTGGAAGGGACCTTAAAGATGATCCCATCCCACCCCCTGCCAAGGGCAGGGACACCTTCCACTAGCCCAGCTTGCTCCAACCTGGCCTTGGACACTTCCAGGGATCCAGGGGCAGCCACAGCTTCTCTGGGCACCATGGACCAGGGCTTCCCCACCCTCCCAGCCAGGAATTCCTTCCCAATATCCCATCTCTCTGGCAGTGGGAAGCCATTCCCTGTGTCCTGTCCCTCCAGCCCTTGTCAATAGACTCTCTCCATGTTTCCTGTAGCTCCTTCAGGTCCTGGAAGGCTACAATCAGGTCACAGCCTTTCACTAAACCCCTGCCGAATCAGTTGCTTTTCCATCCACTTTTCACACAGGACTAACATATTGGGTAGATTTTCTTTTCAGGCTTCATTCCTGCTCAAGGGAACTGTCCCAGAGGCTGGTGGAATATCCCTTCCTGCTGCTCGGGTGATGGAACTTCTCCTACCCAGCACAGTCAGGAATGCAGCCGGGACAGACCCCAACTATAGGAACATGCCTTGGTAGGTGTGCAGAAAATCAAACATTGCCTACAAATCCCTAAATTTCTTTCATTTTGCCCTTCTTCTGCAGTTTCAATGAATACTTTTTTTCTAAGAGCAAGCCCTCTAGGAAAAACAAATGAGTATAGCAGTTACCATGGCTCACTGTGGGGCTGGCCATGGGCTACATGCCAGAACTAGGTTTGGGAAGACCTTCCCTAATTCTTTTAAGATCCTGATGGGAACAACTTTATCTGCAACACAGGAGCAGTGTGGGTGCCCAGAGGCAGGACCCACAGCAGGACAGTCCCCAGCAGCAAGGGACAGGACTATTCTCCTCTCTCTGTCCCCTGCGACACCTCCTGGGCACAGCTTGGTCTGGTTCTGGGCCCCCAGGACGAGGAATATTCTGGGACTGGACCAAGTCCAGTGGAGGTGGCCAAAAGTGTCACAGGGCTGGAGCACGAGGAGGGTGGAGAGACAAGGGAGCTCTGTTCAGCCCTGGAGGGATCTGCTCACCAGCTGTGCCAGGCTGGGAGCAGAGGAACACAGAGCCTGCTCCATGAAGGGCTCTGGGGGCACCTTTGGGCACAGCAGCATGGAATCCTGGAATGGGTTGGGTGTGAAGGGACCTTAAAACCCATCCTGTGCCACCCCTGCCATGGGCAAGGACACCTTCCACTAGCCCAGGTTCCTCCAAGCCCTGCCCAGGGATCCAGAGGCAGCCACAGCTTCTCTGGGCAACCTGTGCCAGGGCCTCCCCACCCTCCTAGCCAGGAATTCCTTCCCAATATCCCATCTCTCCATGCCCTCTGGCAGTGGGAAGCCATTCCCTGTGTCCTGTCCCTCCACCCCTTGTCCCCAGTCCCTCTCCACTCTCCTGAAGCCCCTTTAGACGCTGGAAGGGGCTCTCAGGTCTCCCTGGAGCCTTCTCTTCTCCAGGCTGGCCAGCCCCTCTCCCTTGGTGAATTCCAGTGGGAGGACTGTCAGTGCCTTTCAGAGAAGTCAAGGATCAATCAAACTTGCATCCAGAACTGCCTGTGAGTGCTGACAGAGCAGATACAGACCCGTGGCACGTTCCCTTTCCGTGGCGCAGTTCTGCTGTCCCTGACCCAGGACAGTCGGGTTCAGACACAAGAAAGTGCCCAACAACTTGTGCAGTGTCAAATCTGGGTGTCAGTGTGATTCCCCCATCCCTGCTAGTGCCGTTTTTCCCTAGAAGGATCCTGCAGGGTGGAGTGATGGTCCTGCCATAACCTCTCATGTTCCAGAGAGGCATTTTGGGCACACCAGGAACATCCAGCCAGGAATTCTCCTCTCGATGATGAGAGCTCAGCGTCTCCACCTCGGACTAGTCAAGACAGCTCAGACAAAGCTGGCTGGGAGTCAATCCAGATAATGCCTGGAACTCTCACTGTGGACCATCAGGAGCAGCTGAGGGAGCTGGGGGG
>VZRE01006234.1:299505-341939 GCA_013396775.1 Cephalopterus ornatus | reverse complement strand
GGGGGGGAGGAAAAAAAAAAAAGAAAGCCTCGCTTTGGTTTAAACTGAAGGGGATCAGCACAATGAGTATGTGGGGGTGCGCCTCGATCTCGGGGGGTGCCCAAGGGGGACAGGCAGCCCGAAGAGGGTGGTCGGGGTCAGAGCCGAGGGGACGAGTTCACAGAATCAATTGGGTTGGAAAAGACCTCACAGATCAAGTCCAACCTGTGACCGAACGGCTCCATGTCAGGTAGACCATGGCACTGAGTGCCACGTCCAGTCTTGCCTTAAACACCTCCGGGGACGGTGACTCCACCCCCAGTGTATGGCAGTGAAGATGCTGAAGGAGCCAGGCCGTGCAGAGTCTTGTCTAGGCCGCTCGTTGTCCTTAGGATGAGCGAGCCACGAAACCATGCCCAGGCTTTGCTGAGGAGAGAAGTGGTCTGGGCCAGCAGATGGGGAAAGAGCTAGGAGCAATAGATACAGTTCAGTGCTTGAGCACATTATTAGTAGCTGTCTCCCATGTAGTTGACCACAGTAACTAAAGATGAAGCCTTCCAGTGGAGAAGGAAAACTCTGGTTTTTCACTCTGTGTTGACAGACACTTTTCGAATAAAAGGATTATTTCATAGAATGACTAAACACCTTGCAATTCCATCAATCATTTCTACCCAATATGCTTTTCCTTCTTGTTGCAGAATGTTTTTTCTCCGATGTTAGAGACAGAGTACAGGGCTTTGGTCTCACAGTGAACCCTTTCTGACTAAATTGTAAGTTATGCTTCTGATGTGGTTAAGCAAAAGTTGTAATCAGCATGGTGCCATAAAGCCCAGGAGGTGAAAATTAGATCAGCGTATGGATTTTAAATAAATAAACCCTAGTGGAAAGATGAACTAGCCTGTAAACAGCCTTCCTTCTCTTACTTCAAAGTGTGGACCATCATCATAGTTCTTACAGACTAATGAAGCTTTTGCTTGGGGCAGAAAGAACAAAAACTGTTTTTCAATGTTTAGGGCTTTGTGGGCTGCTTCCAGACTTCTAAAAATGTTTTGAAGTTTTGTGTTGGTTTTTTTTTTTTCTTCTTGCAGGAACCGATGTTGTCATTGTTAAAAATGGCAGAAGAATATGTGGCACAGGAGGCTGCTTAGCCAATGCACCTTTGCATCAGAACAAGAGCTATTTCGAGTTTAAAATCCAGTCCACAGGTTAGTCAGCAAAAAATATGCAACCTTAAATTTGGAAGATATATCACATAGTCTGCTGGTGGTCATATCTCAGATGCTCAACACATGCATCTTTTTAATTGCATTCTTGAACTTGTGAACATTGGAGAGTGTTATAAAGTTGTCATGACATAAAAGCAAATTTATTTTTTTTTAACCATGACTGAAATACTAAAAAGAACGGTAAGTATATTACTAAAGTGCAAGTGCTAAATCCCCACATTGTTTTGTATGCTGCTATATGCATGTTTTTCAGTTGGCATACTTTAGAAATGTTTTTTGCTAGATAGATGCTTATGACCCCATAAAATACTGTAGCTATGAAGTGGGTTTTTTTTAAATAGTGCATTTTATCCAGTGATATTTGCAGCTATTTGTCTACCTTCCTTTGCTTTTAATATGCTCTGTGTTTGCCCAAGCAAGGGTAACACTCCTTGTGCTACCCTTTGCTCTTCAAATCAAATGTGCAGCACTTGTTCCAACACTGCCTTATCCAGAGGAGCCTTTCAGCACCTTGTTTCTTTTTGCTTTTACTAATGCAGTCAGCCTCACTAGTATGGAGAACACTCCAGGCTTGCCTGTATTCTAGCGTTAAAAATCAGCCTGTATTTTTAAAACAACAGGCAACGTGAAAATGAAGCTGTTCTTTCCCAAAGTGTGTAGTGGGAGGGAAGAAGAAGGGAAATGTTAGTCCAGAGACAGGCCTTTTGATACCAGCTGGAGCTTGATGTTTTGGGTAAGGGTTGTTTGCATTCAGTTGGGATTAGAGTGCGGGCAGCATGAACACAGGTCTGTCCACAACAGCTTGCAGTCAAACGAGTTGTTTAGTTTTAAGCTACATGTAACCCCTATCAGTATAATCTTGGCAATTTTTGTTTCCTTTATATTGGGAGAAGGATGCATTGCAGCAGTTGTTTATATATGGTCTTTATTCACACAGATACAGCATCCAAGTTCCTACACTTGAGAAACATGGGCAATAAACTCTCCTGGTCGCTGTGAGCCATGTCTCATCTATTCCTGTGCTCCAAGGCAGGAGAACCGTAGATGACTTAATGAAAATCTTTGATTTCCAGAAGTGTCCCTGAACAATCTATTAGAGATTATCTGTGGGGTCGCCCTGACTACTGGAAAATTTTCTGAAGGATAATCACACTATTGTCTTTTTCATTCTGGGCGTGTAAGTGTTAGAATAAATTGTTCTCCAATTTTTGTCTTTTTAAATTAATTTTCTTACATTTTTGCCTCATTTTAGTCTTTTGTAGATTAAACAGTTCCAGTTTGTTGGGGTTTTTTTCACTGTCTTCTTCTAGATGAATTTTTTACACTTTTGAGTGGTTTTGCTGTTTCTTCTGCAATATCTCTAATTGCCCTAATTTGTCTTGAGATATGGTGCTTGAATTGGATGTTCTGCTCCAGCTGCAGCAGCAGTAGCTGCTGTAGTCCTTGATCTGCTATACATACAATATGTCTGCTTTACACATGCCACACATCCAGGTTTTCATGGCAGTAGGGCCCAGACTCGTGCTCACCATGTGCTCTGTGATAACCCCCAATCCATATTCTGTGAACTGGTTGCCAAGACGCTGCTGTATTTGTGCCACTTACTATTCCTACTTAGCTGCTCTTCTTCATAATTCATAAAAAGCCGATGCACTTTCCTTATTTCAGGCCTTTTAACCACTTTGTCAGGATCATTTTAAATTTGAGGGTCCTCTGAAGAGCTTGAAGTCCTGTCAGGTTGGGATTGGCAGCACGTTTAATAAGCACATCGTCCTGTTATCCACGTAACTGATGTGAATACAGAACAGTATCTGACCTTGTGCATTCAATGCAAAACCTCAAACCCCACTTGAGTCATCGTTTTTGATTTGACAGGGTGCTACTGATGAGTAATCCTGGAATAGTTTTCTAACCACTCGTGCCTTCATATTGCTGTAACTGTCTAGACCATGTTTTCATCATTTGACTATTTCAGTGTTGTATGAGTTTCAAAAACATTACTAAATCGAGATCTATCATACTTTCTACACTTTCTTCTTTTTCCGTAAGACCAGTCTAGCTAGCTAGTTACAATTCTCTGGATCCTTCTTTTTCGGGATAGATGCCACTCTTGTGGCCACTTGTACTGGGTCTGGCCAGGATGGAGTTAATTTTCTTCATAGCAGCTGCTGTGGTGCATGTTCTAGCTCTGTGACCAAAACAATGCTGATAACACACTAATGTTTTAGCTATTGCTGAGCAGTGTTTGCACAGAGTCAAGGCTGTTTCTCTCTGTTTCTCACTCTGCCCTCCAGTGAATAAGATTAGGGTTGCACAAGAGGTTGAGAGGGGACATAAGCAGGCGGATGACCCAAACTAACCAAAGAGATATTCCATACCACATACTGTCAAGCTCAGGAAAAAATGAGAGAGGAGGGGATTTAGGAGGGTTAGCCATCTTTTGCTTGGGAATTGGCTAGGCATCGGTCTGCCCATGGGAGGTGGTGAGTGATTGCCGTAGCATCACTTTGTTTTGATTTCTTTTTCTTGTGCTTATTAAACAATTTTTATCTTTAGCCACAAGTTTTCTTGGTTTTACTCTTGCTTTCCTCTTCCTTTATTGTACCGGGGTTTGTGGGGGGAAGGGAATGACTGGCTGGGTGGTGCTTAGCTGCCTACCAGAGCTAACCCACTACAGTTTTGGTATTTCCAGGAGATACTTACTGGTAGTACCATGATGGTACTAGTTAAAATTCTTTATGCTGTCCTGCTTCAGTCAGATAGTCTTCAAAAGAATGGGTTGTTCCTCTTACCATGTGAATGTCACATTTTAGGGATTTGGGGTATTGGAGTTGCAACCCAGAAAGCAAACTTGAATCAAATTCCACTTGGTCGGGATGTCCACAGCCTGGTGATGAGAAATGATGGAGCTCTCTACTATAACAACGAGGAGAAAAATAGGCTACCAGCAAACAACCTTCCTCAGGAGGGTGATGTGGTGGTGAGTTTCTTAAGGCTTTGTTACTTCCTCAGCTGCTACTAAATGCCTCTTATGTACACCTCTCTGGTCATACTGACTGTTTCAGTCAAATTGTTTGGCTTGCATCTCTCTGTTTGGAAAGTGCTGATATAAACTCCCATTGTCTTTGAATGGGGCAGCTGCCTGGATATTGGGGGACTTCACTGATTGATATGTTGATATTGATATGTTCTGAATGAGGGATGGACTTGACCAGGGTTTGAGAAGTAGCCTTTAATGCTTATTTGCAGTATCTACCTGACAGATAACTCCTATCACAAGGATCCTGTACTGTTTGAGATGGGACCTCCGTGAAAAAATAATGTGCTGGGATGCGTTACATGGCTGTGCACCAGACCCAGCCGAACTCATAGCTAACTGGTTAATGATTAGAAGGACAGAGCAGAGATGGGTCCTGGGTGATAAATTAATTGGGTTTTTTAGCCAAACTTTTGTAGGGAAAAAGGGATATTAAGTGGGGAGGGCAGTAATGTTCACTGGGAAAATGGAGACTCCTTTTTTTTTTTTTGTACCTTACTATTCCAAAAAAATCTTAAAAGTGACTTTCTTCGTGGAGTTGTGTTTTTAGTGCTGTTATTTCCTCCATGTCCTCTTACAGATGTATTTTTAAAAGTACATGGGAGCAATGCAGTGAAATTTAGACCATTTATCACCACTACTTTTTTTGTGCTGTGTAACCTTGCCTCTCTATAGCAATGGTTAGAAACGTTTAGAGACCCCAGACAGCTGAGGTTGACAACTCCATGCTTTACCCTCAAATACTATACTGTTCTTTTAATCCCCTTCTGAAATTGTTTTTTGGAGGGTTGCAGACTGCTTCAGGGTTTGGTCAACTTGTGTAGCTTCAACTAATCACAGAAAAGTAGCTGGTGTGTTACTGCTAACTCCCCAGTTTCCATAAATTTCAATTTATTTTGATTTATTTATAATTTATTTTCTGTCATGAAAATAGATTTCTGAAGTTCTGAATGACAGCACAAACTGTCACACTCAGCCATACCAAAGCAGTGAGAAAAATCCTTTAGCTAACAGATAAGTAAGTTATTACCTTGTCAATGTTCGCTTGCTGCTCTGTAGTCAGCATATTTATAGTGTTGTGTATGAAACCACGGTCTGTTGCTGCCAGCAGAGTAAATGAGCTGAGAGACGTTTCTGTATGGAAGCATGGAAAGATAAACTTGATTCATAGCATCACTATATCTTAAAGTTGTTTCCATGAGAAGATTATAAACAAGAAGACTGCAAACTGCCTAATATTCAAAATCATTGAAAATCTTGTGTGTCTCTAACATGGTGAAGCACGCTTTGGAAATGTGCTTTTTAAACTTAGTAAGATGCAATGTGCAGTGCGCACTGCTGTGCTGCCTCCAAATTGGATGGGCGTTAAGGAATCCCGAGTATTTGAAAATACAAATGGTATAAGTCATTTATTAACTTCTAATTGTTTGCAAGAATGAAGTGAGATTTTCTAGGATGCTGTGGTTTTCATAACGGTGTTAAGATTTGCCTGTGGTTAAGAAAGCTAAATTAAGTAGCAATCTTATGCGTATAAACTTCTTGATGCTTTTTTTTTTTTGTTCATTTTCCTTATTTTGTAGGGCATTACATATGACCATGTAGAATTAAATGTATATTTAAATGGGAAGAACATGCATTGCCCAGCTTCAGGAATCAGGGGGACTGTCTATCCAGTGGTCTATGGTAAGTCAGAGTCTTTCAGACTGTTTCACAGTATGGACAGTATTCTGTCTTGTGAGTCGTGTCTTCTCACTTCAATGGAACACACACATCAGTTGTTTATTCTTGGCAACTACAACAATTAATTACATGAAAATGCAAACCTAGGAAATTAGAAAAGTATATTTCACCTCATTCTAATGCTGCTTAATAGGAAAAAAAGCACCTACAGTGTCTACATCCAGCAAGCTGGGGAGTTGCTGCCCTCGGTCTAAAAGTTGCCAGGTAAAAAAACTGAAGCAGATTTACAAAAAAAAGAAAAACAACAAATTTAACTAATGTAGACTTTTGGTCTAATCTGATTTATCTCTGAAGCTTGTCATTTGTGCCCTTTAATTTCACATACTTTATAAATGCATTCAGTGTTACAAAGGAATAGAATTGCTGTTTGTATTTTCTTATGACAGTAATAACTTTAATGTAGTGCTGGTACAGCTGTGTGCTCTGTGGTGGTGCAGCTCTTTGCTGCTACACCACATTGATCCTAGTTTTGAAATCCAGCAATCGGTGAGCAACATACAGTAGCTGTTTTGCAAGTAACCATGAATTTTCGAACCAGCAATTTCGAACAGTAAACAAATACCATATCCAATTAATCACTGCCTAGGCACTTTAAAAAAAAATTATGAATGATGGAAGCTGGAATTTGGCCAAGTCATATTAAAATTTTATTCTTCCAGAAGCTGGTGGTGATTTTGTAGTTCTCAAGCAGTCAGAATTTAACATCTCATCTGGAAGGCAGCACTTCCCCTAGCTCAGTGCATAGTCAGTGCTACACTCCGGGTTGACATGTAAGTTACAGAAACTGATGCTCACCATGTACAGCCATGACAGAGTTACAGAATGGGTGAGGTTGGAAGGGACCACTGCAGGTCATCCAGTCCAGCCTCCCTGCTCAGCAAGGTCCCCTAGAGCACGTTACTCAGGATTGCGTCCAGACGGTTCTTGAATATCTCCAGTGAGGGGGACTCCAACCTCTCTGGGCAACCTGTTGCAGTGCTCAGTCACCCACACAGTAAAGGAGTTCTTCCTCATGTTCAGGTGGAACTTCCTCTGCATCAGTTTCTTCCTGTTGTCTCTGGTCCTACTGCTTGGCACCACTGAAAAGAGCCTGGATCCATCCTCCTGGCACCCTCCCTTCAAATACTTACTGACATGGATGAGGTCCCTCTCAGTTGTCTCTTCCTGAGGCTGAACAGGCCCAGTTCTCTCAGCCTTTCCTTGTAAGAGAGACACTCCAGTCCCTTAATCTTCTTCACAGGCCTCTGCTGGACCTGCTCCAGGAGCTGCATCTTCAGTTTATCTTTATTCCTATGTGAGCCTCATCTAAGTAGTAACCTCTTCCAAAATAATTTTGCTATTGAGATACCATTAGCTATGTGATGGGGATAATTTTTTAATTTCGTGGTGCATTCCTAATGAACTGTTGGCGTGTTCCCATTTATACCTTGATACATTTGCAATACTGAATTTTATGAACAGAAAGAAAATACTCCAGATGCATTGTAGAACCTTTGGAGTCTATAAATGTAGCTGACGAATTATATATTTCCAAGACATTAGAGTGGAAATTGTTTTATATGGTCATGTCGTGATGTGTTCTTAAGCCACGTGATGGCGCTGCTAAAATGCTGTGGCAGCTCCACAGGATCTCCTTGTGCAAAATCTTCGTGAGCAGCAGGAGAGTTGCTGTGTAGTAACCGATTATTGCATCTTCCCTGTATTTTGGTAGGGGTGTTACACAGCATGAAGAATAAAGGTTACTTTCAGAAAACATTTGGTAGCGTGTAGGTTTAGCCTGCTGTAAACCCTTTTTTTTCCTCAGACTAGGTAAGTTCCATGCCTGGGGAATGCAGTGACCTTTTACTGCCAGGTTCTTATTATCTTCCCCGAGTGGGCATAATTTCATCGTAATTATCATGTCTCCTACCTATGGCTGTAACAACTGAAGCCTGCAGATTGCCTTTGTGTGGTACTTACTTTAACTATAAATGTCCTTAATTCAACGTGAACGAGCAACTTCTAGTCACGGGAAAGGATTTGGCCACAGAGAAGCATTTACCCTATTCAGACTGCAACTATAGATACGTTTTTAAAAGAAACATGGTAGATCAGGCAAATGCAGCGTCAAGTTTGAGACTGTAAAACAGAAAAATGCACTTAAAGGTTATGAAGCTGTACCTCAGACACTTTCGTGGAAGCGAGATGAAAACACTGCATAAGTTGTACAGAACTGTACAAATGTACTGATATGAATTTTAACTGAGCCTAGGAGGGAAAAATTCTGACCTTGGCTCTGAGATAGCTAAATTCCAAAACAAGATGAAGCTTTTCTGGTTTGAACTAATGTTGCTACTGTGCCAGGTTCATCTCAGAAGTTGTCTTTGAAAGGGATCTTGCTTTTCTGACTGGTTGGATATTTCAGTTTGCTGCTGAAATACAGCAAAGCTTTGCTGTGAAAATACTTAGCCTTTTCTTTTTTATATTCTACATTGAAAGTAATGTTACAGGTAGCTAGATTTTGCAGGGAGTCCAAAGCTAGGGGAAGTTTTGTAAAAAAACATTAACTTCCAACTTTTAAGAAGCAGTCAAAGAAGCTCTCTTTGGATTACATGTTAAAACAGATGGTCTGACACCAACCACTGCAGACATCTGAAAACTTGTAAACCTCCAAAACCCCACTGTCGATGGCTGAAACTCCAGCAGAATCAGGAAGTGGACAGAAAAATATGCACCTGAGGAGGTGACATCCCTGCAGAGTGTATCTGGTAGTCTCCTTACTCTGTAGACTTCTGGAGAAATAGAGTAGAAAATTTTGAGAGAGTAGCCTGAAGCCCTGCTAACACTCCCAGTGAAATCAGACATAGCGTTCTTGTTGACTTCACCAAAGACCATTACAGACTAAAGTAAACAACAGAAAAAAGAGGTGGTTTACTCTCCTGGGGTATGTGTAGGGCCCTAGCAAATTCATTGAAGAGATTTCTTTCAATTGTATATATGTAATGTGGTTTGAGCATAGGATACAATCTAATAGGATGGTGTAATAGTGGATCGAACTGTAAGTGTTCCTTCTCTAATTCCTTCTTTTTGGTTCTCTTCTGCAGTTGATGACAGTGCCATTCTGGATTGTCAGTTCAGTGAATTTTATCATACACCTCCACCAGGGTTTGAAAAGATCCTCTTTGAGCAGCAAATCTTCTGAATGTCTTCATACTGAAAATTTGCACCCTGCACTGTTACAAAAGCTTTGTCATCTTAAAGCTTCACTTTACTTTCATGAAACATATCTGTATTTTTAGTAAGTGTTTGTGACTGTTGTCTGCAGAATAAATATGTTGACTGCAACACCAGGTAAATATGTTGCAACTGTGAGTTTTCTGGCAATGTTTTGTGATTGAAAATGAGTGTTTTGAGGCAGGGTTTTTCTCCGATTTGTACTTGATGCATAAGGAGACTAAGGGATATTACTGTCGTCAGTATTACTTTCAGTATTTTGAATGAACTGGAGCTCTGTAAGACGAATAGTTCTTATGCATATGATAGCTACGGAGATGTATAGTTCTCATGATTTTTTTTCCATCAACTTTTTTCTCACAGAAATTATGTCATTTGTTTAAAGGATGCACTGTGTTTCTAGTCTGTGATCTGGAGTGTCCCAGTTGTGCAGAATTACTAATAATACGATGGCATAAGTAGCAGCTAGATACTTTTGTTTTGCAAGGTGTAGATTAATCTATTCCCTCAATCTTAGACCAGCAAATACAATTTACCTATTTCTCCTAGCTTCTCATTTACTTTTATTGTGACAAAAAAAAAAAAAAAGAATATTTTCTAGTAATCCTTTTTTGTTGAACCTTAAAAAGCAAACCTAAACACTACCTGTGTTTTTGAGAACCACCATGCTGTGGTTACTCTAGTAGGAGAGTATAAGTACAGATCAGCTCAGCTTGGGTATGCAAAGAGCCAGGTGAAGGGTATGAGATGTTATGGTGAAGCCTTACATCTAAACTGTAAATTAGATTATTCTCTTCTGGAATAGCATATTTAATTTCTTCATGAATCATTTATAAATGGCTAAGACATTGTTCTAAAATGTGATGCCCTGGAATATACATTGTGAGATGCTTTTCTTCCCCTCTTGTCATGTTTAATATACTTCCTAGAAGAATTTTTATTGTAAAAAAAAAAAATCTTCGTACTGAATGTTTGTGTTTTGGTTTTGGCTCTTCCTGGGTTAATGTGTTTGCAGAAATAACTTTATTTAAATATTTTTAGAAATTACCTTATTCTGAAATTTTCAAATACAAACAGCTTTCTCAAAGCCTTTCACCTTAGGATTTACTGCTTTACTTTCTCAAAGCCTTTCACACTTAGGATTTTATCTGTTCTTAATTCTGTGGCCTGTGTTTTCCTTCCTTTTAGCCTTGCTGTCACAGGACAGTGTTGAGTAGAACTTTTCAGCCTGAAAGGAATGATGCCCCTGTCAGCATAATGGTATAAAGCTCAGGAGATTAGACTGCAGTTTTATCATTTCCCATTGAAATCTACTCAAATCAGAGTAGGGAATGAGAAAAAAACCTAAATCCTAAAACACCTTCCCACCACCCCTCCCTTCTTCCTGGGCTTAAATTTATTCCCTATTTGCTCTACCTTCTTCCCCCGCAGCGGTGAAGAGGGGCAGGGAATGGGGGCTGTGGTCAGACACATTGTCTCTGCTGCTCCTTCCTTCTCATGGGGAGGACTCCTCACACACTTCCCATGCACCAGTGTGGGTCCCTCCCATGGGATACAGTTTTTGACAAACTTCTCCAATGTGAGTCCTTCCTGTGGGCTGGAGTTCTTTGTGAACTGCTCCAATGTGAGTCCCTTCCACGGGGTGCAGTCCTTCAGGAGCAGACTTCTCCAGCGCTGGGTCCGTTGGTCCTGCCAGGAGCTTGTTCTGGGTCATAGCCTCCTTTGGGCATCCACCTGCTCCAGAGTGGGCTCCTCCACAGGCTGCAGGTGGATCTGTTCTGCACCGTGGACCCCCTCCACCATGGGCTGCACCACAGGCTGCAGGGGAATCTCTGCTCTGGCTCTTGGAGCATTTCTGGCCCCTCCTTCTTCATTGACCTTGGTGTCTGCAGCGCTGTTGCTCTCACATGTTCTCACTCCTCTCTCTGGCAGAAATGGTGCAGTTTTTTCCCTCCGACCTTCTTAATCTGTTATCCCAGAGGCGCTGCCACTGTCCCTGCTGGGCTTGGCCTTCGACAGCAGCATATTTGTCTTGGAGCCAGCTGGCACTGGCTGTGTCAGACATGGGGGAGACTTCTGGCATCTTCCTGTGGAAGCAACCCTTGTAGTCCCCTGCTACCAAAAGCTTGCCATACAAACCCAGTACAGCTTCCACATAGCCTGAGCTTCAGATGTCTGATGCAGCCCTCTAAGTCCCAGGTTATAGATTGCCTGGGACCTCTCTCTGAGGATGGAAAGAATTGCCCTCTGCCCTTTCAGAGATGTGCTGTCTTGGAGAACCTATGCTGCCAACTGGAGGAGTTTAGGACTGAGAAGGCTGCACATCAGAGAACATGAAAGGGAAACAGATAGGATCTTAGCTCTGAGACTTAACAGCTTGAAGAGCCTCAGGCCCCTTCTGCAACAGGGAAGACAGAAATGTCTATCTCACACTATCAAGGTAAGCAAAACCTCTGGAGAAGGTGATGGGTAGAAGCTGGTGGCTTTTGGCACCAAGAATACAGTTCCTGCCATACCCAAGGGCATACAGCTGAAAAATAGGTTCACTGTCCTCCTAGTTGAAGAGGAGCTGGATGAGCCCTCAAGCAAAGAACCTGGACTGTACCAGAAGTGACTACAGAGCTGTGAGAGCAGTAGTCACAGGCATGGGGGCCCAGGTGGTGGACCCAATCTTCCCAGTGAGGGGAAAGGGAGTAGGAAGGAGAGGAGACTAATAGGACAAGTCAATAATTAATTGCAGAACTAGTGTTGACAACATACCATAAGATCCTTATAGGCAAGTTTCTGGAAGAGCAGACAGTGAGGTGGACTGAAAACTGGCTGAATGGCCAGGCCCAGAGGGTGGTCACTGGCATAAAGTTTAGTTGGAATCCAGTAACTAGCAGTGTACCCCAGGGTCAGTACTGGGTCCAGTCCTCTTTAACATCTCACTAACATTCTGGAAGATGAGGCAGAGTGTACCCTCAGCAAATTTGCAGAGGACACAAACCTGGGAGGATTGGCTGTTATTCCAGAGAGTTGTCCTGCCATTCAGAGGGACCACAGCAGGCTGCAGAAATGGGCTGACAGGAACCTTGTGAAGTTCAACAAGAAGTGCAAAGTCTTGCATTTGGGGAGAAACAACCCCAGGCGCCAGTACGTGCTGGGGGCTATCCATCTGGGAAGCAGCTTGGCAGAAAAGGACCTATGGGCCCTGGTGGACAACAAGTGGAACGTGAGACAGCAATGTGCCCTTGTAGCAAAGAAAGCAAATGGTATCCTGGGCTGCGTTAGCCAAAATATTGCTAGCAGGTCAATGGACCTTGGCCTCTCCTCAGCCCTGGTGAGGCCACACTCGGACTGCTTTGTTCAGTTCTGGGCTTTTTGGGACAAGAGAGACATGGACATACTGGAGAGAGACTGAAAAATTGCCACAAATGATTAAGGAACTGAAGCATCTCTGCTACAAGGAAAGGCTGGGAAAGGTTGGACTGTTTAGCCTGAAGAAGGCTCAGGGGAGTCTGATCAATGCATACAGATACCTGAAGGGAGGGTGAAAAGAATGAGGAGCCAGGCTCTTTCCAGTGGTGCACAGTGACAGGACTAGAGGCAATGGGCAAACCTGAAATGCTGCAGCTTCCCAGGACTAGAGGCAGTGGGCAGAAACAAATGCAGGAGGTGCCCTCTAAACATCAGGAAACATTTTTTTTGGTCAGGGTGACTAAGCACTGGCACAGCTTGGCCAGGCTGGTTGTGGAGTCTCCATCCTCAGAGATATTCAAAAGCCAAGTGGTCATGTTCCTGGGAAACTGGGTCTAGGCGGCCCCACTTGATCAGAAGTCTTGGACCAGATGACAGCTGGAAGTCCCTTCCCAACTCAACCATTCTGTGACTTGAGGTGACATAGGTAACATTGCTATGCTAGTTCACACTTACGATAATGTTTCTGTAATCAAGTTTGTCAGCTCTTCAAACTTGATTATATATATACATATATAAATAAAAGGAAAGGGAAGGCTAGAAGGAAAGGGAAAGCATGTGTCCTTTTTCCTTTTCATACCTATCAGTAATGCCTTCAACAGAGGTTCTTTGCCATGAAAGACTGCTGAGATGAAAGCACTTCTTGTGGAATTATATTTCTCATGTTCATGGGGAAAGGAGGAAGTATTTAAAAGAATTCTTATCACTTTATCTAATTTCATCCAACAAACAACTTTTTCTGAAGACTGCTGTGATTAAGAATATTTAACAGTAAAAGCTGACACCTTGAGCTTAATGTAGACTTGATTTAAAATAGAAGGCTGTCTTCATCAAAGCTGGTGTTTGAAATGGAAAACATTTTGGTAAATATAAAATACTCAAAATAGCTGCTACATTCGCCAAAAATATGGAAAGAACCTGCTTTTGTAACTCAGTTACTCATTTCTCATATTAAACTAAGATGCATTTGTAATACTGTGCAATGTAACTACATCTCTTCTGTAAAAATCAGAAAACTTCTAGTTTTAGTGGTACGGTTAAATCAATTAGCCACAGAAGTAGAATGTGAGTTAATCTGTGTCTCAGCACTTCACTTCGGTATCTGGCAATAAATCCAGATGTTTTCCCAGGTGTGTTCCCAGTCCCAACTTTGCCCAAAGAAATGAGATGCAATACTCATTTCTAAAAACTGCATTAGAAAGTAATTTTCAGTTAAAATTTGGCAATATATTTACTAGTAGCAAGTTCATTTTAATGAGAATGAATCATACTTCCAGTGAATGGTTGAGGTATTTCCACTAATTGTACCCAAATGTTTTCTTAGTCTTTGGATGTTAGAATTTTGACACCCTGTCTCCTTGATTGCAAAACCTTGCATTAACTAATCATGTATGTTTTCTGAGTGCTTTTGACATTACACTGTGGCAGCAAGATATGAAGTCTGAACCAGACTTCATTTTCGCATCCGCAAATTGATGGAATCATAGAATCGATTGGGTTGGAAAAGACCTCAGAGATCATCAAGTCCAACCCTTGGTCCAACTCCAGTCCATTTACTAGATCATGGCACCAAGTGCCATGTCCAATCTCAGTTTAAAAACCTCCAGGGGCGGTGAATCCACCACCTCCCTGGGCAGGCCATTCCAATGCCTGACCACTCTCTCGGTAAAGAATTTCTTTCTAATATCCAGCCTAAATTTCCCCTGGCAGAGCTTAAGCCCGTGCCCCCTTGTCCTATTGCTAACTGCCTGGGAGAAGAGACCAATCCCCACCTGGCTATAACTTCCCTTCAGGCAGTTATAGAGAGTGATGAGGTCACGTCTAAGCCTCCTCTTCTCCAGACTAAACAACCCCAGCTCCCTCAGCCTCTCCCCATAGGTCTTGTGTTCCAGTCCCTTCACCAGTCTTGTTGCTCTTCTCTGAACCCGCTCCAGCACCTCAATATCTTTCCTGAACTGAGTGGTCCAGAACTGAACACAATACTCCAGGTGTGGCCTCACCAATGCAGAGTACAGGGCACATAATGCTGGTTGCATATAGATCAGTAGAGTTGTTATTTTATATTACCAGAACTGTTTATGGTGCGTTGGGGATAAATGAAATCAGGTAGTACTATTCCAGCAAGACTAAAATTGTAATTAGATACTGGAAGGCTAAAAACACCTGTCAAGAGTTGCCTGAAAAGGTGCTCTTCCACAAAAGAATCAGGATATGGTACCATGGATGCTCAGCAAAGAGAAACTTCATGGTGTGCATTGGGTCCCTTAAATGCTATTCAGCGCAGTTCTAATCCCAGGCTGCAAAGAGCATTCAGAGATGGCAGGACATGCTATTCAGGTGCAAATGTTCATGAAAATACAGACTTCCATGAGTATTCACACTGTTTTTCCTTTCTGTGGGCTTTCTTGGGAGTGCACTGCCATGCATACAGCTGTGTGCAAAAACAAAAGAAGGAACCAGGTTCTAGTAATTGATGGAAATTTCTTAACTTTGTCTGAGTTCTTAGATTGTTGTTGTATACTCACTCATCTTTGTTATCAGTTTGTGTTGATGCTGCTTTGCATACTGACAACCAGTCAAGCTCATGGCTGAGATAAGGTTTCACAAAAATCCACGAGTGAATCAACAAAACACTTTTTCTTACCTGTCTCTCTGAATCCATGTTTAAGGCTCAAGGATCCAGCCCCCCAGGATACCTAAGATATTTAGAGCCACTGTTGCTTCTGGAAATGGGGTTAACTATTACCTCTTGCTTAGTGAGGAACTGTTTGCATAAATGTTTCAAAAACTATGCCACTAAGGTATTTGCAGGAAGCCTGTGACAGAAGATTTGGAACAAATTTAAGTGCCTCTTCACTTCTTTTCACTGTTCCTTCCCTTGCCTGGTTCCTCAATAAAATACTTCTCAGGTTATAGACATCTTGGATATCACAGAATTATGGAATCATTTGGGTTGGAAAAGAACTCTAAGATCCTCAAGTCTAATCATTAACCCAGCATTGCCAAGTCCACCTCTAAACTATGTCCCTAAATGCCACATCTTTTAAAAACCTGCAGGCGTGGGGACTCAAACCACTTCCCTGGGCAGCCTGTTCAAATGCTTGACAGTCCTTTCAGTGAAGAAATTTTTCTTAATATCCAATCTATATCTTCCCTGTCCCAACTGGAGGCCATTTTCCCTTCTCCTATTACTTGTTACCTAGGAGAAGCCAAGCCCCACCTGGCTACAATATCCTTTCAGGCAGGTCCAAGAGAGTGATAAGGTCTCCCCTAAGCCTACTTTTCTCCAGGCTAAACAACCCCACCTCCCTTAGATGCTCCTCATAAGCCTTGTACTCTAGACCTTTCACCAGCTTTGTTGCCTGCCCTTCTTTGGACACACTCCAGCTCCTCAATGATATGGATTTCTAGACAAAAATGCAAAGGTTTGGGGACAGCTCTCAGATGTACTGTGGCAGACCTTTGCTTTCCTTGAGTGCTTCATGTAAGCTCGCTGTTGAAGCAAATCTTGGTGGCTTGAATGTTGAATTTTTGTGTGTGGAATATTTGTGAGAACCAAGAGTTGAAAGGATGAATTCCTACCTCATCTGGCTTGTGTGAGAGCCCTTTATTTATTTTACTTCTTTTTAGTTTCCCCACCTGGATATTTCAGCTTTTCCTAGCTCGTGTGAGAGCCCTTTATTTATTTTACTTCTTTTTAGTTTCCCCACCTGGATATTTCAGCTTTTCCTAGCTCTTTTTCTAGCCCTGTGTTGGTCCTAAGAAAGCTCACCTGATCTGGCTGCCAGGATGAGTCAGCAGAAGAGCTCTTTATCCCTCCACATAGTCCGAAAAACTGACACTTCCTGGGAAGAGGAATAATTTCTTAGACACTGGAATTTCCTTTGCTGTAGTCAGAGAGGTGGGCTGGGAATTAAATGAGATTGAACGTTCTTGTGGAGAGTCATTGCTAAAATACCAGAAATTCAGTATGAAGTGCATAAATAAAGCTAGGATCGCCATTCCTTAATTCCAGAGCATGTCAAGAGAAAAGTTTATATCTTTGTGTATATGTATTTAGGTTGCACTGTGCCTGCAATTTAATTCAAGATAATATAAGGAGAGCAAAAATAGAAGCCAAGTCACATCCATGGAAAACTCTGGCATGTTTAGCAGACAAGACACTTCCTAGCTTCAGGAAACATGAAGACTTGAGTCATTTTTCTTGGATGTGCTCATTATATTGGCAAGCAGTACATGTTAAAATCCCCATTGTTGAGAAATCTAAATTCCCTTTCGCCTTAAAATATCTGTACTCAGTATAAAAGGACTTATGACCTTTTCATAAGTGAATAATGACTGCAGTAGTTCAGTGAGGATTTTGTGTGGAAAAAGTGCTGCTCCTGGCCAAACTAAACACTGGCAAAATCGAGATAAGCTGGTGGAAGAGGCATTTTTCATGCAAGTTGGTAGCTTGGTAGCTTGTTCTAGACAAAGTTATCTTTTCCTGTGTGTAGGATGGAAATAGTGTTTCCCACTACGAAGGGATGTCAGCAGAACACATCGAAGGAATGTGAGGCAGCCAAGGCCATGCTCAGACTGCTTGTACCCTAATGCCTGTCACAACTCCATCTCTCCATTGTCTGAGGAATCAAGTCTGAGCAGTCTGAATCACTCATGACTAATTTGAATGTAGTAGTTATAACTCCTAAATTAAGCTCCCTGAGTAGGGAGTGTGAATACACCTTCAGAAGTTACAGTAAAGGGAGGGCCATCTAATTATCTTAAGAGTCTGTATTTTCCCAGGGATTTCTTGAAGAGAGGATTGGGATGCTTATAGCCTGTTTCTTTGCTTCTCACCCAATTCATGATCTTTTTTATATCTGCCCTAAATGCCCATTTTCCCATTAGTATCAAAACAAGTGATGCACCAGCCATTTTTTTGTTGCAGGCTGACAATTCCGAATTCTGGGGAACTTAGTCTCTACTTAAAAAGTGATGGTCAACGTAATCCTGTCAGCTAAAGCCCCTATGGGAGATGCATGTCACACAGCAAAAGATCTCTGCTGATGCTGCTTGAATTATTTCCTCAGATAGAGTGAGCAGTAGTGACAGATGGCCTTTTTTCCTTTTCTTCACATATTGCTTGAGGTTTTCCTTGCAGAGCCATGCTGGTTGGAATAAGGAAAAAAAACAGAGCTTGCTGGACGCTTCTCAACAGCATCAGCACATTGAAAGTTGGGGCTCCAGAGAGAGGAGCCAGAGCTGAACCAAACAGTGAGGGCAAACCCAAAATCCACTGCATTTGCTCTGTTTGCTGTGTTTGCTGCTGCTGCTGCTGCTGTCACAGTGGGGTGGGAAAGAGTCAGTGACTGTAACTGGTGGAAAAGCACACCTCTCCCACTCCATCAGGGCTCTTGTACAGCTCTACCCTAAATATTTTGTCACACGTCACACAGAGACTCTGAATCAGGTGAACCAGGCCAGGTCTGCCTGTGAGGAGAGGGAAGGGCTGATATTCCCTGCTAATACAGCTGTGCAAGTAGGAAGGAGCTTCTGGGCTAGTGAGTGTTAAACTGTCAAAAACGTTGCTTGTAGCTGCATCTCTGCTCACGGCATTCAGGAGGGTGTTACACTGCTAA
This sequence comes from Cephalopterus ornatus, assembly GCA_013396775.1. Lineage (NCBI taxonomy): Eukaryota > Metazoa > Chordata > Aves > Passeriformes > Cotingidae > Cephalopterus > Cephalopterus ornatus. Next base: position 323,664 of record VZRE01006234.1, on the reverse strand, counting down.
AAAAAAAATCCCAGCTTTACTGAAATAGCTCTGTCCTTGCTAGACGTGCTTTGCAGGAGAGCGCACTGCCGTTCCGGTGCTGATAAAACTGCCCTGTCGTGCAGATAGCCCTAATGCTGCTGCTATTGCTTCTCCTCTGTAGAATGGCAATCATAATATTTCTGCTCCCTCACCCCTTGTCTTCATCCTAAGAGCCAAGGATGTCAGATCCATCCCAGGGCAACAGCCAGATCCCCCATGTTTGGCTGTCAATTCAGCTCTGCATCCGTCGCTCCACAATGAGCCTCCCACTGCGGGCAGTTGTGGGGGAAGGTAGACTGTGACCTTGTGTAGCAATGAACTGCTTAGCTGTGCCTTATTGTTAGTGCCTTATTGTTGCTTTCAAGATTGGTCTGTAAGAAAATAAGTTCCCTTTTAGAGACATCTCTGTTTCTGCCCTTTGTTTCTCTTCCTTCCTTATTTTCCTGTCTCTGAATAAAGCGACGCACATGATTTATGCCAGTGCAAACCCTGTTGCATTGACGTAGAAGGGTCTGCAGCTGCTAGTGTTAGCTTGACTGGTGAATTGCTCAGTGGCTTGGACTCCTCCTAGAGCCTGGAGTCATTCTGCTACTAGAATGTCATGCTGCAGTGGTTGCTGCCCAGTCTCTCTCTGGCTGCATGATCTTGTCCTCATGTGGAGTTGTGCTGGCCTGAAACACACTGGGAAAAAAGTATGATCAGTAATTATATTGGCTCTGAGGGGAGTGTGGATAGAAAAAAAAGTCTTCTTTTTCTAGACAGAAGCCTGAAGTCCAGTCTATATATTGGTTTTCTATTGAAGATTCAAGAATTCAAGAAAAAGGAGATAGTGTTTGGGAAGAGGGTCGAGACTTACTCTGAAACACACACAGAGGTGTGATTCAGGGTGTCATGTACAGGTACTTTGGCATAATAATATATTTCCCTCATTTTCATGGACATAAGTTATATTACTAATAATTTTTGTATGGATTATCTGCTTCCACACTTTGCAAGGAGAGAAAAAGGCATAGCGTTTACACAGTACTGGAAGAATGAAAGTGAAACAACTTTTTTGTTTGGACAGAGCCTGAGTTTCTGTCAGGAGCAGCAGTACAGTCTGGGAATGGTTTTGCAGAGCCACGTGTTTCAGAATAATTCTAGGCTTTCAATCTGTGGCAGAGATGGCTTTTGTTACTTTTGGTAATTCCTACTCTAATGCATTTTGAGGAAGCAAGGTCCTACAATTGAAGTAGTTTTGCTTTTCAATCCATTGAGAAAGTAAAATGTTTTTAATTCCAGTTCCAAGAAGCCTAGCTGTACGGCCACATCTTTCATCTCGTAAAAGAGCAGGAGCAAGCTGCCTGCCTTGCAGACTCACAGAGTGACTGTGGCAGAACACATAATGCACCCATCTGTCTTGTAAGCCACATAAAACCATCTCTCCTTTACTGATAAGTACCTTTTTTTTTTTGTGCCATAAGTAGAAACAAATCAAAAACCATGCAGAAAAGAGATGTAGACACAGGTACAATTGCATCCTTTTGAGGACATTCATCCCAGAATCCTCAAAGAGCTGGTTGATGTCATCACAAAGCCTCTCCTGATGATTTTTGAATGGTCTTGGGAATCTGGAGAGGTCCCAGCCAACTGGAAGCTGACAAATGTTGTCCTGATTTTCAAGAAGGGCAAGAAGGACCCCAGAAACTACAGGCCTGTCAGTCTCACTTCAGTGCCTGGTGAAATCATGGAAAAGATTATTATGGGAGGTATTGAAAACACCTGGAGGACAATACAGTCACTGGTCACAGCCAACATGGCTTCATGAGGGGAAAATCCTGCTTATCAAACCTGATTTCCTTTTATGACAAGATAACCCACCTAGTTGATTTAGGAAAGCCAGTTGATGTAATACTTTCAGACTTCAGCAAAACTGTTGCTACTGTCTCTCATAGTCAAGGAAATGGCATGAATCTGAGTCAAGGGAGGTTTAGGTTGGATATCGGGAAAAGGTTCTTCACCGAGAGGGTGATTGGTCACTGGAACAGGCTCCACAGGGCAGTGGTCACAGCACCAAGCCTGACAGAGTTCAAGAAGTGTTTGAACAATGCTCTCAGGCACATGGTGTTACTCTTAGAGTGTCCTGTGTAGTGCCTGGAGTTGGACTCGATGATCCTGATGGATCCCTTCCAACTCACCAATCACTCTTCTGTGATTCTATGATTAGTTGTAGCTAAAAGCTTGTTAAAACTTGGAACCAAAACTGATTATAATTTTTTTCAGTACAGTCTGAACACTGGGTCTGTGCAAGATAAGCAAGGATCCAGCTCTGTGGAGCACCTTCAGTACTGTGCCTAGTTGCTCCTAGGAAGGAGCTGATCTTGGTAAGGAGTTTCTGGACTCAACAGTCACCTGTACAATGACACGGAGCCTTTCTCCTGTGGTGCAGAGGCCAGCCCAGGAGTTAGCTGGAAGAACAAGTCCTCCTGCCAGCTTCACCAGGGGGTGATGAATGACAGCAGGCAGCAGGGACTCACTTCTTCCCTAGCACTTTACTACAGGAGGCTGCAGCAGGCAAACCATGTAAGACCCTAGGTTCATCCCTTTGCCAGGCACTGCTCCTCCCATGCACACCTCACTCCATTGCATCTCCTTGTGGGGCTTCAGCAACATGCCCTACCTGACATAAAGGCATTATCCTAAATAATATTTAATAGTCATAAATGTTATTGTGTGTAGATAGATACATTGTGCCATTTGGGTATGTCACTGTTGAAATCTGATTTCTAATGCCCTTGATGATGTTAATGAAGAAAAAACTCTTTTTTTTTTTTTTAATTGCAGGAAACAAATATCAATCCTGCTGCTTTCAGATAGGTTGCAAGACCTGCAAAAATACTCACTAACAACACTATTTCCATTTGTAAGAGGCATTCCTCCATTTTTACAGTATATTCTAATGAATTTTTCTAATCATGTAACCCCTTCCTAAGTTGATAGTGGCATTTTAGGCAGAAAGCTTTGGTGGAAGGTGTTCTGGGGAATAGGCTGCTTTGGGATAGGGTGACCTTCACAACCACATTTTTAGATGAACCTCATAAAAACCTTTTTAAAAACCTCTGTAAATTAAAAGAGCTAATGTAGCAGTCTGCAGGTGACAATGGACAAATTAATGGGAACAAAGGCCACATGAGAGGAAACAACTTAGCAGATGCTAATTCACACCTATAAACTACTGTGTGCAAAAGCAGCTAGGATTGAATTCCCAGCTCCTTTTTGGTCCATAAAGACAGAACAAAAAATTTGCGCCAATAATGGCTTAATCACCCTTCAAGAAAGGCTCTTGGGGGAACTGAACAGGGGCAGGGAGAGAAGAGGAGAGCCAGGATTTAAGTCTAGCAGCAGCACCAAGAAGTCTGGCTACAGATGCCCAGGTGCTACTGCCTCTGCTTCTGCTCCTACCAGTACTGTGGGAGTGCAGCTGCATGGCAGAGTCGGCTACTGCTTCAGCAATGGAATGGCACGTAATCAGTGAGGAATCTTGCTAAAATGCCACTTTTATTATTATTATTATTATTATTATTATTATTGTGGTTGCTCTCTGATAAACCATAAGCATGCCAGTCTCTCCAGCATGCATGCCCAATGAATTCAATTGATGTTAATCTTAAGTGATACATTCCTGGGTGTGCTTTAAGTCTTCACACCAGTTTTTTGCTTTGAAAGAAGCAGGACACTTGAATGGGTCAAGCTGTAGCCTGCCCCAACCCTTCACGAAGATCAGAGGACTTGTGGTGCTGGGGTTCTTACCTGTGACCTGTAGGTTGGCTCAACAACTCCTCTTCCCTCCTGAAATGTGACCCATCTTGGGTAGCAATCAGTCCTTTCCATTTTTCCTTGAGAGGTTCCCTGTAACTGCTTCAGAGCTTCGATGCAAACATCTTTGTTTGAAATACAAAACAACAGCAGCAGATGCCTTCATAGACAGAAAAGGCTTGAAGAAGGGCAGAGTAAATAAACAGCAAAAATTAAATATATAATATTGCCACACAGAGAGGAGCTTTCTCTTCAAAATGAAGCAATTAACATGTACAGACTCATTTCTGCCGGGCTGGGAGGAAGCAGGAGGCACGTTATTTAAACAAATTGCCATGTAGCCCGTGATTATCATTAGGATTCATTCAAACCCAGGCATTCAGTAAAGCTTCTGCTCTGCGGATGGCTCTGTGCTGCCTCTCTATCAGTACCTATTGTTTCATAATCTCACCATACTCGACGCTTTTTTTATCCCAGCCAAGTCTGCCTTGTTTATTACCCTCCCCACTGACTAAGCCAAAGCACATTAACAATGCAGGATTTCATTCAGCTCTTTTTCTCGTGTTAGCTGAAAGAGGGATGTCTTCTCCCCTAATTGCAGAGAATCTCTGCAGCTTTGCAGTTTCTGTATTGAAAGCTTGTTTAGGGGAAGGCACGGGGATATACATAAACCTGAGAACTCACTGACAGGGGAGATAATTGCTCTTTCCCTCCAAGCACGGCAGAGCCCTCCTAAACAGCTCTGCACAGACAAGCTTCTGCATGACAGACAGGAACCTCGCACGTGGCTCACCAGCCATGGGCTCTCTTCCTCTCTCCCAGCCAGATGGCTTCCCTCTGCTCACAGCAGCATAGCTCAGGTGGGCTCTCCAGGACCAGATCTGACTGTTTCTGGCTGGGATCATCTGCCCCTGGGCAGATCCCACACGCGGTCTGCAGTTGAGCAGGGCAAGGATGTGCTGCCGAGGGCAGAGCTTGCCCCTTGCACAGGCACCACCACCACATGCTTCCCATTGGGAAGGTATTGCTTTGAGGTGATTCCCCTTCTCCCTTGCAAGAAGATGGGCCTTGTCATCAATATTTCCATGTTTTTAATTTTTTTTCTCCCTCTGTTGTGATTCAGAACAAAACCAACATCTTTCTGTTGCATTGGTAGCATTGACCTGACTGAGAAGGAATCTGGCTTTCCAGATATCAGAGGGAGCAGCCTGGTCCTCTCCAAGCAGCCCCAGACCTTGCATTACCACTTTCCCCTTGGCACATCTGCAAAAACCCCTGCGCTCGCAATGTCCCGTGACAGGCGGGCTGGAGCACCATGCCCCTGCCCAAGCTTCGACATGCCAATCTCCCTTTCCATCTTCCCTCACCCTTCTTCCTCTTCCTTGAATGTCTGTGCCTCCCAGCATGGGAGCACATCCACCCCATGGACATGCAGACTCACCATCTCTCACCTCTCTCCTTCTGCCAGAAACACACTGCACAACCACAAGTCCCTTCTGCGGAGAGCTGGCCCCCTCGTCTTCCACAAACCTCTGCATCTCTCCTATCGAAACCTGAAAATGATGTTTCTAGGAGGAATTTGGAGCATCACTCAGGGTGGATTAAACCAATTGGAGATGGGTTGTGTTTTGCCTTTCCGCACGCTATGCTTCAAAGATGAACCTCTCCCAGCGTCAAAGCCTCTCCACTCACAACTGAAGGGAAAAAGCAACACTAGGTACATAAAATACAAAATGTACCATAAACAAGTATTTCATATATAATGTGTCTATATAAATGAAATTTATATAGCTAGTATAAATATATTTATACACATGTAGAGCATTTATACATGAAACATATATTAATACTACATAATAACAAACACAAGTCTATACTTGTATACTATGGTCATATATTTACAAAGATGTATTGTGGCTATGCAATGTACTTGAGCCACTGTTTTTAGCTCAAATATGACATTTTTCAGACTAAGGTTTTCACATATATCCAAGAAGACAGGCGTGTGCCCAGAGGCACATGCCTGCGGTTCAGGTACTGCCAATGGGGAAGGAGAGGGGATCTCAGAGAAACTTCAACACAGAGTGGGGAGACCTTTATCAAGCACAGGTCCAGGGTTTTGCTTTAAGTTACACCTTTTATGTGAGGGGACAAGGTGCTTCCTCAGCTCACTCCCCCTGCTGCTGTCTGAAGCTGTCCCTTAGCAGAGTAGGGTAAACTTCTGGCAGCCCAGACCTGACCATGACAGGACGAGGACTATGTTCAGCGGGATGAGAAGCTGTGCTGAGCACAATGAACCATCACCCAAAGCAAGGTCTCCAACAGCACCGTTGCAGGGTGGGCTTGGCTGAGCTGCAGATCGCTGGCTCTTGATGCTTCTGCTTTCTAGGTGTGAAGTGCATTGATGCCATGTCCCCAAGTCTGAACCTTCTCCAGGTTTAAAGAGCAGCTTGCACAGGACTTTGAGGTTCACAACTCTGGATTTAGGCTCAGGAATTGTGGGCTGAGCTAACTACAGACATTAAATCCTCCTCTGGATCAAGACCTTGGTGTGGTGCATCCTAAAATGCACCGCGCACTGCAAAACAACAATTAGTTGCTATAGGACCCTGAAGGGGCTTGGGATTGCGTGCAGCATGGCAGCTGCCCACGGAATGCACCGAAGGGTACTGAGGGACCTGGTGTAAGTCCTCACCAAACCGCTTTGTATCACTCACCAGCAGTCCTGGTGCACCTGAGAAGTCCCATTTGACTGGAGGTTGGCAAATGTGACACCCATCTACAAGGAGGGCTGGAAGGACCATGAGGGGAACTACAGGCCTTTCAGTCTGACCTCAGTGCCGGGGAAGGTCATGGAGTACATCATCTTGAGTGTCATCACATGGCACGTACAGGACAACCAGGGGATCAGGCTGAGCCAGCATGGGTTTATAAAAGGCAGGTCCTGCTTGCCCAGCATGATGTTCTTCTGTAACAGGGTGACCTGCGTAGTGCACAGGGGAAAGGCCATAGGCGTTGTCTATCTGGGCTTTGGTAAAGCATTGACACTGTTTCCTACAGTATTCTCCTGAAGAAGCTGGCAGCCCATGGCTTGGACGGGTGCACTCTTCGCTGGGTAAAAACCTGTCTGGGTGGCCAGGCCCAGAGAGTGCTGGTGAATGGAATTAAATCCAGCTGGTGGCTGGTCACTGGTGGTGTTCCCCAGGGCTCAGTACTGGGGCCAGTCCAGTTTAATAGCTCTACCAGTGGTCTGGATGAGATGTTCAAGTGCATCCTCAGCCAGTTTGCAGAGGACATCAAGTTGGGTGGCAGTAAGGCTCTGCAGAGGGATCTGGACAGGCTGAATTGATGGACCAAGGCCAATTGTATGAGGTTCAAAAAGGCCAAGTGCTGGATTCTGCACTTTGGCCACAACAACCCCATGCAGTGCTACAGGCTGGGGATAGAGTGGCAGGAAAACAGCCCAGGAAAAGGACCTGGGGTTGGTTGCTGGTCAGCAGCTGGCTGAACACAAGCCAGCAGTATGCCCATGTGGCCAAGGAGGTCCAGAGAAGGGCAACAAAGTTGGTGAAGGGTCTGGAGCACAAATCTTGTAAGGAGCAGCTGAGGGAGCTGCGGCTGTTTAGCCTGGAGAAAAGGAGGCACAGGGGAGGCCTTATTGTTCTCTACAGCTACCTGAAAGGAGGTTGTAGCTGCGGGTGGGGGGTATTGGTCCCTTCTCCCAAGCAACTTGTGAAGGACAAAAGGAAATAGCCTCAAGTTGCACCAGTGAAGGTTTAGATTGGATATTAAGAAAAATTTCTTCATTGAAAGGTTGTCAAGCGTTGGAACAGGCTGCCCAGGGAAGTAGTTGAGTCCCCATCCCTGCAAGTAGTTCAAATACTTGTAGATGTGGCACTTAGGGACATGGTTTAGGGACTTGGCAGTGCTCGGTTAAGAGTTGGATTCAATGATCTTAGAGGTCTTTTCCAACATAAACAATTCTATGATCCTATGTGTTCGCCTGTGTTAAATCAGCAAAAAATGCTGAGCCATGAGAACCAAAAATAAATCCAAGTATCTAAGAAGGGTTTTACCTTCAGTTTGAGCTTTGAGAGGGCAGCCAGCTGTGCTAACCTAGCCTTCCTGTCCTAACATTGCTAGAGTTAATATATAGAGTGAGAAAGTGCAAGAATCAAAATAGAAGTGTTCTGCAATTTCTTTCTTCTGAAGCATGCCTACTAACAAGGATGTCTTAAGTCTGTACTCTGTCCAGAATAGAAAGCCACAATAAAATACTAATAAAAGTGACTTATCATCACTGAGTGTTGATTTGCCCACTCCACATTTTTGAACTTTATCCCTTGTGAATTTTGAGATTGATTTCCATATTTTCTGAAATTTCTACGCATCACCTATAACCAAATTTCATAGAAATTAACTCCTCAGGACATATCAACTGTGAAAGGGAAGCCTGAAAAATAAGCTCAGGGCATTCCTGAAGATGAACACTGAACAGCTAATCCTTAATCATAAGATGCATAATAATAAAGATGGTGATGGCCATTCAAAGACTAGCATATGCAAACAATAGTGTAAATAGTCTTCACTCAGCCCTTTTGATTTTTGCCTTGATACTTGTTTTGCTTCTTGGAATGTTAATATTGAGAAAGAATTAACTAACAGTCTAAATCATGACTTCATCGGTACAAAAGTATTGTGTTCCTACAATTAGGATGCTAAAAAATACAAATAACTTCCTAGCTAGTTATTTTAAAATATTTAAAGTAAAACAGCAAACAGCCATGAAATCAAACACTCCAGTACTTATAGACTGATGTTAGCTTATGCAGGCTTGAAGAGATTTTACTTCCTGGGATGAAATGAGCACTCCAATGTGTTGTTGCTGAAATGGGGGCTGACTATGGTTCCTTTGCCACAACTGATGCCACCTGAGTTCAGCTTTCAGCTTCCCAAATTACTTGTGCAATCTCAGCTCCCGCAAGAGATTAACCTGCCACTCCATGGCCTGACATCTTTCTTGGGGCCAGCTGGCTCTTGGTGTGAAATACACAGCCCTACACACTGCAGTGATGTTCCTCGTACCTGCACAGACCTGTCAGAGCTCACCCAACCTGGCATCTCATGACCTGGCATGACTCAGCCCATCGTTTCAGGTTATCCATGTTTTCCTGTAAGACTTGAGCTCTGCCCATCGTCTCCCTTTGCAGCTGGCCACAGCAGTGCCCTTTGGGGACAGCTATGTGGCACCTCACAGCCAATATGACACATCCCAGGCCACAATGTTGGCCCAAAACTATCTGCCCTGGAGGATTGGCCCTCATCCCTGGCACGCTGGAGAGGACAGACAGCACTGTAAATCCTTGGGGTGGAGGTTTCCAGCTCTGGGACAATGCTCTATTGCATCTGAATAACTGTGATTGGGACAGGATGGAGGGACCAGCCATGGGAAGAAGCAGGGCAGCACGGGGTGGTACCTGTCACCTCAGCACTCTGTAAGCATCAGCCAGGCAGGAGTTGCTCCAGGCTCCCTGTGATTGCTGAGGCTTTGGAGATCCTCCTTCAACTTAAACCAGATTTGCCTTCTTCAGCACAAGCCGAATGGGATTGTAAGCAGTTAAATCCCTGAGACTTTCTCAGACAGTGTAATTTTATAGAGCCTTACCCTCTTCTCCTCCCTACTACCGCACAGCCTTAAGTTCATACAGTTTTCTTTCATTTCAGTTTTGGTTTACTTGAAAGAAAAACAATTACGTTCTAGTCAGTTTAAACAATTGTCAAACAACCTGCTGTGACCAGACAGAGAAGAAAAACGTTGGGGGGAAAAATACCCTTCCTTCCCCTGCCAAGTTGCCTTCCAAAGCAATATCTGCTCCTCCAGCTGATTACAGGTGTCAGGTTGCCTCAGGATCTCTTGGTGGTTTTATAGAATGATCCATCAAGAAAACATGTTACACAACTCTGAGCTGAAAGGTTTATCCAGGCAGCTGACAGATACATGCAAGCAGAATTACAGCCTGGGCCATGGCCCCTCTTCCGACATTGGGGTGACTGCTGGAGACCTGGCATGGGCTTCATGGTCCATGTCCTGCTGGGGACCTGTGAGGTTGGAGCCTTTGCCTGGGCAGAGTACCAGTGCTCATGGGGAGGAAACTTCAGAGGAGGAGGTAATGCTTTAAAGGGCAGCATCCGAGGAAGGATATTAATCCATGGCAGCATGGAAATCCAGAGAAGGTCCTTTCCTTTTGGGTAAATTACAAGTTCTCACCTTAGTGAAGATAAGAGATAGCTTATAGGTATCAAAATATGGTAAAACAATGTGATTTTTTTATAATTTCATGTTTTGTCACCCAAAGAAGAGACATAAAAATGCAGTAGCTTTTCTCTGCTCTCTTTTCCAGACACACTGATGCTTGCTGTACATCAGAAACAAGTCCTGTCTTCCAATGTCTTCCTTGTAAACCCACCTAAAATCCAGCATTGTCAGCAGTTTGCTATGTCTGTCACCAGGAGACACTCGGTACACTGAAACAGTCACGCTGTTGCAAAACTACTTTGGCATATAATTCAACAAGCGTCGCTGCTCATTTAACCTTTTCATCTGTGTTGCACCAAGAGCCACGAATGATTTTAAGAGGATGACTTGCATCCATCAGCAGTTTCCAAGGACACTGTTTTCTCTTTAAAACAATGAATTTGTGATAATTGGCCAATAATTTCATATTTTATATGTGCTTTTCTGCTGGGTCGAGGATATTTAAAAAGTCTTTGACCCCAGAGTATGTGCGTCTGTTTTAAGAGGCTGAAGGGGATGGGCACAGCCCATACCACCCACACTCCTTGCTCAATCAGACTTGCAGAGGCTAAAAGAGACATTTTAATCTTTAATCTTCCCACTTTCTCCCCAGTTAAAATCAATATACCAAAAGCAGAGCAGATGTTCTTATGATTTGGCTTAAATCTGCTTCTGATCTGGGTAAGCTAAGTCAAGATCAAGCATTTTTACACCATAGCGTGTGATTTCTTAAATAAAAACCCTATCGTTTCAAGAAGAAGTTGGAGAAAGGAAAGAAAGGCAAGTGAAAAATAACAGTAGTATAGTGGCAAAGCCATTCCCATGTTTCCTGGGGAACATTACTGTGGGGACCCATTAAAGTGGTCCAAACAAAAACCTCACACCAGCCAAACTCGCCATGAAGTCACTCAAGTGCAAAAAAACTGGTCACCAATGCCCTTTACAACAATTGTGCCTGCTAAATCTAAGGACAAAAGAAGATGCTTTGAAAATTCATTACTTTATCCCTAATCGGATTCTTTTTTCTCCCCTGTGTTGGCTCCCTGCTGCTGAAGAAGAGGTTTGTACGACCAGGGCCTGAGTTTGCTGAATCCTGCAAGCAAAATACTGTAGATGAGAATGTTGAGTGTGTGGGGTCTGTCAAGGTGACAAAAAGGTCCCTGGAATCACCAAGTTCATGGCAGATCATGGAGCAGAGCAGACACTGTGCCTTCAGAGACAAACTATATTTAAAACCCATAGGGCACCATTCAGAAAGGGACTGACATGGCATTACCCATGATTTTGAAGGGTACATAGGAATGGAAAGGCAATGGCCAGGTTAAGTCTGAAGCAGCAGGCATCTGCTGTGGATCTCTTCCCCATTTTTTGCCTTCTCACAAATGTATTAAAAAGCCACTCCTTGAGCCATGGACAAAGCTGGCACCTTGGGAAATCACTGCTGTAATTTACAGATTTAGACCTACGTTTGTAGATTAACCTACAGTTATCCAGGTTGCTGCTGGTGTTTCATATGCCCGTCATTGTGGCATCTTTCATCACTGTGACTGGCCTTTGCAGAGGTCTCGTGCCAATCCGCCACAAATGCAACCTGGGCAGCAATTAAGGAGAGTTGATGAAAGGCATCTGCCCTCTGATTCATTGTTTCACTTCTTGTCATCTTTTTGGGGAATTAACTGAAATATAGATGCTAAATAATTCTCGCTGTGAGGGATTTATTGGTATGTTAACACTATCAGTAAATTCCAAAAACTGTAGCTTCAAATAATGTGTGTATATTCGTCAAATACATTAAAGAGGTTAAGTTTTAATAGCTGCATTTGTCTTCCTGAATTGCATTTCTACTAGATTTACAAAATGTAACCATGTTTCACTCTCTCCCTACCAATATGGGCTTATAATGATCTGCACAGAAATCTTGTAATTTCTGCCTTAACTGTTAAAGGTAAATGTAAAAGGAAAAGTGAATTGTCTTCTTTCCTCCTCATAATTCGCAAGGATTTCCCCTCGAGCTTCAGGGCCCCAATACATATTCCCAGTGTTTGATACAACTCAAAAATGTAACTGTAATTGTTAGCCAACCACCACCAGCACCTAGGGAGAGTCTGAATAGAACCCCAAACATATTAGCTACCAAACCAGATATATACATCTAACTGCATCTCAGTCTTTTGAGCCTGTGTAGTAAGCAAAATATGCTTATTCTGGCACTTTCCCCAAAGCAACCTACCAGGTTTCAGATATTACAGCCATCAGTCAATGCAGGTTGAGCATATTTGGAGCAGAGGCACCCTGCACTGCTGTCACGGCTGTAAGATTACATTAAAAAGTGCAGTTATCTTTTGTAGCCTGGAGCACTGTTATTTCTTCAAACACAAAGAAACCCTATTCCTTTTACACCAAGAGAGCAATGGCAGGGACTCACCAGGTATGCTCTGTGCAACACTGTTTTAAAAAATTAAGGTCTGTGGCACTGACATAATTACCTGAACTCTCACTTATTACCTGGAAGAGAAATCTGGCAGGAACTTTGGCAGATCTGGCACAGATTTTCTGCCTGGGAAGGAATTCCCCATAGCCAGGAGGGTGGTTTTCAGTTTCTCTTCCACTTGGCCTCCCTCTTGTTTTAATATCAGCTTGCTGAGCGCTGACAGGGGACGCGGCAATGTGCGGAGTGGACGGGGATGGGAGCTCAGCATTTCATGAAGGGAGCAGTGCTCTGGCTGAGGGGCAGGAGGGAGAATGTGGGTCTGCCAAGGAGCTCTCTGAAGGGCACCCACCCAGGAGTCCCTCCAAACAGAGGCCCCTTTTCAAAGTGGATGAGGAAGACTTGCAGGATTCTGGGGTTTACTGCTGTTGTTTTTCCTCACTGCTTGTCTTTACCTTGGCAGCTGGGGAAATACTGAGCCGCATTGCTGCAGGTTTGCTGGAGTGTTTCTGGGAGGCCCTGGTGGTTTCTCACTTGTAGCTAGCTGACAGCAGGAAAAACAGCCTGTAAAAATTAAAAAAAAAACCACAAACACCTCTCTCCCTTTTTATGTTTTTCACATGGATCTGTTCTCTGAGCTGGTTCATGACCAACATGCCAATTGCCCCTACTGCTAACCCCCACAGCGAGGGACCTTGGGGAGCAGAACCAGCCATCATGGATGGGGCTGGCAGGAGGGATCCCTCTCCTCAACTAAATAAATTGGTATAAAATATCAATTTCAGCTAGATTTTAGTAGCCACACCAGTCTGGCTGACACCCAGTTCAACTCAGCCAGATTTTAGATCAACAGTGTTTGAATCATCATAAAACTATCTGCAAACAAATGCTTACAAAGAGCTCCCTGCCCTCCTGATTACTCCACACTCACATTTTTTATTCATACTGTGTTGTCATTGTCATGCTTTAGCTTAGATAGAGCATTGCCAACACTCATGCTCTTTGAGGTTGCACTTTAAATCCACTGTCGTTTGAGCCAAGAAGTGAAATAGGAACTACAGCATTCCTTATTAGTTTTCCTCTCCTCTCCTCTCCTCTCCTCTCCTCTTCTCTCCTCTCCCCTCCTCTCCCTTCCCCTCCCCTCCCCTTCTTCTTCTCGACTATTATTCTCCTGCCTTTTCTTGCCACTGCCTTCTCCTTGCCTTCTCTTTGCCTTCCCCTGCCCTGCCTTGTCTTTTCTTACTTTGCCATCTTTTCTTTTGCTTTGCCTTCTCTTTGCTTTGCCTTGCCTTCTGCTTGCTTTGCCTTGTTCTCCTCTCTTTTGTTTTGCTGTGCCTCGATTTTTTCTTCCCTTGCTTGCACCTTACTTTTTCCTTTTCCTTGCACTGGTGAAGTAAAGCTGAAAAATCCTATATGGGCTCACTCTGAAGACAAAGCCAAACTCAGGACTGGCTTAACTCAATTCCCATTGCTGGAAAACAACAGCTGGTGAGTCTGTTTCACCAGTGGGTTGGATGTCCTTGCCCAGGATGACAGCATCCATTGGTGGATGCTGAGTACAAGAATGGCAGTCAGCTGCAGTGATGTGTCCCAGCTGCAGCCAGATGCCCCATGCCAAGCTTGGAGTTAATGGACCCCTATTTCTTCCTGCAGGGTCCTGGCAAATCTGGTGCATTGTCCCATCCTGGCCAGCAAGCTATGGGGCCTCAGTCACCTCACCCAAATCCCATGGGATGCATTGAGATGCCCTTGTGCCAGATGGCCTATGAGAGTCAAGCAAGGGCCTGAGGACACTTGCATTTAAGCAAGCTCACTTGCAGCTGGAGAGCTGTCATCATAGCAAGTCGTTGTCGTCACCCACTCTGCTGGTTGTGATAATAAGAAGAGACAATTTAGAGTTGTACAGCTCCAACTGGGAGTGTTTCCCAGCTGCGTGTGCTTCTCAGCCATGCCACAGCTTTGCTCTGTGTCATTCAGAGCTTGAAGTGCCTTAACTGGTGTGACATGAAGAGCTCCTGTCTGGAGCTCTGCAGCCTCCTCATTGCTCCATGTCTCCCTGCCATGCTGCTGTGTTTTCTTGAGCTCATGGTCAGTGGTTTTCCCTTGTCAGCCTGTGTTGGTTTTGTCTTACTGTCATGGCCCTGCACCTGCAAGCCCTGTTATGACAGCCTCCCTTGAGAAGTGATGGACACCAGTGTGAGAATAACCTTCCTTTCCCATCTCTTTTCCTATTTCTGTGCTACTGCTCTCAGCTTGCATTAGAGAACCTGACAAAATCATAGAATCATATAACCATTTATAGAATCACAGAATCATTTAGATTGGAAAAGACCTCTAAGGTCATCGAGTCCAACCAGCAGTGAGTTTGAGTGGGCCTCCCAGCTGGTCATGGGGATGAGCTTTCCTTTCTCTTCTGTTTCTCTCCTTTTATTTTTTTATCTTTCCCAAAAAGTAGCTATTACCTGTGAAGTCAGTGCATGTCATTAGCTACAGATCTTGTGAAGAAATCTTTGTGCAGGTCCAGCTGTCTCAACATCCTCTACACAACAACCTGGGTGGGGCTGTGAGCAGCTGAATACAACTCAGCAGGTGAGCACCAATGGTAAATGGTGCCCAATGTGCACTTGGAAAACAGCTATTTACTTTCATGACTGAAACGAAACCCTCTCCCTGCAAGCACACACCCTTATGCTGAGCCTTATGCATATGTGGCATCTGGTTTATTGAGTCAAAATAGCTGTACACATTGTTATTTTCAGGATTTGAGAAGCTATTGCCATGGGGACTGAGGATCCAAATAGATCCTGAGATCAGATCACAGGAGGTTTTAAAATAAAATTGCCATTTCTGCCAATAATCATGTGAAACCTGCTTCAATGTGTAAGCCCAGAGACTTGCCACTTCGGTGACTTCTTAAAAATTGTAGTTACTGAAACAAGAAGGATATTAGATGTTGTTCATAACAGCCTGGTACCAAATGTGTTTTCAGGATTTAAATACCCAAAAGATCTCCTTAAAGGAGCAGTAGATGGTGGCAGTAGTCGGCTGTAGTGGGTCTGTGTTGGTACCAGAATCAAAACTGCAGCTGAATTTTCTTCTATCAAGACACACAAAAGGAAGTTCTCTCTTGTTCCAGATTCACACAGAACTGCATCTATGACTTTCTTATCTCTGCAGGAGAGGGAGAATAAATATAAACATGTATAAAATATAAATTTATACCAGAGTAGAAGCTAGAACTTCTTTTGCAGAACAGAAGTTATTGGAATCTGCTTCTACTTCAGCGTAATCTCTGCAGTGAAGCGATCTCAAGCTGTGCTATCAGCTCTGGCAAATGAAGCGATGTCAGAGCAGGTTAATACTTGGATATGAGAACACGAAAGAAAATCCGCCTTTCTAAGGATGCGGTAATCAGAGCTGCATTAACCAGGGATAGAAACAGCCTGCTTGGGGCGGGTGCAGGGAGGCACTGGTTGCACAACATGCACAGAGCGTGCAAAGGCATATTGTGTTGCTGGGATCAAGGGGTGGGGGTGATGGAACCAGAAGCCCCCCAGATCCTCCTCAGTAAACTGTTGCACTGTTTGTCATAATTATTTGCATTACATTGTCTTTGCTTATACAAAAAAAAAAATCTTAGTCTGAGTTAGTGAAATCAGATCAGGTGAAGGCTTTGCTGTCACTGCAATTCCACTTTGAGATACTTCTGTTAAAAAAATGTCTTTTTCCTGCAGTGCAGATGTAAGTCTTCAACTCTCAGCAACTGTGTTTAGGAGGAAAAGTATATTGCTAACGTACCAAAATCTGAAAAGGGTCATCATGCTTTGTGATAGTGTGGTGGGTTGACCCTGGCTGGACATCAAGTGCCCACCAAGTTACTCTATCACTCTCCCCTCTCAGCAGGATAGGGGGAGAAAAATAGGACAAAGGCTCATGGGTTGAGTTAAGGATAGGAAGAGATCAGTCACAAATTATTGTCACAGGCAAAACAGACTCAGCTCAGGCAAATTAATTTATTGCAAGTAAAATCAGAGTAGGGTAATGAGAAATAAAACCAAATCCTAAAACTCCATGGGATCACAAGTGCACAGGTCCATAAGTCCTGCCAGAGGTGTCCTCTAGCATGGGCTTCCCATGGGTCACAGCCTCCTTCCTTCTCCTGCATGTGGTCCTCCATGGACTGCAGAGGCACAGCCTGCCTCACCATGGTCTGAACCACAGGCTTCAGGGGAATCTGTTCTGATGCCTGAAGCACCTCCTCACCCCTCCTTTTTCACTGACCTTGGTGTCTGCAGAGTTGTTTCTCTCACATATTCTCACTCTGTTCTCCAGTTGCAGTTTCCCAGGAGTTTTTTCCCCTTCTTAAGTCTGTTGACAGGTCATGAGCAATGTGTCCTGCCAGCTGGCAGGAGTGGGCTGTGACAGCAGAGCTGCCTGTCCCCTGCTGAACCTCACCAACACCAGGCCTGGACAGCACACCCAGCTCTGCATTGTCCATCTTGTGCAAACACCATGACCACACAGAAATGTGTAATATCATCACCCTGCTGCAAGTGATGCTGATGAGGATCAGAACAGAGGATTGCTCCAAGCTTGCCCAGAGTCTTCAAGGTGAGGCCAGATGGTTTGTGACAGGTGGATCCTCCTCATGCTAGAGTTTACAGGCTGAAATACACACTGTAGCTGCTGACAGTTGTCTCCATGATCCCAGTGGCCATTCCCTCACAGATGGAGAGCAATAATCTTCAGCTGGCCCACAACTCTTGCAGGATGGAGTACAGGGGCTTTGGGTAGCTGACATGAGTCCCAAGGATCCAAAGACAGGCTTACTCCCAACCACTGTGACATTCTCCACCTTGCTGCAGTCTCCACAGCTTGCATGAGGACTTTGAGGAGCCCTTCTGCCTAGAGGATGCAGCGAGGCAAGGAATAGGAAGACAGGGAAAAGACAGGGATTCTCACACTAGTGGCCATCACTTCTCATGGGAGAACATTGTCACAGGGCTTGCAGGAGCAGGGCCATGACAATAAGAAAAAACTCCCAGTTATGCCAATTGAATTATGCACTTTGAAATATAAATTAAGAGAGACATCCTGCAGACAGTCACTCCCGTGTCTTCAGGGATCTTTTCTAAAATGCATTCCTTTGATGTCTCCTTCAGGCACAGCATTGCCTGCACCAGGAATTTCCTGGCCCTTTTTGGCTCTGGAACTGGGCTTCAACCAGTGCACCTCCAGGTTGCCTGTGCTAAAGGCTCTGGAACATGGAGAAGACTGCCCAGAGTCATTCCTACCAGAAAAAAACAGTGAGTCCATCAGGTTTTGCTGTTTGTGGCACAGCCCGGCCCAGCCCAGCTCAGTCTCCTGAGCACCTGCATCCCAAGGCCAAAGCCTAGAAGGCTGATGAATCCATGGCTCTGCAAACATATCTCAGGAGCTCTCCTTGGATTCTCTGGGCAGCATGACATTCCCATTCCCGATCATCACCTATCTTAAATTTGGGAAAGCTGGTGTAAGTCTCCATGACTATCCAGTTCTGTGGCTGCCTGGAGCTCAGACATCAGGAGAAAGGGATGTCTTCAGCTCCAGGTGGGTGCCCGGGCCCTGAGCATATCCCCCTCCTGGGGCTTGGGCTGCCTGGGCCCAAGGCCAGCTTTGACAGTGCAGCTGCCTGGCCTTGAATCAAAGAGCTGTTTGAGAACAAGCTGTGAGAAGCCTTGGCAAGGACTCATTCCCCTTATCTCAGGGACTGCTTTTAAGTAGGGCTCTTGCCCTTGGTCTCTGCCTGAGCTACATTGCAGCTATCCCCATGCCTGGACATTATAACTCACCGCTCTGGACCCAGACGTGACCTGGGACCTGCCTCATCACTATGGTCTTGCCTGGTGATTGGGCTATTGACTGACCTCAGCTACTGTCACCCATCCAAGTTCTTCTTGCTTGGGTACCACAGCAGCACGTCCTTGTCCATGAAGCCTCTACTCCATGCCCACCTTACTGTCACCCTCAACACCAGCTCACCAGCTCTTGTGTGGAGCTGCCTGACAGTGGGAAACAGAAGAAGATGAGGAAATATTGCATACTTACTCTGGTATTTTTTATGGGAATAGTAGAGAAGGAAAGCAATGCTCTGAATCAGAAGGAGCAGAACCTAATTCTCCCAGTCAAAGTGTGGACAAAGATGATGAGACAGCAACTTGGCTCAAACAGAACACAGGGCCTATGAATAACCAGAGGTTTTATGGTTCCTCCTCCACTAACAATGTCTCCCAGATTCTGGAAACGCTAGCAGACTAGCCAGCTGCTCCCTCAGTGCTTCTGTTCCTCGTCTGCAGATAATGAGGCATTTATAAATCCTGACCCTGGGCTGTTCGCTGGTTCTTCCAAAGCCAGCCTCATGCCTTCTTCACCAGCTCTTTGTGTTGCCTTCCAGATGTGACTTCTTCCAGCAGAAAGGACAGCTCTCTGGGACTGGTTCTGGCATAGATGTACTGAGGAGGGTTCTCATTTCCCTGAGCCCTGTACCAGTCCCACATCTCCTGACATCCCACTGGAGCTGCTTGTTTTTGCAAAGTGCCATTGACTGTGCTGCCTATAGCAGGATAAGGTGCCATTGATGCAGAGAGGTATTTCAGACTGTCAGGTCTGCTGAGACTGTTGAAAGACTGGGAAAGGACATCAGAGAGCCAAATTGATGAGGTACATAGCCCCACAGCAGCCAGAGGGGGTTTTTTTATGTGCACCGTTCTAACCTATGGCTGGAGTTTTCTTCCAAAAAAGCAGCCATTTTCACCTCAGACTGGAGTCTGGCACAAGGTAAGCTTCCCCCAGGATGGATGACTGGAAAACTCAGACCTCGGCATTAAAGGGACAAAGCAGCAACAGGACAGCCAGGTGACGCCCATAACATAGTGCTTTGAAACTGGAGGACCCCACTGTACTCTGAGAGTATTCAGATGTCAGATTCATACTGACATGGCTCACTGAGCACTAACTTTCTGCTGTGAATATAAGGACTATTGTGGGTCAGAGCAAAAGGCTGTCTTATTCAATATTGCATGTCCAACAGTTCACCAGTAAGCAGATGTATTAAGAAAAGCATAAGAACAAGAAAAAAAGTGATGCTTCCCCCCAGCACTTTCTCAGCTTCCAACCATTTTCACATTAGGGGTTTCCTGACGTGGGGGTGTGGATCTTTGTACACAGCCACTTACCATGGGCTTCTCTTCCATGCATGTCACCTCTCAGCTCACACGACATTTCTTGGCAGCTTTTGAAAAAGCTGGAGTCTTTACCAGGATTTACTTCACATTCATTACTAAGCCTTAGTTATGACGAGGAAAAAACACGACCCTTTTCCCATGAAGACAAATTTTTTACTTCAGTGATGGAGAGGACTGCAAACATGCATTAATGGTCTCACGAAACAATACATGTATCTTATGGGAAAATGAGTGTTAAAGGCATTGCTTTAATTTACTTTATGGGTTACTCACTCTGTTTTGCAAGAGAGCAACACCTGACGAGACACTGCTTAGCCAGTTGCTGTAGAGCCATACATACAGTGGGGACAGCTACAGATGATCGGGGCAGCTACCCCAGCCATGCAAGTGTGGGCCTGTGCCAGTCATGCCATCTCTAACAGATATTGTAAAGCAAGGCATGAAAGTTAACATCTGCTGAGAGTTAGAGAGCAGACAATAATTTTGTAGGAAAAAAGGCTTTCTCTTGCTCTGCTGTGTCAATGGTAACACGTGGTTACAGCTGTCATGCACCCCAAAACAGAAATCCATAGGTATCCCATTTTGAGATTGGCAAGCAAGACACAAGACCCATTAATGGTTTAGGTAATAACTTAAGCTTACGTAGCAATCCGAAGACCTTTCTGTGATTACAGATTGCATGATTTTACAGACTGTTCTTGACAGGTGGTTTGTTGCCAAGTCAGCAGCAGTGGTTTAAGATGATAGCACCTTGCCAGCCAGCCCACTCCTCTGATGGGGAGGCATCCACACCTCCTCCACCCCACAGGTATTGCTTTCAGCTGCTCATGGCTATGAATAGAGATTGAAGAGCTGACACGTTTCATCAGTCTCTCCTGCCTCACCTTCTAAAATACATTATCAGGGCGGGACTGCATCTTAAAGCACTACACCTAAATCTCCCCAATCCTTGAAGGGATTGCCAGCAAGAACATGACTCAGGTTCATTACATTTCTTTTACATGCTGGTTTTCTTGAAGCTGTGTTGACTAGTGAGTACAGACAAAATCACTGACTGCAAATCTCTGACTCTGGAACTGCTGGGTGGACTCCTGAGACGATCACGTGCACTTCTCAAAATATGGCAATATCACCTCCTGGGTTCATTCTGTTTTGCTGAAGCCAACAGGTCATCCCAGAAACCAGCACTACTCAACTCTGTTCAGTAATGGGACACATGAAAAGTTCTTATAGTCCCACATCTTTGAATTACAAAAGATCTTTCCTCTCCATAGCTCTTTAAGCTACAAAGTTTATGTTGTCAGGGCACTGAAGGCACCCACAGACCTCGGTGGCCCTAACCACCCTCTTTTGCTCCCCTTCACCCTTTCTCATTATCCAGGGGCCCGTTTCAGCTCAGGCAGTACATCAGCCTGCATATTTGGGCCAGGGCTCCAGTGGAGCTGGAGACTGGCACCATTGCAGAATTGCTGGGGCAGAGGGCTGAAATGGCATGTGAGGAGGCTTCTCAGGGTCAGTAAATCCTATTAATGTGCTCATGATCCTGATACACGTCTTGCAGGTCTTGGCAACAAGAACACATTGATATGAAACTCATATGGTGAAGAATGGTCACCGTGAAACACATGGTCTGTTCTATTCTCAAAGTAGCAAAGTACTTGTATTTTATTAGTGTCTGTTAATTACAGTGCCAAAAAGTAGTATTTGCTTAACTGCATCAAAATGTTGTCTCTCTGAGTACATGCAACTTTAATTATCAAGTCAAGAGCTCCACCAAGAAGCTTTACTCAGGCAGTAAAACCAAGCAAATTTCCATGTAGCTCTGTCTAAGAGGTGTTCAATTCCTGAGTGTCTACTAAGACTAATGAAATGCACTATAGAAACTGAAAGGATTATATCACGGATAGGAAGGAATGTGAAAGAAAAGACCATTGAATCTATAAATCCTACCTAGTGGAATGGGTATAGATTTATGGACTGGTAAACTGAGTTGTCCCAGTCTGGAGACACTTGATTTTCTAATTGCAACTTTCCTTTTACCTCTCGGATTATGCTGGGTGGTGATGAACAACACTCTTTTGTTTGTGGTACTGGTGAGCAACTCCTCCAGAGGATAACTACAGCACCTCTGTCTAGCAGGGATCATATTGGCATTACTTTAATGTCCTACCAGGCCCGAGTAAGCCCCAGCTGGCAGCTATGGCCACCTCCCTTGGTGGGTAAAACAAAATTCTCAGCTGCTGAATCTGCTTTAGCAGCTCTCTTGAAGACAGCTGGACAGCTGGGGCCAATTCTGCTCCAAAACAGCAAGTGCCAGAGCCTAGAAACCATCTCTGACATTAGTGGTCTTGACAAACACTGGTCACACTGGTCATGCAATTTGGGCTTTGCATGCTACTGGCTCCTTCTTCTCTTCCACTGCTAGCAACAATGGTGCAGCACACCCAGATAAAGCTGCTGGGAAAAAGCACAGAGGAATGTGCACTGGGAGCCCAAACTACTTGGAAACGAGAGGGATAGAAATGCTATATTGATCCCTTAGATAACAACATTTGGCATGCAGCTGAATGAGAGTGAAGAAGAGCATTTCTTCTAGATTTTTACTCATCTCCATCAGGCTGCAAGCCTTGCTTTGCCAGAACTGTGAGTTACAAGTTAAAGTCATCTGAATGATATGAAGAGGGGTTGGGGGAAGGCAATTAAAAAGCCGAGCTGTCAATTAGAGGGAGAGTCTCTGAAAAAGAAAGAGGTCTGTGAAAAGCTTATATATAGCCATAAGGGTCTGTTGCAGAACCTGATGTGGTATAAGATGAGCTAAATTTGAACGTTATATGTTTTTGTTATTTTGGTATCTTGGTTTTCTTGGATACTTTTCCTCCAAGGAAATAACACTCTGCATTATGGAAAGTGTTAGATCAATGCTTACCACTGTCTACAACTACATCACCCACACACATCCTCTTTTCTAGCCTGGAAATTCCAGCAGTGACTTCAAGGCACTGTATTTGACCCAAGCTGCTGTGCTCAGGCTGCCATCAACCTGGAGGTCCTGGATCTGTTTGCAGTCCAACGAGCCCCACAGCTGCACCAAGAACTTGGGGAGTGATGGTGCAGTAATTCTGACAGTTTGGGGATGATTTGTTGAGCTGGCAGAGGCTCTTTGTGCTCTGCATTATGCCATATGCACATGTTGTATGGAGGCTGTGTTGGCAAAGCTTTGGATTTGCTTTTTTTCAGGTAGGGCTTGCTTGCACAGCAGCCTCACCAAAGGGGACTCAGGGCTTCCCAGAACACCTGGATTTTTTACATGCTTGTTGTATAGCATTTCCTAGGCTGCGTACGGCAATGTGAGGGTCATCATTAGGAGCAAAGGGAGGTGTGGAGCAGACCCCTGACACACTCTTGGCTGGCAGAGCTCCCTGAGGCTGCTTTGTGCATGAGCTCTGCCAGCAGGGTCACTGCAGAGTGTGTTTGGGGACACAGCTAACAGCCATAGTCCCGCTGTCAGGGCTGACCCCGATGGGGCAGGTGGGGTGCTGGTTCCCTCAGAAGGATGAGGCCACGGAGAAGCGTATGTACATGGGCCAGTAGTGTGCCCTTGTGGCCAAGAAGGCCCACGGAATTCTGGGATGCATTACGAAGAGCACTGGCAGCAGTTAAAGGGAGGTGATCCTGCCTCTCTACTCAGCCCTGTTGAGGCCACACCTGGAGTGCTGTGTCGTTGGTATGAAAGAGACATGGAGCTCCTGGAGCAGGTCCAGTGACAGGCAACGAAGATAATTAAGGGACTGGAGCACCCTTCTTACAAGGAAAGGCTGAGGGAGTTGAGCCTGTTCAGGCTTGAGAAGAGAAGACTGAGGAGACATCATCAGTGCTTATCAGTACCCGAAGGAAGAGTGTTAAGAGGGTGGAGCCAGGCTCTTCTCGGTGATGCCAAAGATTCAGGCAATAGGACAAAAGGCAACAGGCAGAAACTGATGCACAGGAAGCTCCACCTGAACATGAGGAAGAATTGCTATGCTGTGCAGGTGACCATGCACTGGAACGGGTTGCCCAGAAAGGCTGTGGAGTCTCCCTCACTGGAGATATTCAAGAACCTCTGGATGCAATCCTGTGCCATGCGCTTGCTCTAGGAGGACCCTACTTGAGCAGGCAGGTTGGACCAGATGACCCACTGGTCATCTCCCTGGTCCCTTCCAACCTTACCCATTCTGCGATTCTCTGATTCCGTACGCGCAGCACCGCCAGACCCTCCCCGCCTTCCCCGGGGTTCTCCCGGAGGCCCACAGCGGCCGGCGTCGATCGGGAACAGCGCGGCCGGAGCGCCCGCTCCACGTGCGAGGCCGCCCGCGCCGGGCCTACACGCCCCAGAATGCCGCGCGGGGCCGTGCGGGGAG
>VZRE01006234.1:227432-298685 GCA_013396775.1 Cephalopterus ornatus | reverse complement strand
CCCGCGCTCCCGCGCCCCGCGGTGCCGCCGCCGCGCACGGAGGCCTCTGCTGGTGCCGGGGACCGCTCCCACGCTCTGGTGAGCCGTGTTACGGCGTGCTGTGCCGAGCGGTGCTGCTCCCGGTGCTGCCTCGACTCAGCCCCTTCTTTTTCTTTTTAATTTTTATTTCTTTTATTTTCGAATGCTGGTAGGCACATCAGTAATGGTTCGCTGGGCGTCTCCGTCTAAATCGGGAAGGAGTGTGGTGCTCGGTAAGGCTGATGGGGTAGTAGTTTGCTCCTCCAAATTTGAGAGGCGCAGGGTTATTGGAAGCTTATTCCCTGGAGGTATTCCAGAGGTCTTCCGAGTCTGCGTGTCATTACCGGAGACATCTTCAGTTCTAGTCGCAGTTGAAAAGGGAGGAAATCCCAAATCTCGTGTTTAAGTTTCTGTAATAGGAAAGGAAGAGGGAGGGAGCTCTGAAATCAGGCTAGGATTGAAATCGGATTAGGATTCGCTAGAATGAAATCCTAAAAATGTGCCAAATTACTTTGACTTAACCTGAGGCTGTTTTTCGTGCTTCTGTTGATTTTATCACTTCACTTTTGTCATCAGTGGGACTGGAATTGTAGTCCTCTGAAAGCACATTTTGTATGTTAGCAGAATTCACACTTCTCCTGCTATTGTTTGGGTGGAGACAATTTTATGCAGGTCAGGCTTAGAAGCATCAGTGTCTTTAAGATGACATTCATGGTGTAAAGTAGTCTTTAATTTTTGTTTAACTCGGTGACAGTGAATCTCTCACAGAAAATATTGCATGTAAAGAGTATGATAACTTCAACACTTCTGGCTAACATTAGTAAATGTTAGAAAGTAACTAAAAATTGCCCATCCTTCTGTTGAGCAGTTGCTTCTCAGGGCAAGGAGGAGGCGTGGTGGGTTTCTCTTCCCCCCTTCTCATCCAGTGAGACTCTTCCTGCTGCTCCTCATTCATTTTGTCCTTGTCTCATCTCCCCGTATTG
This sequence comes from Cephalopterus ornatus, assembly GCA_013396775.1. NCBI lineage: Eukaryota > Metazoa > Chordata > Aves > Passeriformes > Cotingidae > Cephalopterus > Cephalopterus ornatus. The sequence continues at coordinate 297,684 of VZRE01006234.1, read as the reverse complement.
GTTACCGGCTTTGTTGCTGCTTTCTCAGTCACTGGCCTGAATCCATCACAGCTCTAAATAGGGAAAGGTTAGGTATGTTCATGCCTAGTGTGAAGTGATCTGTCATCCATGGTTGCTTATATTATATCATGCCCGAGACTAGGGGAGTTAAATATCTGCCTCCATGGGGAGGAAAGAGGACTGCCTAAGCTTTACTGAAGTTACTTACACCAGACCAGCTAAGGTGGCTTAGCTCTCATTTCCCCCTGAAGGGGAGTCATTATTTTGGAATATTGTATTTGCTGTTATGGAGAAGTATATCCCCTAGGGTTGTCTTCCAGTGTGCTGACTGACTTCATTTTTGTGGCTGCAGCCTAAGATGGGTAGACAGGTCCAGTAGTGTTAATATGGTTAAAGCTTTCATCCACACTTTTGAAAAGGGTTAAAATCTAGGAAGCATTTTTCTTCTGGGGGTAACAAACAGATGAAACGCAGAAGTGTTTAAAAGCTGTATACCCATGAAGATATGCTAAAATAAAACTTAGGTTCATTTAGTCCATAAGAGATCAGACATGTGTCAGCATCTTTCAGAACAACTTTATTTGTATTAAATGTCTGCATTTTTCTGCTACACCTTTTTGACTCTTTTCTGATCAAGATACTTACTTAGAAGTTCGTGTTTGAAATACACTTCTGACTAACTTTTATCTAACTTAAGTTTCTGAAAGTAAAACAATGTAAGTTAAGATTAGAGTGGAGAATGAAGGAGCACAGCAGTGCTATATAATTGCCATTAGTTACTGTGCTTCTCTTGAGCTGTTGATACACAGACTGACCTGTTGATTGGACAGTTTGTCTCTATGTAGTAAAAGTTGTCAGTTCTCCACAAAGTGTTTGTTTTCTAAATCAAATATACCTAATTTCTAGCTGTCAGCAGTTGAATACAGTTGCTTTGCTCCCTGTGCTGCAGTAGAGATTTATATAGAGATCCTGTCTCCAATTTTCTGTACTTAACTTTGGAAATCAGGAGGCATCAGTACTATAATTGGCATTGATCTTAATCTTCACATTTTGTCGAATTCCACCGAAGAGAAATGAAGTGGTTAGAATGATGGCATAATAAATCATGATCTGATATCTACATTATATGCTCTGGAAAATTCCAAATACTCGAAGCTGTACACTCTCAATTTCAGTTTGAAATCAGTGACACTTGAGTCACCTTTTGTTTGGAAACAGTCACTGCCTTTGAACTCATCAGGCTTGAACACATTCTTTAGTAATCTTCCTTTGGCTTCTATTAAATACTTGTGAGTTATTATTGATCCCCTCTGGGTACAGACTCTTCTGGCAGACCAAAATACTTACTCCTTTAATTTGTAGTTAACTCATATTTTATTACTGGGTTTGCTGGGCCGTATAATTGTCTTTGCTTTTTGTTAATGCAACTTTAAGGGAAACAAAACATGAGTAAGTACTTTAGTTTTATGTTATGACAGACCTCAGTATCCTATGCAGCTTCTCGTTGTGCTTTTCTAAGAGCCAAGAAACAGATCTGTTGAGCAGAAGCCAAAGCTTCTGAATCCTTGACCTGCACAGGTTCACTCTCCTTTTTCCAGCTTCAAGTTTGGGTGGAAGTTTCATAGCTCTTTGTTGGCTTCCTCTGTGAGAGTGGTAGAGTTGTGTGTATGGAATTGGAATTCTGATTTTGAGGTATTAATACTTCCAAAAAGTATTTAGCCTCCCAAAAGAGATAATAGCAAAATCAAATGCCAGAAATTAAGTATTTCTCACTTAATGAGAGTTTCTGTTCTTGCTTTTATTAGTGAGACTCTTCTATTTTTATAGGTACTGACAGATGATTAGCAGCAAAGTTAACTAGAACCTGCAGAGCTGATCAATAAGGAGCCAAGACACTCATGGCTTCATCTGGACCAACAACTGCCAGTTTTCTCCTCACAACCTTCTCAATTCTATATTCTCTGGATATGTGAAAGAGCTTTTTTAATTCTTGCACATTCAAAGAGAAGGCTTTTCCGTGTTGGTCATGGGCATGTAGTCTTAAGTCTTGGTGGTTTTTTCCTAAATGGACAGCACTGATCTCTCGTGTGCGGTTGAGGCTTTACAGGACAAGATTAAACAGTTACAATCACTTAATTTGTAACACCCCTTGTAACTGCTGTGTTTATTTGTTTATGTTGATATCTAAGCTAGCCTAGCTTTTAGAAAACCTAATTTGAACCTTCTGATTTTTGTGGTTCTTCAGCTTTATTCTTTGCCTAGTAACATCCTTCTTAGCCTTTTTTACTGCTCCATCATCTTGTATTAGAAGTGTTGCTTATTCTTTATTACAATAGCAGGCACCCATTTGTTGACTCACTGTTCTGATGTTTAAGGTGACAGATCAAACAACGCAGCCCATTTCTTTTGTCAGGATTAGTCAGCATCCCTGACTAAAACTGAGGAAAAGTTCTTGATGAACAGAGTTGTTATAATTTGTAGGGCTGTCTGCATGACTTGCTGGGGTTTTTGTGTGTGATATAATGAGACTGTGATCATGTATGCAAAACGCACAATAGATCAAAAGTAAAACTTCATGTACACTCATTTAAAAGAAAACAAACCAACCAAAAATCTCCCCAAACCTAGTAAGGAGTTGGTGCATTATAACCTAAAAACACTTTAATGACTGGGATTAAAATTATTAAAATTTCCTTTTTGTATACTTGTCGTACCCCTAGTCATAAGAACACAAGTCCTTGAACTTCTGTTGCTTAGGCTGTAGGGTTATCCTTCTGAAATTTGTTGAGGGCTATTTACCAAAAGGAAACATAGCCACTCTGTCATCTTTAACCTACTTCTGCCCCATTTGATTTTAAGCTTCAGAGGTCCTAGCCACTGATGTCTTTTCCCCAGTTACAGTTTTTTGGGGGCAATTGTGTCACCTTCTGGTCTGTATCACCTCTGGGACCAGGAACTTTGAAGGATACATTTTTATTCTATACCTCTAGCATCCTGACCTGAAATGAGACAGAGGAAGAAATGGGGCTTAGCCCAGATCTCCATCATCAGCTCTGGCAGCCTCAGTGCATTTACTGTTCCTGCTTTACTAACAGTGAGGATCTAGTTCTTGAGGATGCTTGAATTCATTCACATTTGTGAATTCGCTGTGACATTTTTTGCTAGTGGAGGACGTCATTCTGGGAAGGCCAAATCTGTACAGTCTCTGGACACCTGAGAAAAGGTACAGGTTGACTTAAAACCATGTTCCCATCAAATGTCAAAGTCTTTTTGCAGTGGAGGTACCGTAGCGCAGTGTTAGTCAATGAGCCAGCGTGCTGCTGCCAGCTCATTCCTGCATGCTGTTCTGCGCGCTAACTCGTGGTTTTGCTGTCTCCCTGTACTCCTCCAACACTTCATGAAACTTCATAAAGGTTGTAGCAGTCCCAGATATCCTGTTATTCCCAGCTGCTTTGTAACAATCCAGTTTCTTTCAAGAGCTCGCTTTTACAGAGAGATCAACTCTGTTTCACTTTGCTGACACAGGAATGGATACTGGGATGAAGTTGGGCTCTAACAGCTGATTTTAGGTAGTTTTAGGGTACTGTGGACCTGCTGACTTAATAGGCTCATTGGCTTCTTGAGTCTCAGTAGGTTAAGTGAAAACACAGGTGTCGGGTAGCTTCCTGTTGGGAACTGGGTGTAATACAAGATCCAGTACTCTCATGCAGAGTTTCTGACTCCTGCAGCTTCTTTATTACCCTTTAAGACCAATATGTGTACTCTTGGGAGAATAGAGATGTGCATTTGTACCTTGGAAAGAATTATGTGGGTAGGAAGTAAGATACAGATGTGGAAAGCCTCTTTGGTCGCTCTTGCTCCAGAATTTTCCAAACTTTAGTCTGCAGGTAAATAGTACAATGCTGTGAAATGTTTGTGACTCTTGACAGAAAAAAACCATTTACTAAGTCTACTTGGATGTACTGTCCAATGTTTTCGAGGTTCAAAATCAATTGAATCCATTGCATTTTAAAAGGTTTAAAGACACAAATACATTAGGAAGTCAGTGTTTATTTCAAGTATATCTGTGGAGAGTGCAATTTGGAGATGGCATCTTGTGATGAACGTAATCTTCATAAGCCGATTGGGATCTGTGCTGTCTGTGTTGAGGCCCAGTTATTGCTGTTTGCTGTTGTGATATATCTAGCCTCTGATAATCTTCCTGTAATTACAGAATTTGGTTTTCTTCATTCTTGTGTATTTTTAACACCTACAGCAGTGGCACTGGTATCTCTAAAGATTCTTTTATCAAAAAATTGATTTTTAATTTGTAGAATATCAAAGTTGGGTCAAAGTTGGTAGCAGTGTAACTGTCATACTACTTTTAAAGAGCTCTTTAACTATTTTTTGCGTAAGTTCTTTGAGGCTTTCATAATATTTGTACAGTTCCAGCACAAATCTGAGCAGGACGTTTTGTCCTCTAGAACTGTGTTTTATGAAAGGACAGCAATTAGGAGGATGTGCCAGCTACCAGTAAGTGATCAAATTTGTATTTATTGTGGGATTGAAGTGGAATGAGGCATCTAATTTACAGCATTAGGCTAAAAGAGGCAATGAACTAGTTGAAGATGATGGGGCATGTCATCAAGTCATAAAGACAAGTTGTTGACTGAACTGACTTTAAATGAAAAAGAAATGTAAAACCTGTAACTTTTCCAGGAGTAGAGTCTGTCAGTTGTTTCCAAAATACCTGACGCTGTGAAATTCTGATACTGAATTGGCAGCAGTACTCCTGATTACTTTCGTGCTAGCAGAAACTGGGCTTTGTATTCCGTTTCACAGAATTTGACATGGGTAGTCAAAAGCACTAGTTTTTTCCTGCACCAGAACTGTCTGTGCCTTGGAATGAACTGGTTGCAAAGCTCTTCATGTTTCTTTAATTTTCTGCTCCCCTAGCTTCCTGAGCCAGCCCTTCACATCTGGAGAACACCAGTGGTGGCTCAAAGAGGTCACTGTGAAGGGGAGAAGGTATATCTTGTCTGGTGGTATTTACCTGTTGGATTGCTATCCCCTCACAGTCAGATTAACACCATTTAATCTGGGGAGGCTCCATCCATATTGTTTCTCCTGGGTCACCTGACACTTGTCTCCTTTCTCAGGTTGAGCAAATGTTACAGTTAGTTTTTGTGTGTGTTAATACAGCAAGTGCAAAATAGGAATATATACTGTACGAATGGCTGCAGAACAGAAGACAAATTACTGTCTTCCCCATTCAAACACCTGAATTACTCATTTCCCTCATATTCTGTCATGTCTCATCAGCTGAGGACCTCTTCTTGTGCTTTTTTAACCTTGGTTATTGTTAGATCCAGTAACAGGTGGATTTTGGAGGTGGTGATAGAATAAGGGATTTGAAAAATCAACTTGGAGTAGTGACTTCCTTTCAAGACTTGTTAGCCTTGATGGAGATGTATTTTATTGAGTGTTCAAGCTCCACTGCAGGAGGAGAAAGCGGTCAGACAGAGTGCTAGGGTGGCTAGTGGCCAGGTTTTCAGAGATGCAGTAGGGGATTTCTGACCAGGTGCAGTGTCAGGTTTCAGGTTTTCAGTCCTCAGAAAAGTCCTAGTCCTTGCCTTTTCTTAGTTAACTGGAGTGTAAGTCAGAAAGTTGATGAAATTATGCAGAGACACATTGTCACATCTCTCCCAAGTAAGCTAAAGTCACCCGAACCAGCAGATACTGTACTCGCATGCAGCTTTCTGACATCAGGTCTCTCACTTTTGATGCACATGAAACGTTAGTTGCAAAGTTAGTGGTAGTGATTTCTCTGCAACGAAAATCTGACTTGCAGCCAGATACAGAGAAGGCTTTCCAGAAGAGGATCCTGAAATGAGAGAACCCTACTACGAGTCAGCAGGATCCCGTTAACCGCTGTTTGTCTGGCGTGCAAGGAGAATGTTGGCTGGTAGTGTGTAGCGTTCATATCACTGATTGAACAGCAGTGTGGAGCAACCTTCCAGACAAGAAGAGACATTTAAGGAGCTCTGACACATGCAATCAATGTGACAGCACCTTTGAGCATCCTGAGTTGCCAGCCAGTCTGAATCTGGCAGTACCCCTTTCCCATGTCCCTTGCCCATAGGGCTATGGCTCACTGTACCTCAGCGTTCTGTGTAACCTGTGTTTTAGTGGCTTCATTTAGCGGTGAGGTTTAAGGGGGTTTTGTTTTGGTTCTTGCTCATTGAAACCGGACTGATTTTGCTAATCTAAGTGAGTTCTTAAGGCTAGCCAATACCTTTTTTTATTGTAGAACATATAAATTGGAATTTTGAGAAACTGAAGGTATCCTCCGGGAGAAGAGTATGGTACCCAAAATGTTCAAATGATAGAAACACAGATCAGTGCTTATGTCACATTAAAAAGTGAGGTAGAAGCATCTAAAATTCCTGATACTGAAATGATTAAATCAGAGGAGTAACTGACAGGGTTCATAAGACTGTGGGATGTTGCTGGAGTGTATTTGCTAATTCCTAGTGCTCCTTCTTCCTGGGTTGTCAGCTGGGTTTGTTGTTTGCTCTTGTATCTTGAGCAGAATGATCTCTTCATAGATTTAATTTGGGAGCTAGCACATGTTTAATCTTTTTTTGCCTTTTGATTATATCTTTCAAAAAACACCAAAGAAAATATGATTTCATTTGAGCCATGTAATACTATACCAGAAAAGCTTGCTGTGGTTGAATATAGCCTAGCTCCCTAGGGACTTGGTTTGCTGGTTTTTTCATGGCATCCTGTGAATGTATGCAAATTGCAATTGTTTTCCCATTTTATACGTGGAATAACAGAACTTTTTTCCTCACTTCAGGGAGGTGCTTATAAACACATCATGGATTCATAGAATGATTGAGGTACTTTGATATTACAGTTGAAGACTGTTTAAGTATCGGAAAAGGGAGTGTCTTTGTTCAAACATAGATTGCACAAGAAGGTATCTGGCTAGTATTTAGCATAGTAGGTTTTCTTTTTTTTTTCTTTTTTGTCTTCCTAAGGGAAACTAGTATAAATATTTGGCAAGCCTAAGAATGTCTGGTCTTCTGGCATTTGCCCCAGAAATCTGCAAGGCTTTTCTTACCAAACACTTAAATTTGTAATTTGTTTCTTTAAAGTGGTTATCTGCAATTTATAAAAGCTATTACACTTGAAAGAATTTATTTAAGTCTTTTTGTTGATCTGAAGATCAAAATTTTTGTCTGATGTTTGCGCCTAGTTATCATGAACAGTGGTAATTTTGCTCTGCTGTTTTCATGTCCTGTACACAAATGAATATGGTATCTTGTCTGTGAAAAATGGTATTAAGTGGTAGATTTGGTTTCTGTTAACATCTGTTAGTAAAAAAAATGAACCCATGCCTCTGAGTTTATCTTTTAGACTCTTCTTCAGACTCTTCTGGTCTTTTAGAATATGGAAGGAGGAAAGGGACTCCTGTTCTTTTGCAATGGCACTGAGGTGTTCTGCTTGAATAGACAAATCTGTGTGCTTTCCCTCCTCAATAAGGGAATGGGAGGGCACTTGCTTAGAAATTCTAGGAGAGGATGGAGGTGGTGTTGTGTCTTCGGAGAGATCAGAGAGTCGGTGTAGGTGCTTAACTTGTTCTCCCTCAAAGACAGGTTAAGCTTCTGTTTCCAGGAAACTCTAAAACATCTACATTGCTCATGCAATACAGGAAAATAGCAAATATCTTTTTAGAAATTTGTGTATGGAAAAAAGCAGGTTCCTTTAACATAAAACTACCAAATTTTGAATCTGTGTACCAATTTAGTGTGTCAAGAAGCCTTAATCTTCTAACTTCCTAAAAAAAGTAGGAATAGGAATCACTTGTAATTAGACTATCTTGATTATCTACTTTCTTTGGTACTTATTTGGCATATCACAGTATTCAGATAATGCATTGTAAAATTCAGTATGCCCTTCTCTTTACAGAAGATAGAAGAGAAGAAGAAGAACTTAATATAGGTGTCCTTCAGACCAGTTTCTTTTGGGCTGCAGCATAAATGACCGAACTCCACCGTTGGGTTTTTCAAGGTGAACCCATGTCAAAATGAAGATATCAGTGACTGCATTGCCAGTGTTCTTTGGAATACTACATGGACAGGTTCCTCGCCCTGTTAGGATCACCCTGTTTGAATTAGTTGGTGATTCTTGCTGCCTGCCTGCCTTTCTGTTGGTTTTGTGCAGTGATGAGTTTAGCTTGGGATGCTGTGGGATTGCCTGGAAACTTCAGCTTAACTTCAGGGGGAGCCCATATGGGTGTGTTGCACTCTTTGGTCTGATATCAGTAAAGGTGGGGTTAACAGTGTTTTAAGATCTACATCTGAATGGAAATGCTGTAAAACTTTTCACTACATAGGATGTCCATGATTCACACGATAGCAGTAACTGGAAATCTACTAGATTCTGTCTTTTTTCCCCCAGCTGAATTTTGATGTCAAATAAAGAATTCCAGCTCTTTTGTTCTATATAAAACCAGTAGAAAATGTGTTGATTGTATTCCGGACTGCTTTGTGTCCTTCAGTATTGGTGCAATTTGTGTTGAATGCAGCCAGCTAACTTGCTTCAAGTCCAGTCTTCTGAAGATTGTTTGATATGTCTGTACTTGCAAACTGGGTAATTGGTATATGGAAATTAAAACATGGGTGCTCACATCTCATTTCTTTGCTGGTAGTAGCTCAGTATGGAGATTAAACAAATGCAGAGAGGATATTGGGACCTCAAAGAATATGCTTACAGAAGAGCTGGTAAGAAATAAACACAATTGCTTTTCTGCCAAGATTTTTTGGAGTAGTAGAAGTAGACAATGTGGATGGGCACCTTTGTCTGCTTCCATAGGGCTTTCAAGCAAGTCAGCATCATGAGCAGCAGTAATTGAAGGCTTGTGGCTTTCCATACTGGCGTGAGTGTCTGACTTCAGTGAGTCATTACCCACCAAATAAGAGAGTTATGGTAGATATCTCACTCATCCAGTTTGCTGAGGCTAGCCAGGTTCAGATATTTGAATTATCTTGCCACAGACTGGTTAACAAAAAGCAGCTGGTCTTAATTTTAGGGGTCTTAAACTGAGGATTAAAAAAAAAAAGTGTGGCAGCTCCAACTGTAAAAAAGCTAGTTTTCCTTCAGTGATATTTATTAACCCTGAGGAACATGAGTCTCAGACAGATTATGGCATAAAATACAGTAGCATAAATACTGCACTCTGCTCCTAATGTACCTAGTGCTGCATTAAAGGTTACAAGCCAAAAGGAAACTTCGTAATATTAAGATTCTGCAGCACACAGAGAATCTCAACTAAGTTTTCAAACCTTCTGCGAAATAATAGAATGTTACCCTAAAAGAGGAGCAAATACCTTTCAGGTCAAATAATAATCAAATGAAATAAAACTGTCTTGGAGTATCAGATCAGTGTACAGGCACACTGTAAGTTTGTTTGGCTGCTTTGGTAGATCTGTTGCTTGTACTGGGATCCATGCCCCCCGCCTGCATTTTTAACTGGGTCAGCATAATTTAATATGGAGCTGTGATAACAAAGCCAGAAGTGAAAAGTGGTTCTAACTGTGTAGTCTATACCCTGGAAAAAAAAAATCACTTTTCTTTCTTAGAAGAACAATTTAGAGTTTTTGGGAGTACTTGGTAATTAGCTAAGTCTCAAAGTTGGGCATGGGGAAGAAGAGCCTGCCTAGAACATACACTGGGAGGGGAAAGCTGGGTAATAATCCATGATGCTTGTAACTAAAGGGATAAGCCTAGCTGGAAGAGTTAATTTGGACTAAATATTTGGTTTAGTTTGGCATGAATGTCAGATCTTTTTGCATGCCCAAAAGAAATAGAGGGGATTGGTCTGCACAGCATCATTGTTTTTAATTCTTAAAATTGTGATTAGGTAGTAGCATTTAGACATTGTGATGCTGTCCCAGAATTTCGATTAAGTAGTTCCAGAATTCTTTCTTTCTGTAATGAGATGTACTTGTAATTCTTGGAGTAAGCTATATGTACTTTGAAAGTGTGAAGAGGTAGAACAGCAGTATCACCTTCTGTCAGTGTCCCTTTGTCTCTTTATTTTTTGGCTGGAGCCAGCTGTATCAGAACAAGTAGAACAATATCATCAGTTTAAGCCTCGACTTTACACATACTAATTATATGCCTATGCAAATAAGGAATATTTAGCTTCTAATGCTAACCAAAGATAGGCAGCTGACAACCTTAATCATCTCAGCAATTGTATACAAACAAGCATTTGAATTTTTTTTTCTGCCCCAAACCAGCCCAGTTCCTGAGGCTTCTGCATTTTCGTGTGCATTGCAGTATTTCATGCTTGTTAAAAGGTGTCAGAGAAGGAATAAGGAAAAAAGGCTAATAAAGCAGCTTCTGCAGAAGAATGGTATTTATTTCATAAGTGCAAACACCACCTTTCAGGTCTTGCACTTGCACCTATGTCATGAAGTATATAAACTGTACTCTAGGGAGTATAGTTGCAATGCAAGTGGGAAGGCATTGGTTAAATTCAATCCAGCTGCTGGAACTGGGCCAGTCTTCTTTCTTTCAGTTAGGCAGGTGGAAGGAGTCTGGAATTGACTTGCAAATAGTAAGCTCTTTGGGTAGCCTGTATGTTTAATCAAACTGCTTTACTATCCCAGCTATGTATTCAGAGTAGCTCTTTCCTCTAAGCATGTATCTTCTGATTTCCCAAGATCTGCTCCTGTAGTGTTGAGAGGCAAGAGCAGAAATAAGAACTTAAGTGACCAGTTACCTTTTAATGAGATTTGTAGATGCAGAGAAATTAGAATCAGTCAGTGAATTTGTTCTTTCCTCTCCATTTAATAGCTGAACTTTCAAAGGAACTGAAGGCGCATCTTATCCAAGTTCCTGAAAACATATATTTTGTGTCCACAGAATAGCCAAAACTGACATTGGGCTGTGGTGTTTGTCTTGTTAAGATGAACCTGGTTTTCCCACTTCCTTGGACTGGCTGGAAGCTGATGTGTGCTGGTTGGCCTGCAGGAGGGCAGAGGGGGCCAGCTACCTGGTTGTGGGACAGCTGACAGTATTGATATGCTAAAAACATCTGTTTCTTGCCTCTCCATCTCTGATGTTTTGTGGACTTGCTCCTGTTATAATGGAAGTGGTATGAATGTATTGATTAAATCATGACACTCTTGAGATATCCCACTTGATGAGGTGTCCAGTCAGGATGAGCACCATGCTGAGCTCCCTATCTCATTGTTACAATGGTAGGTAGATTTTTCATCCTTAAATGCTAGTTATGCTTTAATCTTCCTTCTGACACAATTGGTATAGCTGAAAGTAGTTAAAATTATTTAAACTCATCAAATGCTGCAACAGCAAGTGGTATTATTCTTTTCTGTGCAGGGAATATACATTATTAAACACCTTGTACATGAAACTTAATTTTTAATTTCATTTAAGAAATCTTTAGCCCAGCGTACCACGTGTAATGTAATGACTTGAGCTTCTTGCTAGTTGTCTCATCCACACATTTAAATAATTTTGGTTTTCTGATTTGTACTGTAACTGGGGATGAAGTAGTCTTATCAAGTATCCAGAATTTCTTGTCTCTGAAAGCGGTATACTTAAGGGACTTTGTGTTTATAATCATTTGAAATTGGTTTTTAGATATGAAGTATAAATTTTCAGTTAACAGACTAGTTCTTATATTTCATTGTGAATGGGATCGAGCTTGCTTGGCGTAGTAACAGCGTGTTAAATAATTCTTTCATAAATGGAAGACTATTCTGATTGCTTTGTCTGAGATGTGATTTTTGTCCTTTTGAATTAGGCTGTTGGTTTGGTTTTTTTCTTGTAGTCTTATATAGCTTTAGTAGAGTTTGGAGTTGTTTGGCTTTTTTTTGTTCCTTCTCCACTCTGGAAAAACACACTACATTATGTATTTGCTACAGAGGATTTTGGAAAATGGTATCTCGTTCTCATGTACAGGTACAGCTGATTAGTTTGGGGCTTCCTTGAATTTTTTAATATATTTCTTTAGCTTGCAGAAGCTATATTGGTTGCCTTTTGAGGTAGTTGGATGTATTATGCAGTTGAACGGTTTTTTATGTTAAAGAAAGGATCAAGAAGCTTGTTAGATGTAATTATTTTCTTAGAATTTCAATGATATTCAAAACTTTACAGTAATCTTTTTAGGTGTTTTGTTTGCCAGAAAGGTTTTTATGGCCCATCTTAAGGCATCAAATGGCAGTTTTACTCTTTGACACGTTGTGAGCATCTTGTGCACCTCTGTGCAGGGTTTCGTGGATGGTGCGTGTGAAGTATGTGTGGGTGAGCGAGAGGGTCCCAAATGTGAAGTCACGGATGAAAAATAATTCTTTGAAAGTGCTGGCGCGGTACAGGGTACTGTTATGCTGATAATTTAGAATTTCACAGGCCAATGCTTTTTTACTTCAAGAGTTCTGTGTAGTTTTGTGTTCTGTCATAAACCAAATATCAACTGGGAAAGCAGGAAGACATTTTCCCTTCTCCACAGGTGGCTAAAACTGAACTTTGAGATTTTGTTAGCTTCTTGTTGAGAGAAAGATACCAGAGCTGAAACACTGATCTGATGAGGATGGCTGTATTCTGTGTTGCTTCTGCTCATTGAGTGTGTCAAAGGCAGTTTTACAGGGACTGTGGCATTCTTTGATGTATTTTCCCCTCCCCCCCCCAAGGTCTAGTGTCTCTTAAATATCTTGTCTTCTGTCAACTTAGCATTTTTGTGTTTCATATCATCATGAAACAAAGTTCCCTTGCAGCCCTTAACACAGCAGTCCTAATGTGTGCAGTAATTTTCTTCATTGGCATATGGAATTAATTTCAGATTTGATACTTTGAGGGAACTAGAAATTAATTTTCCTTGAAGTGGAACGTGTTAGGGAGAGATTCTTGTTATGTAGCTCTTTGTATCTGGTTTTGGAAGGATATTCAGAAATTCAGAGTAGAAGTGAGAACACTAATTTATCTAACAGCATCTAGTAGATCTTCTGGGTTTTCTTACGGTTTATTTTAAAAAAATAACAAAATGCCGAGGAACTTGAAATTAGAAATTACTGCTCAACATCTATTTTTGACTTCTAATGAGACTTAGAGTACTTGGTGCCTTACTGTGGTTATGTTGGCCTGTCAAATACACTGGTAAGTAATTGTTCTCTACAGATGGTGAACGGGGAGAAATCACTTGCAAAAGCCTTATAAACTTAAGTCTGAGCTGTGTAACAACTGAGGTGTAATGTTGTCGCGCAGCTTGATAAGTGTTGTATGATTGTTGTATGTTCTTGTTCCTTAATGGTACATGCTGACTGAGTAACATAATGGTAATAGTAACATGATGTTAGTCATTTTTATTATTTGCACTTTGTGTATGGTGCATTAATACCCTTGTGTTTAGGAGCGGCCTCACAGTTCAGATTCTTTAGCTGTCATTTGTAGGATTTGTGTGATTTGTAGGATTTTGTCTATGCCATGTTTTCTCCTTCTGATATTTGGAGACTATTTTTTTTATTCAGTGAAACAGTTCAGTTTTGTCTTGTAGATTAGTGTTGAGATGTGCTGTTTCAGTGTTACATTAAGGTACTTGTTTGTGTACATTATGCTGAGAAGTGACTGTAGTCAGATGCTGTGGGTTTCAAACCCTGTATTAGATCCATTGGTAACCTCTTGCTAGGCTTCAGTGGTGTTGTTTGTACAGACGTCAACAGGTGGTGTCCTCACAGATTGAAAGCTGGTAATGAAATTGTGGGGTTAAGTTGCAGAATAATTTTGCCTCTTGTCTGTTTAACTGACCTGTCTTAGCTGGGGAGAATGTTAAACCTTTCTACTACTGTATAAATCTTCTGTACGTGCCTGTTGGTTCCCTACCTTCTGGGGCTTGCAGGTAGTATAAAAATATGGTATTCTGCTTACAGCAGTAATGCTTCCTTAAAGGGAGGCTAGCAGTGATTCTTGAGACTGCTTCTTTTATGTGCTGCTGAATTGTAGTATATGTGCTTCTTCTGAGGCTGTAGGAAGGTGCTGATGACCTGCTGTATTTCTGAAATGGTTCATCTGAAACACAAGCTTTAAATACTTACCTTTTAAGAAATGCCAAATCAGGACAAAAAAAATTTAACTGAATCACTTAAGTCTGTTTTCTGGGGCATAAAATCTGGGCTTTGCCAACCTTCCTGCCCCTCCTACCTCCCCCCAACAAATAAGATTAGAAATTGTGCCTATTGGTCTGCAGGTTTTAAAATAAAGCTTCCAAAAGTCCAGCAAGAGTATCAAGTATGTTGTAGTCAAATGAAGTTGAAGCATGTTTTTGATCTGAAGAGTATAGTTTTTCAGGTCAAGGATGGCTAAATTGTGGACATTCAGAGTCCTGAATCACTGGTCTATCAGTTCCTGTGGATAAAGAGGAGAAAATCAAGATGGGAAACAGTCTGAACAAATACCCATTAAGCAGCATGAATAAAACTAAGTCAGGCCAATGTCAAGTGCGTACGTGTGGTTTTCATGTAGAGTCTATAACTGCCACAATTAACAAGTATGAATGGAGTCCATGTTCTTAAATACATTGACACGAAATGGTCATCTCAGACCTCAGGGACACAAAGTGTCGGGTTAAGAGTAGTGTCAGCATACATCCAGCTGAGAGCAATGGTCATGATCCGGCCATGGCAACCAAGTTTAACTGCCAGAACACACCAAAGGTTTTAAGGGAACTTCAGTTCCATGTATATGTAGGAAGACTCTAGCCCTAACATTGCATCACTGATTATTGGATGATCGTGGTGACCCTGACAAGCGGATTTTTTTAAGGAGGATGTGCCAGCTGGAGACTCTGTAAGCCTGGGAGTCTTGGTTTAGTGGAGGACAGATAACACTCACTAGTTCTGTGGAGTTAATGCTCAGTGATATCCCAGTTATCAACCTACTTGCGCTGTGAATGGAGAGGCAGCTTGGACTTACTGGACTTATTCTGCCTTTGAAAGGAGGAAGGTAAAAAGAAAATGTACCAGAACTGCTTTAAAAGAGAAAACACTTACAGTAAGTTTAAAAGGAAATAGAAAAGAACAGCTAAAACAATAAAACCCAGGTAGTATGGAGATTGCCTTAATAGCATTAAAGCACAGAAAATGTGTAGTACTGGTCAGCACAATATCTACAGAGGTCATAACATTTTCTGAAGAATCTTTTTCTAAAGAGTGGTAGCTCTCTAGCTGAGGAAAAGGTGGGAGATTCTTGCACATTAAATGTAAAAACCGTAATGGAGTGGTCAAATACTTTGAAAATCAGCTTGATAAAAACTTGTAAAAAGGTATTGAGACAGAATTGTTACAGGATAGGATCAGTGAGGCTGAAGTAATGGAGGTATGAAACAAAGATAATACCCTAATGGAAAAATCTGAGTGAATTATTTGCCTTTGGAAAGAAGCTTAAAGTCTTCCCAGTAGAGCCTTTATGGATGGATGACTCTGAGTAACTGTATTTAGTCAAAGCATTGTTAGGGAAGGTTTTAGAGGAAATTGATTAAATGAGTAGTAATGCCTGGGACTGCACTGTGTTTGGTTTTTTCCTAAACCAAAAATACTAAGCTGCTGAGCTGTTAAGCACAGCATGTAGTGTTTCTGAAATCTGCCTTGCTTCCAGAAGAGTTGTAGGTGGTAAATGTCATGGTTGTCCTCTAAAGAGCTTCAGGTTTGGTCTGATACATATTTTTGCTCAATATAAGTATTCTGGAGTATTTTCAGGTAGATAAATGAGTAAACTAAATCTAAAAAAAATGAGTAATCTAAAAGTAGATTGTGCCTTGCATCAGTTAAATCACCAAGAGTTCAGATTTGGTACATACAATACTGGATTTGGGGGAGAAAAATTCTAATGGACACTCAAGGTGACTGATTTGTCATGTGATGGGGTACTCCTTAAAAGTTAAATAGGAATAAAAGATTAGGTTTTTGGGGGAGGTGGGGCAGTGTTGCTAGTGAAAAGTTCGGTAAAGAACCTTGGCGTCTAGAACACAGAATGATCGAAAAAGGAGATATTACAGCCTTATCTAACTACATTCTTTCATTGAAATGCAGAGTCATGGAATCATAGACTGGTTTGAGTTGGAAGGGACCTTAAAGACCATCTAGTTCCAACCGCCCTGCCATGGGCAGGGACACCTTCCATGACACCTTCCAGGGACACCTTCCAGGTTGCTCAAAGCCCCATCCAACCTGGCTTTTCTGGCAAGCCTGTTCCAGTGCCTCACCAGCCTCACAGTAAAGAATTCCTCCTAGTATCTAATCTAAACCTGCCCTCTTTCAGTTTAAAGCCATTCCCCCTTGTCCTGTTGCTCCATGCTGTGGTAAAAAGTCCCTCTCCAGCTCTGGAAGGCTGCTATCATGGGGCAGAAGTGTTGAAAAACTTTAGGCTGTATAGTACCCTTAAATTTGACACAGTTATTATGATTATTCAAATATTAAATTCTAATAGAACAACAAACTTGACTGACTGGTCTTCCTAGTTGCATGTGATGACTTTTTGGGTTCTTAATTTGTTCATGACCTACCTACCCAATGCCCCGCCATTTCCCAGCTATCCAGTCCTTATCATGATGAGTCTTTGCAGCAGGCTCAGATGGTCACAAGTATCAAACGGTTTACCAAAATAATGTAGTGTGGTTCATGCTTGTAGATGTAAAAGGAGAATTGTGCCTGTGTTTATATGAGTGAGCTGGTTAATCAAGCAGTGGGCAGGAAGACAAGCCTTCCTTACTCTCAAGTCTACCCAAGATAATGAATTTTAGCATGGAGAAGAGAAGGAAACCTTGTTGCAGCCTTCCAGTACCTTAAGGGGGCTTATAAAAAGGAGGGAGAGGGACTTTTTATTCAGGCATATAGTGACAGGACAAGGGGTTTTGAACTGAAAGAGAGTAGGTTTAGATTAGATGTTAGAAAGAAATTCTTTATTCAGAGGGTGGTGAGGCACTGGAACACGTTGCCCAGAGAGGTTGTGGATGCCCCATCCCTGGAGGCGTTCGAGGCCAGGTTGGATGCGGCTCTGAGCAACCTGATCTAGTGAGTGGCCTCCCTGCTGATGGCAGGGGAGTTGGAACGAGATGATCTTTAAGGTCTCTTCCAACCCAAACCGTTCTGTGATTCTGTGAAATGAGTACTGCTATGCAAACTGGTTGAGAACAGTGAAACTAAGATAATGTTTTAAGTACTGCAGCTATGTCCTGTATAGGTTCACGGTGTGAAGCCTGCTCATTTCTGTTACCTGTGTTTGAACTTTAGCATGTTTGGTATTTCCTTAGGTGACTGATAGGAGTGCTGGTCTTTACTGTTGGTCTTCACTGGTACTTTTTTGCTCAGGGAGTTATTTGCCCTAACTCGAAAGGAGTGTGATAGCGACAGTGGAGGTCAGTAGCAAGGATAATTTTAGTTAGTGTGGGTGATCTTTCTGGGCTGCCAGCAGTCATCCAGCCCTGATTTTCTCTGAATTGCATTCTGATTGTGTATGTTTTTTCCACTGATTGTTAAATGAGCCTAAGGAGATTGCCTTTAGTAGGCTAAAATTCTTTTTCAATATTTTGATCTCTCTTAGCTAAGAGCTCTAGC
The DNA here is from genome assembly GCA_013396775.1 of Cephalopterus ornatus. Taxonomy (NCBI): domain Eukaryota; kingdom Metazoa; phylum Chordata; class Aves; order Passeriformes; family Cotingidae; genus Cephalopterus; species Cephalopterus ornatus. Next base: position 280,060 of record VZRE01006234.1, on the reverse strand, counting down.
AGCATTGTCAGGAATATGTTCTGAGTGCCCAGTATCTTTAAGGAGCTGAGGTGTTTACAGGCTGGTTTTCCTTTCCAGTGTTTAGGCTATAGATCCTAAACAGACTTAGCACCACTGTAATACTTTGTTTCCTCTTGCCACAAGCCTGATCTGTCTTGTTTGCATTGAGCTCAGTCAACTTCTGTCACTCATTGTTGATTTTTAGCCGGCTACTGGCATAGGTTATATGTTTAGGCTGTGAGTGTGATCATATGTCTAACCTGGATTTACTGCTGCTTTTGGTCTGCACATACGAGCTGGAGAGTCATTCCGGTGAAACTCTGTGGGGAAATCAGTATGTTCTGCCTAAGGGATATTTATTGTGGTTTAGGACTCAGCTTTCTGTAAAGTGGATAATCTTAAAAAAATCCCAAACAAACAACAATAAAAAACCCAGCCCGAGCAAAAGCTCACAAAAACCAACATAAGCATCTTCCTAGGAAAGAGTTATAAATTATGCACGGTTTTCCATGTGTTTTGGTGAATAACTGCACTTTTGACCTAGAAACAGCTGATTCTAAAACAGAATAGTACTTTCTTGACATACAAATTGGTTTTTTTTATTTTCAGACTATGAGAAGACACAGAAACGAAGTTACAATTGAATTGCGGAAGGTGAGTCTGCTTTTCTTTTATCAATTGTGTTACTTTGCTAATAGTACTCTGGTGTCTTAGGTAAATATTTTGCCATAAGCTTTGGTTTATAGTACCAAACTTGTATTGAAAAGTTGAAAATTTTTAGATTACTAACTGCAGATTCAAATTGGAGAGTTTTCCTCTCCAATTCATGAAGCTTAGTACAGCAGAACAGTACTGCTTTACTCCAATGTATCACTTGGAAATAATCCATATTCAGTTTCTGTACCAGTTCTCATATTATTAGAGTGGAGCTGTCAGCTGTTCAAGTGTTTAAAATCTCCAAATAGGAAAAGGGAGACTTTTAACATTTAGAAAGTGAGATTTATCTTTTATTTTGTTTTCTGGAAATTACTACTTCCACGCTGTAGAGGGGTTAATTTTGGGGTCAGATTTTGGGCATATTGGGTAAATGCCAGCATAGCTGGGAAGATCATGTATATGAGAACTGATCTAGTTTGCTGCTCTGCCTAAATAGAGCATTTGTTACACCCTCTTCATTCATAACTCTTCCAACAGCCTTTCTAGGCACCTTCATGGCTTGCTGCTGAAGGACCTTTTCACAAGCTTCTGTGGGTAAACTTCTGTCTGCCTTTGGGTACCATCAGAGTATTTGAGGACTGATACTGGTCCCTTTAGCTTTATCTTGTTAAGACAACTTCAGTTCTTCATCCTTTTCTTCACCTGTTTCCTGGATTTGACTTGTTGCTGCTTCTCAGATCCAAATTTCCTGTATTCTTCTGGAAGGCTGGAAGTCTGAAAGGATGCAGGCTGCACCTGAGGTTTAAATGGAATAGTGAAAAACAATTCTTAATACAGTATTCCTCTTTCTATTGAGTATGTTGTTGACAGGCACACAATCTGCGATCTGTTGTATCTTTTGTATGCTTCTTAGAGTACCACAAAGCAAACATAGTTGTTTGTTCTGTTTGCAGATCTAATTTTTGTTTACGTGATTGATTCTTGTCTTCTGAATTGAATCTGCTTTTTTCAGACTTTCTGTGCTATTCCCCAGTATGCTTCAGAGCCTCTCCAGCTTAGTATCACCTGTGTTTTCTAATATTTTCAGTGATAACTTAATGGAAGTGTGTGGTTTCTAAATAAAGCCCAAACTCCTTTTGGTCTCCCATTTGATACATATCTCCAGTTTGCCACTTGAATCATCGACAGTTTGAATGGTGCTTGTTAGGAGTGCACACCCACCCAATTCCATAATTTTTTTTTCATTGTTTGCAAACTGTGAGAGAAGACAAAGTCATTGCTAAAATCAAAGTGAAGGGTTTGTAAATAGAAGTTATGTTGATAGAAATCAGCTTGACTTGTTTTTGAGAAATTGTCTACACTTATCACCTGGTTGTGTAGGAGCTACCAAAAAATCTTGTGCCAGTATTTTCCTGGGATCCTTCTGTTCCTCTTAGAAAAAGAGCCTTTCTTTTTGTTTTTTCAGATCTTATAGAAAAACTTTTATATCTTATTACAATAGAAAAAAATCGCTATTTATAAGATTCATCCTGAGACTATAGGAATTAGTCAAAGAAATCTAATTTGACACAAATAACTGGAAAATTATCAGCACTGGAAGTTTATGCTGACATGTTAGAGGCCCTCTGTTCAGAACTAGTGTTAAACTTGCTGTATAACTGTGAAATCTGTACTGGGAAGAGTCACTCATAGCACTTGGGCAGCCTATGCCTGTTAGCAAAACAATGCTGTAAAGGAGGGCTTCGCTAATGCAGCATATCCTCGTACATCTTGTTAAATTGAGATGAAGTGAGAACATTCCAGTACAGTCTTTGGATTGTACTTCGGAGAGAGCTTTGCAGTGCAAAGTGAGAATTTTAATTTTAATTTAATTCTCATAATTGGTTTTTGTAACAGGTCACAATTTCAGGCCATTTTATTACAGACGCGTGGTGGGAGCAAGTCATACACTTAAGGCTCAGGATTGTTCTGTGTGGAAGGAATCCTGCATGTGCCCATAATACGCGAGTGAAAATGAGGAGGAGGAAGCCTGTGAGCTGCTAGTGACTTCTCACTGAAAGCTGCACATGCAAAGATCAGTTACACATTTAGAGGAGAAGCCTGAGCACTGGATGTAGGTCAGACTGTAAATCAAGAGTGAACAGCAGCTGCAGCACTTTTAAATGCAGGAAGCAGTGTTCTTCTGGAGTGTTTGCTGAACATCTACTGTAGAGACCAGAAGAAATCTGCTTTAATAAGAAATTCAGCATGTGTCCAGGTTGTTGGTTTGCAGCAACTGAACTGGTGCTGGTGGGCAACTGGTTTGCTCTGGGAACTCTGTGGCAGGTGAGAGGCCATTGCTTCTGGTACAGAATTGAGACTGAAATGTAAAGGGATATATTTTATTAAGTTCATTGCTTCAGTCTTATCTTCACAGCTTACACTGCTACTCTATCGTGATTATGCCAAATTCAGGACATACGTGTTGGCATGACCTTAGTAATCCACCAGTGCCTCTTCAAAACAAAGGGATATCTTCTCCTTATCCCAGCTGTCCAGATGCTGCACATATACCTGCCTTTGAAGGAAACAGACAAATTGAGTATATTCTTGATCTGTACGGTTGAAGCACTACATAGTCATGGGTTTGTCTGTTGAATCAATGTGGATATAAATATTAAACAAATGGATCTGATGAAGTTGCTTACCTCTCTGTTTTGTAAGATGGAATAAATAAACCACAGCTTTGAACAGTAGTAAACAATTTCTGCATGCATCAGTGTGAGGTGTTTATTCTCTTGGGATTACAGACATCAAAGTGCATTTGCAATACATTCTGTGTTTCAAGAATATTTTATCTATTCACTATCTTCCCACCACAGCTCTTACTAAGGAGGAAACTTTACTCTTTTTTTCCCCTGTTTTCTTTTCCCAATTACTTATTATTTGTTTAGGAATTGAATTAACAAAGCTATCTGACCTAAAAGGGTAGCAGTAGTCTGGCAGATTTCAGGTTGAGGCGTGGGTTGGCATCATGAGCCCAACAGATGACACTCCTGATGGTCAGGTGCCCTTTTACTGATTCCATATTGGCCTTGCATTCTGTGCAGTTTGGGAATGGATCTTCTACGTTTCTAGAAAGATAGTCTGGGTCTCTGGCTCTATTGTTTGTACAGCAATGGGCCTAACAGCTTAAACAGTGGCCATCTCTTTTCTGACAGACAAGATGACAATGTCAGTCTTGGTGATGGAAACTATATCAGGATTTAGAATTTTAGCTCCGTGTAGTGTCTCGGTGAAGTCTGATTTAGAGTGTTTATCACTTAGTTTCATCATCACAGAAACCTGAAGACTGCTCTGTTAGCAGCAGGGACCCTGGAATAATTGGCTTAGTATATTAGTTTCGGTCTAAAGGGTGGATGAGTAACGGTTAGGATTCACCCTAAGGTTCCATGTGTAAATGAAGCCTGTAAATACCACTGCGGTGGCAGATCCTTTGATTTTAAGTGCTTGGCTCTCCCTGAGGATGAAGTTTGACTTGGGCCATTTGTGTGCTTAGAGAGAGGTAATCCTTAGCCAGGTCGATGCTATGGTCATTGACTTAGATGCCACCCTTCAAAGGAAGCCTTAGCACTCCTAACCTCCGCAGAAACACAGGATACTGTCATGCTAACTAACTGGAATCCTAAGAACTTCCATGATCTCTGACAAGGTTTATTTTTGGCTTTCTTGGCAAACTCAGCTGCCTCTGAGAGTTCATGGACATGAGCTCATGAAAGCTCTAATTGCCAATTAAATTTGCTGCAAGGCAATTATTTGCTAAACAAGTGGTGGATTAAGGAGATATGGACATATGTCTTTTTTTTACCTCTTTCCCCTCATTTAGTGTACTTGCTCCTTCTCTGATCTTTCTTAAATAAGATTGCATATGTCAATGATAGTTCCTAAATAAACTAGTAAACCTTGAAGAAAGGAATCTGTCTTCATGTTGCTGGGAGCACTACAGTGGGAAAAATCTTTTTTTGATTCTCAGGAACCCTGAGAATGCAAAAGAAAAAAGTGCACATTTTCAGTTTCAGGATAGTGAGACTTGCATCAGTTTCATATCTTTTCCAGTTCAATGTGTATGTATAGCTTTTCATTCACTGCAAATTAGATATTTTAGTCTACCAGTTCAAAGAAGAGCTACAATCACAGGGATGCTGAAGCACTATTAGTGTGATCTTCTGGAGGCTTCCCTAACCAGTGTTAGTAGCACTAATTCTTGGAAAAGAACTTGCATTTACTCTGCCCTGACTGATTCATTAAATAAAAAACTACCCTAAGAGAAAAATTACATTCCTAATATATTCTTCTAAAGCCTTAGTTGAAAAGGACTGTGAAGAAGTTCTTTGGAGGCTTACTTGAATCCATTTTGATAAGAACTTGCTTTTCCCTAACTTGAAGAGCCTTCAATCTTTGCAATCTGTGCTTGGGGCTGTTGGGCCACAAGCTGGTATGCATCTGTGTGTGTGCACTTATTTTTAGTGAACCTGCTCCTCCTCTGAGACAGATGTGCAGTACCCAAACAGGAACATTGTCATTGCTCTCTCTAGTCACGAAGGTGAGTTAGCATAGCTCAAATGTAGAAAAGTTGCCTTTGTTTTCTAACTGTGTATCTGTAGCTATGCACTTTATCTGAAGAAGAGTCTCGGAATCTGACTGCCTTCGGATGCAGGTGACCTAGTTCACTAAGCAGTAGGATATAATTTTAATATCCATAGATAGTAAGATCATCAGATTGGCCTGTTAAGCTTTTTTACAGTTTTACAGGGGTTTTTTAATATCTCCAAGTGTTAATGAGTTCTGAGACAGTAACTAAAGCCAACTAATAGTTCTTTCCCAACCATTAAATAAGTTGAATCTTTCCCCAGATTCATATCCAGGAGGTGCGACTAGAAATTCACTCAGGCTAGATAACCCACCTACGAAAACTTTAAATAAGAGGAAGATATTCAGTTTGTACAGAAACCTTTGTAGACTGCTGTAGTGGCATCTCTACCAGACTGTGTTGGCATGCTTATAACCAGCAGTCAGCTGCTGTTTATAAACTTTCACACTTGCTGTACCTGTTTCAGTCAGTGTTAAGGATCTTCCCTTTTGAAGGAGACCTGCTTAATTGTTTTTGTGACAAGGTCTTACCCTTCATCAGGGGTTTCAGTCTGATGCCTCTACCTTTGAAAAGGCTGTCTCCCCAGGCTTTGAACATGACAGCCATATGCAGCTATGCTCGTTTGTCTTCATTTTCACCATAGAAGCCTGCAGAAGAGGCTGGTTCTATAATTTAGGCAAAAACTTTGAGTTTGCCACAGTATGACAAAATGCAAGCATTTTAAGGTCATGACAAGCTGTGAATCACCTTTTACCTTATGAAGGGGAGTGATTTAGTCTATCAAATTACTTTATACAGGAGTTTGGCTGTCCAGGGATTGGACACATTTGCAAATTGACAGAGCCATTTAAAATAGCCTTAAAGATGCTTTTTAAAACTGGAAGGTTCCATGAACACCTTGACTTCAATAAGAAATGCTAATAAGAATAGAAACTTTGAGTGTTTCTCAAAAAGTACTAGCCTCTCTGCTTCAAGCTGCTGGGGAAGGTCCTCGATATTTGTTCTTGATTGTTGTTTTTTAATCCAGCCACCTGCAAACAGTGAGTAGCTACAGGAACATTCTTGCTTGCTTTTTCTTTACTGAGGTAATTTTTTCTGGAGCCCATTGAACCATATGACTGACAGCCTGAAGATGTTGCCTGCACTCATAGAAATGGTAGCAACAATCTGGGGTCAGTTATGTCCTGTGAAGTTCATCTGTCTCTTAAGGAGGGCAATATAGAATATACACGTTTATTTATACTTATTTTGGTTACTTATTTGGTTACATTAGGAAGCATTCTCTTAGGTATACTCATGTTGCCAAAGGAATTAATTGTATATGCAGGCTTAGAACGCTTTCTGGAATGGGAGATAACTAGGCTCTGGGTTAGCTCATCTTATGTATTATGGCCATCTTTAGCATGCAGCTATGAATGAGGGGCTTTGCATTGTTACTCAGTCTTACCATGCTGAGATTTCTAATTCATTTGATGCAGTTTTGCTCTTGTCAAGAGACCCTGACCCATAGTGGAATTTAAACCTAGATTATATATGTTTGATGGGCCAGAATTTGAAACATTGTTCCTTTGTTCCAGTCTTCACCATTGGTAGCCTCCCAGTGGGATATCTCCATTCCTGAAAGCTTTAGAACAGTTTGTTGGAGCTCCGTTTTATTTCACCTCTCCGCATGCTGCTGCCATGAGGAGAAAAGCCCTTAAGTGTCTGTTCTTCTGGGGACTCCAGGGACTCCCCTCCAGGTGAACAGCATTCTCGTGAGGGCTGCAGTTTGGAGATGGCTGCTGCATAGATGTACACACAGACTATTGCTTGAAGGAGACAAGCCACTTACTGTTCTGTTACTGCTCCTCTGTACCTGTGTGTTCTTCATTTACAACCTGTCCTTCTTTCCTCTTTGCCCAAGTCCCTGAAAGATTTCTAGGGAGTCGTAAGAGCTTTAAAAAAGTGTTCATTGCATATTCTGTGGCCACAGGCAGAGAGAATTTGTGCGTGCCCCTCTAAACAATATTCAAGTAAAGTATTTCAGCTAATAGTACTTGTATAGAAGTGTGGATAAGCATGATGTAGTCTTTCTGAAGTTCTTTGGGTGAAGTGGCATGGAATAATTCAGGGCTTTGGCCACTGGTGTGCTCTAGACTTACTGCCTCGTGTTTGTGGAAGGTGATTTTCCAGCTGTTTGGCTGCTGAACGCCAAGCAGCTCATTCCTGCTGTTCTGTGAGGATGCTGTTCAGTCACCCACAGAAGGATTCTTGCTTTGTTCCAGCTGTATTCTCTACATTGCATTGGGGGCAGGGGGAAGGTATTGAACTAGATGACCTTTAAAGGTCCCTTCCAACCCCAACCATTCTGTTCTTCAGTACTGGTGAGGCCACACCTTGAGTGCTGTGTTTAATTTTGGGCACCTCAAGACATTAGGTGCTGGAGTATGTCCAGAGAAGGGCAGTGGAGCTGGAGAAGGGTCTGGAGCACAAGTCTTATGAGGAACGGCTTGAGGGAGCTGGGGTTGTTTAACCTGGAGAAAAGAAGGCTCAGGTGGGACCTTAACGCTCTTTACAACTACCTGAAAGGAGATTGTAGTGAGATGGGGGTTAGTCTCTTCTGCCAAGTAAGTAAGGAGCAATAGGACAAGAGGAAATGACCTCAAGTTGCACCAGTGGAAATTTAGATTGGATATTAGGAAAAATTTCTTCAATGAAAGGATTTCAGGCATTGGAACAGGCTGCCCAGGGAAGTGGCAAAATCACCATCTCTGGAAGCGTTCAATAAACACATGGATAACAATTCTTAGACCAAACACATTTTATAATAACCCTGCAATGCTTTATCCCTGCATTTTCTGAACATGAAATGTAGAAAATCCAGCCAAATATTTCAGAAGGAACAGAACCGGAAAACCCCTGCCTTGTACCACAGTTGTCTGCTGCTAATGACAAGGAAACTTTACCCTTCCCAGTAAATGATTTAATATGAAACATTTAACTTGCTCCAGCAGACAGTGGCAATAGTTCTGCACTAAAACACCCATTCCTTCAGGCTGCACCTTTTCTGAAAACAGGGAATATTTGCTGGACCTGTGCCTGCTGCCTGCACAACTAAACCTGTCTCCCTGCACATTCATGCCTGTGTAGGCTTGCTCACCATCATGATCTATGATGTTATCTCTGGGTGGGAAGAGGACAGCTGACTGAAGGTATCATGACCTTCTACCAGCTTCAATCCCTTCCCCCAGTGTTGGCTTGTTTTACTGTAACAGCACAGCTGATTCCATAGGAGGAGACATTCATGTGAGGCAGGAAAGAACTGCTTCCTCTGCAGGTGTATGTGTATAGTAGCTGTGCATTAGGGAGAAAAGCTGATGTGATCATGGAGAGGGACTCTGGAACCTGGGTCCAGTCTACATAGTTGCCGAAGTATAGGCTGTGGTTGAGACAAACGTGGGAAAAGGAGCTGTACTTGAGCAAAGTCAGATTGGTGAGGGTTCAATGATGTTTGCTCTTTGCTTAAAATGGCAGTGCCAAGTACCTGGTGTGGGAAAACCAGCTTAATATGTTATAGGTCTTTGCAGTGAATCTATCTGTCAATCTGTACCTGCCTGATGCAGTTTGTCTGCATAACACTACTTTCTCAGCATTGAACTGCCTTCTCATTTCCATCTTCCTTCTCTCCAGAACCACTTGTCCACGAAATACCTGTGGTGCTTGTTTGTATGGATGTGTTCCATGTATGCAGCTCTAACTGTACAGCTCTGGAGAGCCTGCCACTGCCAGTCTTGGTGGTCTTGTGCACTCTGAGGATCTAGTTTCTGTACTTAGACTTGACAAAAATTAAACAATACTAAGTTCTATGGGATGTTGTCTTCTGCGTTAAAGGGTTATTCTGGTGCTTGGTTATTGTTCTAGCATTCTCTTGTCTGAAAAAAAAAAACCTTGCTTGAGAGCCTTTCAAACTGAGACTGGAGAAGTTGTTTTAAATTTTTTTTTAAGATGTTTAAAATGTAAGCAAATCCCAGAAATTTTAGACCTGAGGCTGCTGGGGTTTTGTTAACATGAAATAAAATATTGGGAAGCTTTCAACACATCATTCCATTTAAAGGCTTTTTTTATACGTTACAAGGTGTGATACAATAAAATCTCTTTAGTCAGTACTGTTTAGTTATCAGGTAATTGGAAACTGAAAAGCCTGCCTTTCCTTGCTAGTATAATAGATTTCTTATTGTATATAATACAATATATATTGGTTATATATTCTTTCTTATAGCTGGTTGTTATTCTTTTTCAACATTTTGCTTCATTAAACAAAGAAATCTTCATGCGCTTATTAAAAAACCAAAACTAAACATTAAAGGGTGTTCCGATATACATGCCATGTCGTCATCTTCCATTGCCCCTTGTGTCTTTGTACCTCTGGACTTATCAAACAAAAGATAAAATCTAACATTTAGAAGAGACAGTTTCATACTTTTGGTATAATACTTTTAATACATTTTAAATTTTTAAAAAACTGTAAACAACTGATGATTTGTTTTCTTCCTTTTTAAATTAGGGGTTTATATCTTCAAATTTGTTAAATTAGAAATTCTAAATGGGTACTTTACCACTGAAAAGGTAATTTTTTTCTTCTGTAATTCCTTAAAGTAGCTAAGACTGGAGGGTGTTTTGTGTGAGTGGGAAATACTGCAAGTGCCAGTGTACATGGAGGATGCTGCTTTACACACAAGATGCAAATAGATGTATCCAGGGAGCTTTCAAGGAGGTTTAGCTGAAAACTAATCTTACACTGGAAAAGAATTTCTGTTATGTGTGTCTAAATGTTAATGTCATGCAGAGCTGTGAGTATTGTAAATGTCTGTTAGAAAACTGATCCCTAAACCATAAGTTTTTATTAATTCAGATGTCATGGATTGTCATACATCTGTCTGTGGTTATCAAGCTGCCATATTCTCACAGCCGAAATACTGCAAATTCTATTTGCAGTTACAGATGCCATTAAAAAAAAAGGCAATTTTATCTATACTTACATGTTGAAAGGGTCCATTATATACCACCACCCTGTACTAATAAGCATTAAAAGTGGATTTATTTTTTGTTGTTCCTTTACAGAACAAAAGAGATGAACATCTTTTGAAAAAAAGAAATGTTCCTCAAGAAGAAAGTTTAGAAGATTCTGATGTTGATGCTGACTTCAAAGCAGTAAGTTCCTTGATTCTGGAATTATTTTAAAACTTTAGTGATGTCTCCAAACAGCGTATTCTGTTGTCTTGCAGTTATTTGAAAGCAAATTTATGAATGTATTCACTGTTAAAATGAATTTGATTGTATTAACTGTTTAAAAAGCCTATAATTTAGCAATAAAATTACTAAACAAGTTTTTTTTTCTTTTCAAGCAAAACGTAACACTAGAAGCTATACTGCAGGTATGTTACATTTAACCTTTTTTTTTTAACTAGAAGTGTGTGTTCTGTGCATTTTAGTTTTTACTGTTTGTTGGGTTTCTTTTCAGAACGCCACAAGTGACAACCCAGTGATCCAACTGAGTGCTGTCCAAGCTGCAAGGTAAAAATAAACAGGTAGAGACACATGATTTCTACACATTTTTCATTATGAAAGTTACTTACTTTACTTTTAATTTCACAGAAAACTCCTATCCAGTGACAGAAATCCACCTATTGATGACTTAATAAAATCTGGAATTTTACCAATCCTGGTAAAATGCCTAGAAAGGGATGATAAGTAAGTATTCTTTTAAAAATGTTTGCCTTTACCGGAAACTTGCATCCAAAAAATATCTCATTATTTGAAATGAAACGGAGGATTCACATCACCGTATAATCTGACACACAGTGGATCACATTCCATGATGATAAATCATAAGTTCTCCAGGGGTATTTATTCTGCAACTGAAATATCATTTTATTTTTTAGAGCTTGTTTGAGCATATCTAGCTAATGGAGAAAACCTTACTGCATTTCTCATTGGTTTTGAATATTTCAATCTTTTAGTAACTGTTTTTAAGAAACCTGTCTCAGACTTGTTGTCTTGTTGTGTGTATTTGTGTGGAGGCAGAGAACATGCCTGGTTGTGAACAGGGGCCTTTTCTTTTCCAGAATACACTTGTTATTAGCTTAAGTTTCTAGTTTCTTTCCTTCTCACTGCAAGGTGGGTTTCCTTGTGGCTCTCCGCTGCTCTTATGTGATGGTACAACATGGTGAGCATGTTCTCTGCTATGATTCTTTATTGGAAGACAAGAGCTTCAGTAAAGAAGGTAGAGAATGTTGGGCATGTAGTTGCAAGAAAAATGCCATATTCCACAAAGCATGAGCCCCTTATTCAGATAGATGGAGAGTAACACAGTTGAGGTAAATATTTTAGCCTGTCTCTGGTCTCAGGCAGCCATAAATATATTTATAATATTTTCATTTTAATGTATTTGTAGCATTTCCAATTTCACTGTTATTTCTGCAGCCATGAGGGCTAGAAACTTCAAAAATGCAATTTGGTATTTTTGGTATATTTTGGTTGCTGCAAAAATATGAAGTGCGAGTAGCTTTTTTTCTAGCTTGTTTAACAAAACAGTTGCTTAGAAGGCAGCTGGCAATAATGTTCAAATCAGGATAGCGTTTTTAAAATGCCTGCCTGCTCTAGAAGTAGATGGTTCAGTGCTCTGAAAATTATTTGAATTTTGTGCTAGTTTTTGCATGATTTACCTTTGTAAATGTTTACTAAGTCTTTCAAAATTGAACTCAACACTTTTCTCTTAAGCAGCTTTTTTAATTGTAATTGCTGTATAATATCTGGTAGAGTTAAACTCTGAAAAGACTTCAAATAACAAATCATTAAAGCTGTTGTTCATGCTATACTGAAACCTTACCACAAGAGGAAGGAAAAAAAGGACCAGCCTAGAACTAGAATTTTAATGCATTTGATCCTAGAACGTAAAGGTTTATGGGTAGCTGCTGGCAGGTACGATTTGTTTTTAGCTCCTGTCTCATTCTTTTCTAGTACCATCCCCAAGAAAACCTTAAAATGCTTTGGAAATCAATACACAAAAAAAGCAGGTGTAATAAGCAGGTACTATGTAAATAAACAGGTACTGTGACTATATGTAAAACATGATTGATATCATGGAAATGAAAATCAGTCACTTAACGACAGGTATTCTCTGTTCCTCCTAAAGCCAGACTTGCTGTTATGCCAATCACCATAAACTGTAAACTCTCTCATAGCTTCCAGAACTCTCAACCTTTAGCATTTGCTTGAACAACAGTTTTCATGCAGCCTGTTTTAGTAAATTCCTGTTGGCATAGACAACAGTTGAGAGAGATCTTGGGAGAGATGTTACACCAGCTTTCATGATGTTTGTAACTAATTTCACCTGCATTTAGTAAGTCACATTTAATACAGGTATGATGCTGTCTTTTAATACAAGTGCTAGATTTTTCTTCTGTCTGTGATGGAGCAGAAAAATTTCTATATCCCAGTATACCAGCTTGCACTTGATCTAGGATGCAATGTTAGAAGAATCAAGTTTGGTTGGTTGTTTGTATTTTTTTTTATTACTAATATTAATTCAGAATGATGAATGGTTTACAAAAAGTCATAGAATGCAAGATCTCAGCTTTTTCCCTGAAATGTCCAGGTTTAGAGGCTTTTTAAAAAATTTTAACCCAGCGGCACTGCTTAAATGTATATCTCAGAGTGGATTCAGCTAGTAATACTGAAATGAAACATAAAATAGTCTTCAAATCATGTTTCAACTTACTATTATAAAATTATTTCATTACAGTCCTTCATTACAATTTGAAGCTGCATGGGCATTGACTAACATAGCATCAGGCACTTCTGCACAGACTCAAGCTGTTGTACAGTCTAGTAAGTATTACAGTTTGGGGGGTTTTTTGAGGGGGGTGGATATTTTGGGGAAAATGGAGTACTGGGATAACAAATGCTATTTGTTATAAAACCATTAAAATGTTAAATACATGTCTGTCCTCTTTTTGTAAAAATTTCTACATTTGCTCTTAAACACTAAGCTGTTTGTCACTAACAATTAATATTAAGGATCCCAGACTTGATTTTCCCATAAAGAAGATAGAGAATGACAGATGATATCATGAATATGACAAAATTCTAATGCTTTCTAATTCTTGGTTTGATTTCTGAAATCATGTACCAATTATTGCTCTGTGGCTAAAACTTAAGTTAGGAAGCCATTCTTTCTACCTCAAATGTGTGTTCATAAATCTTATTAAATTTATTAAATACATACAGTTATTTAAGGTTGCACATTTAAATAAACAGTTAAAAAAATTACCATCCTTTCCTTGACTGCATGATTAATATATCCTGTGCACACAGCATTTGTTGTGCTGCCTTTCATTTCTTGCTTAATCAGACAATGAGAAAGAAACTGAAAAGAGATAGGAAAGAAACTCTAAAGATAATTGAAGATATATTAATCAAATAAATTTTTCATTATATATATAGCTTTTGTACATCAGCACACTTATCTGAAAGCAGTCACCTTTATGCTAACTACATTGTTTTGTCATTAAACAGGAGGCTATAGATAAGCAAATACGTAATAAATTGCCTGGGCTTATTCATATTCCCATTTTTTATTGGAACACAGTAACTGAGTTATTTGATTATTTTTTTTTTTAAGTGTATGATCCTTCCTTTCAAATCAAATGCTGGTTTGTATGTTTTCATAGCTAATAAAATATCTCATTAATTGTTAGATTCTGTACAGTTAAGATATTGGAGCAATAGAATAAGAATGCTTATCAAAATGAGCTCTGGGTAAAAATCCAAAGCTTTTTTTAAAAAATCCGTATCTTGAGTTTGTTTCAAAAATTCCTGATGTGATTGGGGAACTCTGTTTTTAGATTGCTTTTCTGGTGTCTAAATGTCTTTGAAAATCTACTCCCAGGTGTTTTCTTCCTTCTCATGTTTGTTCACTGGCTAGTCATTGTTTTCTTCCTTTGTCATGTCCCACAGTGTTATCCTCTTTGAATGAATGAATCTAACAGAAAGGCTGTTTATAGTATTAGCTTTGCAGGAAAATATCTGGAAAAAATCTAAAGAAAAAATTTAAAGTAGAATCAAAATATGTGCAGTGCAACCGAAAGCATTTTTGTTACCTGAACAATTACTAGAAGGTCAGGTTGAGATATGTGTCTCCCAAAATCTGTTTAGTTAATGCTTGAAAAGAACAAAATGTAATAGAAAGACTTTAATGAAGCAAAAAGCATTTTCAGCTTTGCTCATGAAGAGAAAATGGAAGTTTAGTCTTCCCAGCTTTGGCTGGGAGATGAGTAAGGGAAAACAACTTCTCAGCTCTTCTCCCCTTAGATAAGGGATGGTTTGAGGAAACAAAGCAATAGATCCTTGCAGCTACAGAAGAGGCTGGTGCAGCCTAAATAGAAAAGAGGCAGCCTCCTGCAATGAAGAGGGACAGATGGAAGTTGGAAGGGTCAACAAAAGAGAAGAAGTACTATATACACCGACTAGCTCTTGGCAGGAGCCAGTTTGGAGCAGGAGTAATTTTTTTGAGAGCAGTAAATCAGATAATCTGCAACTCATGGTCTCTCAGGTTGTCCTCCTTCCTGAATGTTGATATGAAATAATTTCATTCCTGGTTTTGAAAGCATACCAGGATTGCAATCGTAATATAAACTACATAGTTGGCCCTCTTCTCTGAAATATCCTCTCTGAAAATGCACATATGACTGAGGTGTAATCTTGTTAATCGCTGAGAAGGAAGCTAAAATATTCCACTTGAGCTAATGAAAGTGGGATGATTGTTACAAGAGTGAGTGTTCTTAAGCAACAGCGTGCTACTGTCCCTCCTAGCTTGTCAGTTAGAAGCAATTGGTGAATTACTCATCTAGGGTGCAGAAGGAATTTTAGGTTGTCTTTATTCTTCATTGCTCTGTATTTTTCAGAAAAATACAGCAGGGCTTTTTGGCTTATTATCACATCTTACATGATCAACAGAATATTGATTCACAGTTGCTCACAGATCACATTGCAATTTTTTAAAATTTCTGAAGCTATTTTTGCAAGAAAAAAATACTTTTTAACAGTTCATAAATAGATCTATTTTACTTTGAAAGTCTATAGGATGAGTATGATCATATATAGATTTAAATTGCTGCAAGAATTACTGTCTTTCAAATGGTATGGGTTGTCTGAAGGAAAGTAGCGCATGGGAATAGTAGAGGGATGGTTTCTTAGCTCTACTAAATGTATTTAATTCCATGGAGAATGATATCTAAAATCAGTACCACTTCTTTAATCTGGTATGTTGCCGGCGTTATATAAGAGCAAATTAAAATGTGTCTTAGTACTGGCAGATGGATGTAAATCTTCACTGCATATGGAAACTAACTATAGCCACCTCTTGGGAGGAAGCTATTTTCTTAAAGTCAGGATCTGAAGCAGGTTTGCACAAGTAGGCACGTCATTCTGCTAGGATCTTGGATACCTGGAAAATCTGAATTGCGAGGACAAGAAACCTCACACCTGCATACTTGAGTGTCTTGCATATCACTTTGACAAATATGGGGAAATGTTTAAGTGTGGGGAGCATTGTCTTTTAATAGTTGCCTGTTCTCAAGTCTGTATTTTCCCTTCTCTAGATATATATAGAAATGTTTAACTGAGGTTTTATACGTCCATCATAATAGAAACATGAATAAAGCACAGTGCAGAAAGTGTTTTGTATAAATCATTGAAAGTGCTGTGGACATACCATGTTTCAGTATAAGACAAATCCAATCTCTGCATTCTACAGATGCAGTACCCCTCTTCTTGAGACTACTTCATTCACCACACCAGAATGTTTGTGAGCAAGCTGTCTGGGCTCTCGGAAATATTATAGGTAACTCTTGTTGTCTTAATGAATTGAATTCAGGGAGCGTTTCATTTTAGAATTTGACTTTTTAAACATTGGCATTATCATATGAGACTATGTTTCCTCTAAATTCCGTGGCTTGATATAATTTTTTTTAATATGTAATGTGGCCAGAATCAGATATGTACCTCCTATTTTGTTTCTAAATAATAGTATCACTTGCTATGCAAAATATTAACAGGATAAATTTTGTGTCTCCTAAAATATACATACATAACTGTACGTATGTATATTTAATTAAGTAGCACCTTTTAGTATTAGAGTATTGGTGAGGAAACATAGAATTTCAGTATCCCAACATGTCATTGCATACATTTCAAGATTTTCCATTTTTAATGTAATTTCTTTTACAACAATTTTCATTTCTGTAGGTGATGGTCCTCAGTGTAGAGATTATGTCATATCACTGGGAGTTGTCAAACCTCTTCTGTCCTTCATCAATCCCTCCATTCCCATCACCTTCCTTCGGAACGTCACATGGGTCATTGTAAATCTCTGCAGGAATAAGGACCCCCCACCGCCTATGGAGACAGTTCAGGAGGTAAATAAAGAATTACAAGACAGATGATTTTTTATACTCTGGGCTAGAGACCAATTGTATGAATTTATGCATGTTTTTTGTCACTGTGCACATGTCTTGTGCCCCTTACCACTTGTTGAATGACCCATTTGGTGGTTCTTGCTAAGGCTCTAATAAAGGTCTTTGTAATATCTGAAACTGAGCAAGACTGAAGACTGATGAGCTATACATTAAAATGGACACAACAAAAAATTAACACATTAGAAAGTGTTAACATACTCAGCATTTCATGTTTTTATTTTAAAAAAAGGCTACTAATATGATTCTGTATATAAAAGTATTCAAATGTAATTTTCAGTAAGAGCAAATGTAAGTAAACTAATTAATGTAGCGTAGTTTGTGTTTTGACTAGCTGTCAATGACTAGCAGTCAATGCCAAGTCCCAGCCTGAGATGAGAAGCATCTGAAAATCCTTTTGAATTGGTGAACAGAGCAAATGCTGTGTTTGTAGAACAGACACAGTCAGTAAAATGGTGCTATTTGACTAGAACTGTAGTTGTAATATAAGTAAAGTTCTTCATTTTAAGATAAATTCCAAAGTGTAGGTAAAGTTTTTGAAGCCATGTGAAGTATGATGCTGTTAACTAAACTTTAGAGACATTTTTAAAGTGAAGCAAAGAACAGAGAAGCTTTTATACGTAATACTTTACTAAATAAAAAACTCCATTCTAAGCAGTCTTATCACAGCTCAGTTTTATATTTTCTCCATATGTGATTATAAAAATAAAACTTTAATCCAAGAGGTGGTGTGTATTGATACCAGGCTAATGATTTTTATTATATGTGTGGTGACAAAGCTTTCAAAATAGCAGGTGTGTATCTTATGTCTGTTTGCTTGTTTTCCCTCAAAATACAATCTGCACTATGTGTGTCTGAAATACAGTATTGTCTCATATTTTTACAAATTTTAAATATAATACACGTATTTTTGTCCATACGTTGAGAGATTGACCAGCTACTGGGAAGTGTGTGAATGCAATATGCTAATGCAGACTCAAGCTAAGTTGTGACTGCAGTTCTTGGATTCTTGATTGTACCGCTAGTTTTATTCTACTATAATGACTGATGAACTTCTTTTCAGATTTTGCCAGCATTGTGTGTTCTCATTTACCATACAGATATAAACGTAAGTAATTTCTAAAGTTTTCAATATTTAGATTCCTTGTTTTCTCTAGAAAGAAAATGCTGCAGGATTGTGTTTAACTAGCAAACTTGGTTTTGTGCGTTAATTTATTAATGATTAAGTAGTAAATACACAATTAAATATGAAGACTAATATAACTGTGCTGTCACAGAGCACAAAAAAGAAAGTGCAAATACATTTCTGAAATACCTTTTCTAAAAGTTGGGATTTTTTTATTCTTTATATTACAAATATGTTTAAAAAATCCTGTCTTGCAGAATTGAGCTCTAGAAAATGAAAGTGCCAGCTTTACCATCAGCTTCACTTTAATTCTTCCCCAATTTATAATTTTGCATAGAGGATATATAATGCATGTGTAAAAAAATACATAAAATTCCACATATCAATCAAATATTGTGAATGTAAGTGTAAATCTGACTTTTGTAACCTGTTGGGTGCCTGACTTTGCAACCTGTTTCACTAAAGAAATAACATGTGAAAATACATTTAAATAAACAGCAATAAACTGTTGTTTTGTGGCACCTTTGACAACCTTCATGTTTATAATAGTAAACCTTCAGTACTTCCCACATTCCTGCTCCATGGGTTTACCTGTCTTTTTCCAAGTAAGGTTCTTGGAAGTGTAGACTTACTTCCTAAAGCCTTACGTTGGGACCTCAGAAACAAAGATCTCTGTAACTAAGGATACTGAGCTGCTCTTCTGTCAGGACTTTGTAATCTCTATAGTGATCCTTTAATTTAGGGAAGAAGGAAGTGAACCCTTGTGGTGGGTCTGGGGATAAAGCATAAGGTTGATGGAACTGTTGTTTGTTACTTCCACTCTGTAGTAGTGGTGTTTCTGCTGCTCTTTTAATGGTGAAGTGGGCTTGGCTCCATGAAATATTTGCACAGTTTAATCTGGGATTTTGCCAGGGTTTTCCCAGTGTAATGAGTGGGAGACAGCACATGGTGACATTTCAATGCGTAACTTGGACAAACCTAAATGGAAATACATAGCAAAGCCAAATATACTTCTAACCTATAGGCTGTTTTCCCCTGCCAAATCCGAAAGCTTTTGCAAGCAATGATTGTGTGAGAGCTTATTGAAGTAGATATGAGAATCTGTGCTTCCAGGTTTTGACTGATCTCAATTAGGGTGTCCGTCATTTTGATCCTGAGGGTCAGGTGCTAGTTTGGAGGTACCAGTCTGGTCCCAGCCTCTCTGTACTGGAGCAGCAAACCTATCTTTGGAGATGAGTCAGTGATGCAGGTAGGTCAGCCCACAGTCCTGTGAGCACTTCTGGCGGCTGCTGCTCTCGTCACCAGCAGGGCTCTGGGGCAGCAAACTGGTGAGGCACCATCTCTCACTGCTTCTGCTGCGATAGTGGCTCCACTGCAGCACATTCTGCTGTCCCTGCAGCATAGGAGGTGAGGGCAGCAGCAGGCTGTGTCAAGAGAGCATTAGGTCTGTGCTGGCTGGCATCTGGAGCTGGGTGGAAGCAGCCTGTGGGTCAGGACTGTGAAGTCCTTCCTATGTTTTCAGTACTGCAGTATTCAACTGTCTTCATAGCTGGAAATGTTAAGTGGGTATCTATTTTAAAAGTAGACTAGATCTAAATACCTAAACAGATAATGTCCTTTGTGGGGTCTAGATTTCTCTTCCTGCGGTTCCTATCATCTCTATGTGATGTGATATCCCTCTTTAAGCTGGCTTTGTTTCTGCTTCAGATACTGCCTTTCAAAGACTGTAACTTTCGTACCTTTCTTTTTTCGAGGGCTTTCAAATCATCCTTATCAAGTCATCCATGACTTAGTCTTTATTTTCTTTAGGATACTCAAATTGCCCTGCAGGATAAGCGTTTCTCTTTGGGTTTTGCTTTGCTTGAACACTTGAGTAGTTGCTACCTTACAATATTTGCTAGTCTTTTAGTTGGTGTAAGAACTCCTTTCGTTTGCTGTGGATTTTATTCTCAATATGTTGAAGGCAGAAAAAGTGCAGTTTCACTTGAGAACTGCACTGGATCAGAACTACTAAGGTGTAGATAGATGGATTAGAGACTAAGGAGATTATGAATTCCATAATCAAAAGATTGCACAGCTAACAAGTTATAGCAGTGCTAAGGAGGCTGGGTTGGTACTTTCTTCAGGAAGTTACTAGCACAACTGCTTATCTGAGCTGGTTTTCTATCTTGTAAATGCAAACTAAGCCCATTTACCTTTGTGAGATTATGTATGCTGTCACTTTATGCACCAAACTGAGAGGACATGTAGAAGTTACTATGATGGAACAAATGGCCCTATTTTTTGTAGTTGTACATAATCTAACATTTTATTGATTAGGTCTCATCATAATCATGTTTAAGTTTTTCTTAACTAAATTGCATGCTTTTTCTTCCCACCCTCAAATATGTGGAATGTTCATGAAATTAAGTTTGTATTATATGGATTTTTCTGTTCAATGTGTAAACCATATTCTCTCTAATTTGTAGATTCTTGTGGACACTGTTTGGGCTTTGTCCTACTTAACAGATGGTGGAAACGAACAGATACAAATGGTGATTGATTCTGGAGTTGTACCTTTTCTAGTTCCCCTTTTGAGTCATCAGGAGGTTAAAGTTCAAGTAAGTCTGGTTCATTTGCTCTTGGATAGTCTTTTGTAAGTTATTTGCTAAAAAATGTGCCTTAGAGCATTTATTAGTGGAATTACTGAGATGAGCATTTATAGCTACGTTTTGTGCAGGTAAAACTGAACAAAAAGTGTTACCTACACTGGGGAAAAACAGATTATTAAAATGAAAGAAAACTCAAGCAAAACAGTTCTGATACAGTTTTAAGTAAAGTGACAGGTTAAACATTAACTGTGTGATTACCAGGGGTACCTTCCTTTAGGCTTAAAATATTTAATGACAACAGATTTAAACTTCTCCAGAATTCAAGTTATATGCGCTCTTTCTGTTGCTGCGTACATGGTAGTGCATATTCTGTCTGAATAGCTCATGGAAGTTAACTAGTATTTTAGGACCTTCTGAATGTTAAAATATTTGCGGATGCTGAGTCCTTTTGGTAAATTTGTAATTGGCTATTGGTAGGTTGACTGAGCTTGTTTGATTAATTTCGAAGACAAAAGGAAACTAAAAGATAGTTCATGTATGCTTGGTTTTTATAAGCCAACCGCTGTATTGGGGAGTTTTTTGTGTATCTCTGCATTTTACGTGTGTGTTTAGTTTGTACTTTGGATGAGACTTGGCTGTCTTGAAATTTGTCAGACTGGTTCACTTGATGAAAAGGAGTGTCTCCAGTATTCTGTCACTTGTAAAGCATTTACTGACCAATACATAAAAGATATTAAGTCCACTTCTGAAAGTCATCTGAGACTCAGAAAAGTAGTTGTGATGTTTTGAATGCCCTAGTGGAAGATGAATGGAGAAGCAAGCGACGTTGGCAGACATAGTCAGAGCCTAGCAGCCGTTATTGTAATTGTAACACAGATCAGATACATGATGGATTAATCGTCTGTTGTTTTAATACTCCTTTAATTTCTAATCTATACACTTTAAGTTGAGCTGCAGTGCATTTATTCGGTGATGTACTGTGTGTTTCTCTTTTGATGGAACAGTACCCATCTTTATGATGTAGCTCAGAGGATGAAGTGCTAAATTGCATTTTGCAAAGTGTTTTTATAAAGAGACATCTTAAAATTATCTTTGTTTTAGCATAAGTAACAGCGATGTCTTTAACATGCAATTTTTTTTCCTTCCCACTTTGGATATTCAGACAGCAGCACTGAGAGCAGTAGGCAACATAGTAACTGGTACTGATGAACAGACACAAGTTGTTCTCAATTGTGATGTTTTGTCTTATTTCCCAAATCTCCTGACGCATCCAAAAGAGAAGATAAACAAGGTATGATTTGTTTCTTCCTAACTTAATATTTTTGTTTAAGAAATAAAGCAGTAACATGTGGAATATTACAGAAGAATTTCTTACAACTATTACTTCCAGCATGTGAGCAATTTTGTATAAAGATGCAGCCTTTGAGGCTGGTGCTTAATTAGAGCTCAAACAAACATCCCTAGTGAGTATCCCTGCACTGGTGTTGATGCCTCATACCTTCTGGGAGGACTGATGGTTTTTGCTTTGGAGTGTGATACTTTTTCCTTTCATTTGCAAAGTGAGTAACTGGATAACTTCAATTACTGTTTCTCATAAATAAAGGCTGTTACTTTTGGTTGAGTCTAGTGAGTTGCGTAAGACTGATCCAGTTTTTCCACTCCACCTTTTCATAGTGAAGTTTGTTTTCTTGGCCATCTTCATCTTCAAGG
Organism: Cephalopterus ornatus; assembly: GCA_013396775.1. NCBI lineage: Eukaryota > Metazoa > Chordata > Aves > Passeriformes > Cotingidae > Cephalopterus > Cephalopterus ornatus. The sequence continues at coordinate 257,833 of VZRE01006234.1, read as the reverse complement.
AAGGAGGGTATACCACTGTGCTTTTCTGAAAATTGCCCCTGAATTTCCTCTCCTTCCTTTTGGCAGGAATAGCTTCATTGCTGCAAAGATTGGATGCAATAGGGAAAGTCTGATGAAACAAAGTGATTGGGGCCGTCTTTTCCAGAGCTGTATTTCATGTTATTTGCCTTTTTTTCACTCATTGTGTCATCTTCCATTGCAAAGATGGGGCTGGCTGAGGAGGATGCTTTTTGGTTGAGCTTACATGATTCCCCCACTTAGTGTCTGTACCACTGAGGTGAAATCTGTTTATGAGGAGTCTGTTTCTTCAGGCCCTGTCAACTGTGAAGAGGTCTGAAGAAGTTATCTTTGACAGTCAAACTGATGTGATTTATTTTTCCTGCCCTTCTAGCAGTCACAAAAGAATGATGAAGAGCTCTTTTGAATGCCAAGGAATTATTTTTATGTAAGAGGAGTCTAGAAGTGCTTTGGATTATGTTTCAAGTGTATATTGTGAGGGCAAATACAAATAAAAGCAAGATACACATCCCTAAAAAAGTGGAAACCCATTATGTTTTTTTTCTGCAGTGATTCATAATTGGCTGCTTGACACATCTGTTTGACTTTTATTTAAGATTGGAGCCTCTTTGAGATGTACTGGATTGCCTTGACAAGTATCCCACTTAGTAACCAGGAATTGTTACTTCCATGATGTAGATTTTAGCTATGTGAATGAACCTCCAGAAGGAGTAACTGCTGAGCAAAATCACAGGACAGTCCCATTTTCCTATTTTCTTTGCAAAACTGATTGAAAGTTTAAAGTGTGTCTGTGACTCCAGCAGTGCAAAGTGGATATAAGGTTTAAGTCAGTATTGCTTCTGATGAATGGAGACATTCCTTATGTAAAAAAGAATCTGGCCTTGTGAATGAATCATATCAATTTTACATTGATTCTCTGCATGTTTCGCTTTCATAGTGCAATGAAAGTTTGTGTGCTAGAAGTGCTACTGGGGAAGAAGCCTATTTAATGATTGGTCGTGGTATGATTTTAGGTTTTGAGATGGTTTGGTTGGATAGGATTCTTTTTTTCATCTGTTCACTAGTTTTTAGAAGTGTTCTGCTTTTTTGTTTTCTCCTATTGTAGGAAGCAGTTTGGTTCCTTTCCAATATCACAGCAGGAAACCAGCAACAAGTTCAGGCTGTAATAGATGCTGGGCTAATCCCTATGATCATACACCAGCTGGCTAAGGTCAGTCAAACTATCAGCTATGCAAGTTGTCATCCTCTTTTTATAAATCTGACAAAAGGAGTTTGTGATTTTTAATAAGTTTGACAGATGTTTCCATGCTAATTTTAATGAGCTAATAATTTTATTTTTCAGGGGGACTTTGGAACACAAAAGGAAGCTGCTTGGGCAATTAGCAATTTGACAATAAGTGGGAGAAAAGATCAGGTACGTGTAGTGGGATTTCAAGTTGTCACTAAAATGTTGCCTGTGCAGCCATTTGTAAGAAGCACAATGTTGAAAGCACTCTTTGTTTTTTAATTATTAAGGTTGAATACCTTGTACAGCAAAATGTAATCCCACCATTCTGCAATCTACTCTCAGTGAAGGATTCTCAAGTGGTACAGGTGGTGCTGGATGGCCTGAAAAACATCCTGATAATGGCTGGTGATGAGGCTAGCACAATAGCTGAAATTATAGAAGAGTGTGGAGGTAAGACCTTATTAGGCTTTTAAAAAATTTGATTTGCTGGATATTCTGTCTTCCCCTCGCTGCTGTTGATGTTTACTGCAGCGTTATTTCCCACGGGCTATTTAAGTAAACAAGCAAGACTTTTGTAATGAGAAAAATTACTTTTTTTTTCTGTTTAGTTCGGTTTGGAGATGATCATGTGTTAAAGATGGCCAGTTCTTACAGGACTTTTCTGTAGCTTAGGTATTTTTTAGATTTTTAGGCTTAAATAAGAATTGCACTTTTTCATTTTTTTCATTTGATAATTGCACATACTTAGTCCTGTGGTAAAACACACAATTCCTGTTCTAGTTCATCACCTTGGAAGCAGTTTTAGGATCATAATTTCATCAGCAGATCAAAGCAGGATGAGGAGTCTTTTTGGTATTGTAATCCAAGTTGTAACACATGCTAATTAATGTATTATAGTAAAGAGATACTGAAGAGTGTAATACACTGGAAGCTTTTCCCTTGTGTTATTCCACATCCGGTTTGAAAATAGGACCAGTGTTCTAGCTGCTCTGAGCGTGAGGCTTTGTCACCTTGATGTTTGAAACTCATAGGCAACACACAAATGCAGCCACTTCTTTTTGGTGATGCACAGAAAGCACAATGACTAAGCCAAAAGCTATGTAGTATATAGAAGTCTTAAAAAATATAGAGAGTTTTATCTAAAAAGAGAGAAGATTCCATTATCCATTGTTCATAAAATGGAAGACTCCATGGCATGTAAAGTTCACAAACTACTTCTCTTTCCTCTCAGAGACAAAGATAGGTGCTGTGTAGATAATATTTTCAGATGAGCTACATCTATTCTAGTGTGTTTCAGTAGTAATGTTTCATTATTTTTCTTTTATTCAGGGTTAGAGAAAATTGAAGCCTTGCAACAGCATGAGAATGAAGACATTTATAAACTAGCATTTGAAATCATAGATCAGTATTTCTCTGGTGATGATGTAAGTATGTTAAAGATGGAAGAGTATATGCACTGTGCTGTTAGCTTATTTAAGTACATTGTCATTGTTCTTCAGTTACAATTGTTATGAACATATGTTATCTGGAAAGTCAGTTTTTCTGCTCCTTGTTCAGTATGGTTTCCCTCAATTTGAAGAGTTTCTCTATACCAGGACTTTTCTTCAGCAAAATCAAGAGGACTACTCTAGTTTTGCCTTATAAATTGCTGACACTGACTTAATTTTGTCACACTGACCTGTCAATTGACATATAATTACTTGTGATTAGAATCTAAACAGTTCTCTGTCTCTCCTTTTTTACTTTCTCACACATCAGTCTTTGGAGGGGGCAGCGGATCCTTACTTTCAGATAGATTTCTGTATTTCAGTTCTGTATTTGCTCAGTCTGGATTCTTCATTGAAAAGAGTCATCAAAACTGTTAACATTTTCTGCAGCTGATGGATCTAGACCATCTGGTATTTTGTTGCACCCAGATTAGGTATTTTGACTCTTTGGTTCTAGCTCTTCCTGCTACTGGCTGCTTGCTAGTCCCTGAGAAGCACTTTAACAAGCAATTTGAAGACAACTTATCTTTTCTGGGCCATCCAGGGTGCCTGTAGTTCTGCAGCCTAGCAGAACTATGTCTGCAGTTCTCTTAAATTGAACTCTCCAGATGCCAGCTCTAACTTCAGGACTCAATAGTTTTCAGTTCATGGGCCCAGCATGTGATTGGGAAGTTACTCAGCAGAAGCTGAGATACGTGAAAAGCTCCCCATGCCTCTGATGATTCTCTGAACAGTTTTCTGCAGTCTCCATAATGACTCTGAGATTTCTGTGTCTAACTGAAGAGCATAGTCTAGTTGGTGTTCACGGAAAAGCACCCCATTGAGGATAGTGCTCCCTTTTGTGCATTTACTTTTTACATTAACACAATTAAATCTGTGCCTGATTGGCTGAACATGTCTCCTTTACTCAAGAGCAAGACTTCCCTTTAGATTATCATTTATACCATTACTATATTTTCTGATGTTTCTGAAACTCAAAATTGTAGAAAATCCATGATTGGGAGGCAAAAGTCAAAACATGAAACCAGGCAAATTGTTGGGCAGTAGCTGTAAGTAGGAAAATAATCCTTATTGTTTGAGGATTAGTGAAAAGAAAAAGAAGAGAAATCTCCAAATTGCCCTAGGTAGACGAGACCGATTATGTTACCCTGCTTGATAGTGTTAAGATGGACTGCCCATGGGCTTCAGGATCTTCTGTATTCTTATTAGATGTTACTGGCTGCTTGATGTCCCTTCATTGTTAATTCCGTCTGCTCCTTTGCTGAGCCCTGTAAAATGGCACACGCGTGTACCTTATGACCAGCACTAACAGCTTCCTGACTTTAGTTTTTTGTGTTAAAGGCACATGAATTTAGGTAGTGTTACTTCGTAGTATCTGCACAGTAGATGGAAGTGCTAATTTATCAATTCACAAACATTTTGCAAAGCATTCTGAAACTGGATTCAATCTTCATGTGGGCATGAATCCTGTGGATTGTTGCTGCCACCAAAGGCTTTAATCTCTTCCCCTCATTTAGGTATTGTCACCCAAAATAAAGAGAAACAAAATATTTTGGGTGAGTCAGTTCTGATGTCCGCACTACTGCAAGACCATGTCTCAGAAAGCTATTTAGACCTCCCCACACAAGAGGTCTTGCCTGTTTCAGAATGACACATGGTCTCAGTGAGGCTCAGAGAAAAGCTGGTGATTTTGGGGAGGATGGGTAGGGCTTGAAGTTGTGTGTATTGACGTGCTACTGACTGTGTTGTTTGCTGTTCCTTGAGGCAGTAAATACCCACATTCTAGCAGCTCTGAGGAAGCTGGGTGAAGCTGGCTACTGATGCCCTTCACTCTGTATTCCTAGAGCAATGAAGTGCTTTTGGTTTAAAACCAAATTCAGATTGCCTTTATGAGAGATATATAAAACTGCTCTGAAATGAGGAATTCTAAATCCTTCAGATTCTGATAGGGGGCACTAAGAACTCTTTTAAGCTTTATATAAGTATTTCTATCAGCTGCTGTTAAAAAATTATTTTCATGTTGAAAGAAAACGGGAGAAAGTACACAACTAATTTTGGAATTCACAACTAGTGATTAGCCAACTCCAGAAGTACTAAAAATTGGCATTGGAAATTAAACTGCAGAGCTAAAATAGCAACTACTTCAACCAAGCAGCAGCGTGGTCCCTAGCCATTACAATTTTCTGTTTCCCTAATGGTACTAGAAGAGAGTTGATGTTTGTTCTTTTAAAACATATTTGAGGAATTGAATTGGAAAAAATGATCTAATTTTATTGCAATAATATTAAAAATAATAAAAAAAAGAAAATATGAACATTTGTGAATCTCTTCTACATGTACCAAATTGTGCAGGAAATTGGCCTCTCATGTGTTTTTGTTGTTGTATTTTGCAGATCGATGAAGACCCCAGTCTCATTCCTGAAGCCACTCAAGGAGGTACTTACAACTTTGACCCAACGGCCAACCTTCAAACAAAAGAATTTAATTTTTAAGTTCAAAAAAAGTGCAGCTTCTCTTGTCCCACACCAGTACGAAGCACCACCAGATGGCTACCAAGTGAAGAAACAAAAGGCTCCAAGACACACATGCCTCTTCGTTTTGATGCTTCTAAAGCAAGCCATGTATCGGTCACTTTGCAGTTGCCAAACATCACTATCACATGGACTGTAAATGCATATGCATGATCTCTTAAACTGTTTCAGAATTCTTTTTAACAGTCCCAACTACCTTTTTTTGCCTTTTTCCTGGTGCCACATGTTGACAACCGCAATCTGCAGTTTTGTTAAGAATATTCCATAGTGGTGGCACATTGGCTTTCCACGGAAAAGTAGCTTCTTTGGAAAATTGGTGCGCTGTGGATCAAGACACTTTGGTATGATGCATACATTTTGGAAGACTTTACAGGGGCCCAGTTTGCTCTGAGCCTCCATCATCATCCTCCACAAACATATTTTCATATACTTTATGTGGAAGAATAGATTCAAAAATGCAAGCCAAATGAATTTCATTGGTGAAACTGAAATAAAAGTAACTTATAAAAACACAACACTTGGCAATTGATTAAACACTTAAGTTTAAAACAAACAGAAAAACTACTTCAGCTATCAGTAATTGATATGTGTTCATTAACTGCCTCAGAAACCAGGGTTGGAGAATGAACTGTAGATTTGGACTGGTAAAGCTTTTGCCATTATACCTAATTTTTGAGAACAGCGAGCCCTATTTGACCACTCACTTCAGCCTGTGTGTTCCTGCTGTTTTGAAGTAATCAAATGCTGTGCATGGTATTTTACCTGAGCTACAACCTGTTATGGACTTGAACTTCTGTTTAAGCTGAAAGCAAGAGTCCCAGACTGTAGAAAAAAAAATTCTGTCCAAAAATGTATTAGTTAAAAAAGAATCTTGCTTTCAACTTTCAGTAGTCAATATCTTTTGTTTTAAATTGATAATTGGATATGGTTGATTTATATTGGGTTTAAACTGTGGAGCTTTCATGTTTACTGTAATTTAGTCTTAAACTATTTTTTACTTAGTAACCAGTGCTTATGATGATGTGGTTGGCAACAAACCAGCAACTACTTAGAAGCGTCATAAAAGCTTCATTCTTGGAGTATTGGAAGAGTAATTCAGAAGTTAGTCTCAAATCTTATTCATGTGATTAAAAACATACAAACTGGTTGATGTGTGAGGCTGTCTGGAAGCTGCCGTTATTCAGCATAAACCTGATGTGCAGCGCACATTAAATAACTTTATATAAGGTATGTGAAGTCATTGCTTTTGGAAAATCGCCTGACCCAGTCACTTTCAAAGGGATTTTGGTATTGCTGGGGCGAAGATCGGTAATTTTGAAATTCTGTAAGCTATCACACAAACTGGTTTTGTTGCTGTTGTTTACTGGGTGTAATTTCCCAATGCATTGATGTGAAGGGATAGAAAAATCTAAACTAATTTAGTTATTGGATGTGGGTTGTATTTACTGTGATGAAGATAAGGACAGATGCCATCAGAGCTTTGTGGATCAGCTGTTTTTCCACTGATGAACAACACATAGCAGGTGTGCATTCATTAAATATATATCTGCCAAGGTGGAGCCACTTTAAAGAGTGAGTTGTCTTGTATCTCAGCTGGATACAAGCGTGTGTTTAAACTGCAAGATTTTTACTTGCTAGATAATCTGTTTTAATATAGTGGTTTGGCCTCTGATTATTTATAGGTTTTATAAATTTTAGAATCAATTTCTCTTTAAGGTGGCTCAGATTTTTCAACTCTTGTGCACATAAAATTGAGTTGAAGTTCATTGTGCCTTTTTTCTTTTCCCAAAAGTTGAGTTGAAGCTTCATATGGTAACTGCATCCTATTCACACACTATAGTCTAAAATCTTGAAACTGTGTGGTGTTCGCTAAAAAACTAAACAATAAAAAGTCAAAGTTAGGTAAGGTCACAAAGTTTTTGTGAAATTAGAGTTCCAGCAGATGTTATTGTGGACAAATATTTCCTCCCTTCTAATTCAGTCTAGTCTTCTGTACACCATATAGACTGATGGATACCCGGTTCAGCCTACACTCACTGTTATCCTAGAGATTACATACAAATTGATACTGAAAAAACAGTTTTCCACTACTGTAAAGATTTGATCTTTTTCTTGCACTCAATGCATTGCATTAAAAGTGAACATCGGAGAACTGGGTAAGGCAGGACAAAGCATTTGCTCAGTTCTTTTTGCTGTGACCTTATCAGCTTTTGATTGGGATTGCACCATTTCATAGTTAATAAAGGAAACAAAGTATATTACTGCACTTTTACGTTTTCAGAACAGTGTTTAAAATTGCATTGTTTTTATTATTTTTTTAAACTATCAGTTAAAATAGACTAAAACGTTCTTTCAAAGAGGCATCTAAATGTGTTCCTAATTTTGTATATGGGCTTAGGTTTTGTAACCAATAAAAAGCTGCTATCAAATACTATAAAAAAATTCAAGAACTTATTTTGAAGGTTATGGAACTGCTTAGTCTTCATGGATTGGCTTAGGGGTTTTTGTCTTTGACTAGATATTAGTTAGCAGAACTCCTCATTGAAGTTTGAAGTATGTTACAAGAATGAATAAAGTGAGCTAATGCAGTCATCTCTGAAACTGGATACGGAGTTTTATACTTTGTATGAAGATGTTTCCCAAGGGTGTACAGAAAGCTGCGGTAAGTGGGCTGCAGCAGATCCACATAACTGTTGAATAGTGACTTCAGTTCTAGAGTTTGAAGGGGAACTATAGCATCAAGGAACTTTCACAGTTGGCTTCTGCCTCCATAAATGTCCTTTCCGGGCTCCTGGTGCTAGGCTGATTGCTGATTCTGCACTAATTTTAAGTTTGGGATGCTGCACAAGCGGGCTCAACTCCTGCCCGGTGCGTGTTGGGAGGGAGTGTGCACCAAAACTGGCCTTCGGCAGGTGACTGCCTTCCATGGCTCTCCATAGTTGGGAGGAATGGCCAGAATTCCTCATTCCAGGCACCAGTGACCCCATTGGGGTGCTGCTCGGGAACAGATCGGAGCCGTCAGAGACTTGTGTTGTCCAGCAGCCTCCTAATTAGTACAGTCCTGCTTTAATTATGGGACAGCACCAGTGGAGGGAAACCTCTTGAACTGCTTGAAAGGTGCCTGTGACTGCAGCTATGGCTTTGCCATCCTTTCTCTGTGTCAGTCGGCTGAGTCTCCTTGAGAAACACTTCTCCCCATGGGTAGGTTAACGATGGAATGAGCTTCCTGTGCTGTATTTAAATCTTTACAAATGCTCTTCCATGGGGATATAAAGGACAAAGATTTCGTAAGAACCTAATTCCTGTTTCCAAAATCTGTTTAATCCCTTTGGTTCCTTCAGGCTTTCAGTTGACAAAAACTGAATTGTGTTGAGTTTTTGCAACCTGTTAATCATCCATTAGGTCTTACCTAGGGGACTTGACATACACTACACTGGAATAAATAATGCATTATTTTAAGAGATGTCTTATTTAGAGATAATAAAATCTTGAAGATATATTGGTGTCCCCCATACTTCTGAAAATGTAAACATTTTCATTTTGTTTGCTTCATCTGCTAAACAGAGAAATGAGTAAGAAGATCCACTGGCAGGCAGATTTTAAATTTTTTATTTTTGTCTCAGTGGACTGGATGATAGTCCAGGTCCACTTTGTTATTCTGCTCTGATCTATAATGCCCTCTAGATTCTGAATGTCTTTCACTGTAGTCATTTCCACCAAATCGGCCCCGTTGCGTTGTTTTCCTTTTATTTCGTTGCATAAAAAGTACTCCCTTTTGTGGCATAATTATGCTTCTATTCAAACATATGTAGGACAACAAATTATGCCAGGCCATTAGGAAGCCCTTTTCAGGAAGAAAAGGAAAAAAAACCCCAATCAGTAGAAAACTGGGCTCCAACAGGCAAAGCCTTGGGAGATTTTGCGGCAGAGGTTTGTCATGATTGCCACCATCAACTTGGTGAGAGCGGGGGCAGCATCAGCTGGAGCCGCCTGGGCTGCTCAGCTCTGCTTCAGGGCCGGACGTTACTGGGGGCTGCTCAGGAAAATTGCCTCATGCTAAGATGCGGAGTTAGAAACTAGAGCAGCTTCCCGCTTTCCTGATTCTGGTTTGTGTGTACTTCATCCTGCCGCAGGGACAGTAATGGGCAGGTCTTACCTGTGCTGCTGGCTTGGACCCAGAGATCTCAAGCTGCTGCTGCAGGAAGGAGCAGCTTTCTCTTCAAGTGCATTCATGATACAGCTTTCTTGAGCAGCATCCCAGTTTATAAAGGAACTTAAGAGCTGGCTTTTTTCCAACCTTAGTTTTGAGAAAATATGTTGGGGAGATCACAGCCCTGTGTATCACACTTAAGAACATTGATACCACGATTCTTTCATTTTAAAACAAAGGTTGAAGCATTTATACTGCACTTGGTCTTCGTATACAGCAGTAAAAAAGGTGAATGTCACCATGCAACCTCGGAGGAAAAATGTCAAGTTTTGTGAAGGATTTAGACTCTTCCCTGGACACAGTGGGCGAACTGCAGGAGGAGGTTAGTTTTCGGTTTACTCAGTACATTTAAGTAGAGTCCAGGGGCACACAAAGATGTGGAAGATGGATTAACCATCCTCTTTCTTAAGTGGGGTCCTGTGAAAAACTGTGGTGGTTGGATTTTTTTAATGTGCTGATATGGAGCATAAGGGAGCTCACATCTGCATTTTAATTATTCGGAGGTTGATAATCTTTAGTGGCTTTGTTTGCTTTTAAACTCCAACTTATCGAGCCAGATGATCCACCATAAAAAATTCTTTGTACAAAAAAGGAGGGTGAAATTGAATTATTTTGCCAGTGGCCTCAGCAAGTTCAGTTCTAGGTTTGTGCAGGGAAATGCTTAGGGAATGAAGCTGCACCACTTGCCCTGGGATTAGACCCATCACTGTTTCCTTGTGTTCAATGCAGTTCACAGCTGGTTTCCCCAGCATTTCATCCTTTTGTATCCTGGTAGGGCTCCCTGAAATCTAGATGCTGCCTACATTTTATAATAAAGAGAATAAGGGATAAATTCCTTCTGTCCTCCTTGTGGTGACCCTAGCTTACAGGAGGAGAGACCACTGTGAGGTCTGGCCTTGTCCCTGTAACTATGAGACTATTTGACATTAGTTCTCTAGGAACAGTTTGCGCGGTCATAGGTTTTGTCATTTTAAGCACGGCAGCGCATAAATCTCAGGGGTTGAAATATGTGTAGGGGGAGTGTTTGGACTTGTCACATTATCATGTTAAAATCAAATACATAGAAAATTTCAAAAAATGTGTAGCTTTGTCAAAAAAATGAATGTCCTTCCAGTATTTGCATCCCACGATCTCTGTCACATTTCACATCTCTCAGCCGTTGACTTTATTGGTTTAGAACAAATATTGAAAGTAAAAATGAAAAAAAAAAGGTTAACCCCTACCTTGTGCAGTTCAATTGCTGCTAAAATGCTGCATCTAACATGGAAAAATCTCTGTCCAAGGGGCTCATTTGTGACCACTTAAAGGGAGCTGGGTGTGCCAGACACTTAGCGATAATACTTCCAGCTCTGTAATCTCTCGGTGTTTCAGGGCTCTGTGCTGAAATGTTTAACCCTTTGCTAAGAAAAAGGCCCAGTCCAAGGGGAGTATTTAGCAAGGAGGCATCTTGCTCCTGCAGCAGGAGGGTGTTCCTTCTCTCCCTGCTGTCGAACTGCTGGGGTTTTAAACCCAACCTCACTGTCAGCAGCACAGAGCCAAGTGTTTGCACTGAGCTTTGCGTGGCTATTGGTATCCAGGGAGATGTTTTTAGGGGAGCTCAACCAGAGGTCTGTGCTTGAAATATTACAAACTGATGGAAAGGGAAGAAATCACTTTTTGTAGCAGTCACAGTTTTCTCTCTATTTGATATTCTATTCAACTCTTAAACTCTTGAAGTCCTCCAGGAGTTTTACTGACCTCAGTTGTCTATTAGTCTAAATTTAACAGAAGAAAGATTTGGCCCTTAAAGAAGGCAAGGGGCAGGTGTTGGGGCAGGAAGGGTTTGTCAACCACTGCAACAGACAACCATACCCATTCCTGCTACCTGTGATGGGACCAGCAGTCCGGGCACCCCTGTGCTCCCAACTTACTTCTTTTTCTGACACCTTTTGCTGGGCTTCACGTGAGCTCTGCTAGCTCTGTTGCAGGTTAAATGCATTTCAGCCCAAGCAGCAGCAGTTGTTGGGCTGTGGACAGACCAATGCACATTTCTGCAGCAATCCCTGCAGTGTGGGAATCTTGGTGTCTCCAAGGTTTTCTAGCAGTCTGCTCCCCAGGTGGGTCCCTCAGTTAGAGAGCACCTTGTTCCCAGTCCCTGCTGCTTGCTGAGCGCATTTGCCCAGGCCTTAGTGAGTGTTAGGAAAGATACTGCTTCTAAGGAACATGGGTGGGATAGCAGGGGAAAAACACATTATTTTGCTTCTAGGTCATTTGGGCAAAAAAGCTGTCCTCCTCACACAAAGCCCGCCATGGCTGTAATCCACGCAGTGCTAAACCAGTGTGAATGCACAGCGGGTTTCCCACTGAGCATTCCTGCAACTGACTCTGGTGAGCATCACCAAATATGGAATGACAAAGTCTCCTAGAAAAATTACTGTAGCTTTCAAAAATTACTTTCACTGCTTCTAAACAGTTAATGTGAAACTTTTATGGAACACTGATAGTTTCCATTTCTGGGAAGACTGTTATCCTGAAGCTACATTGCAGAGTGTGTGCTGGAGCACCATCCGTGGCTTATTCCCTCTGACTGGAAGTGCTGGGTTGTTGCTGAATACAGAGATGTGCAGTGCTGGGAATACACAATGCTATGGCCCAAACTAGGTATAAATATAGCAAAATCCAGGCAGGTCATGACAAAAACACCCAGTCTGACCCAACTTCTTAATTTTCTTTACTCTGTAGTTGATGACTTTACCAAAGCATCCTGGTTAGGGTGTAGCTTTTATTTTGCAGCCGAAATTTCCTGCACTGTCCCTGTTTCTTAGAGTTTGGGTATTTTTTTTCAATTTTTTTTAACAGATGTATTATTTATAGTGCTATTTTATCTTGTTTTGTTTTTAAAAGGTTGACGTGACTTTTAGTGCAGCTCTTGTGTTGGCATCATGGGTAGAACATGCAGTCTCAAAATTCACATCCGGCTTGTTGTCAAAAGCTCTTTCCTGGGGCACGTCACCTTGCAAGAAAATGGCAAGAAGCTCTATTAAATTCCAGCGCCAAAATAAGACTGAAATAACTCAATTAGGATGCATCTCCCATGAGGAAGATGGCAGAGACCGTGAGATGCTCCTGACTGGAGTGTAGTGGCTGTGGACTGGGCAGTCAGTGGCCTGCATTTCAGCAGACCGCTGATCAAAGTGACAGGCAAAAGCAGGGCAAGCCGTGGCCAGTCCTGAGGACATAGTAAGGCACAGCCTGTCAGAAGCCAGTCTGTGGCATTTCCAGCCTCTCTATCTGGCCAAGGCCCTTATCTTTCCCTGAGATTTAATGCTCTAGGGACTTGTTCTGCAATTTTCCTGCCACCAGCAGCGCATGAGCCCCCGTGCAGTGGTGCAGGCGGCTAATGGGTCTGCAGCTCTGCAAGAGGAGAGTATAACAAGGTCATTGGTTACCCCTGCTGATCGTGCAGGAGGGAAAGATTGCAATGTGAGCAATTTTCTTATATGGAATGAAGATAGGGTGTAGAATAGAATGGCTGTTTTTGAGGCTGGTTTTTTATCGAAGACAGAGTAGCATCTCACTGAAGTAACTCACAGGGACTTCTTCCCAGGGAGGAAATATGGAAGAATAAAGGTCTCTCTAAAGGAGAAAGCCTAGGGGAATCAAAGAGTCAAATCAGCACCTTCCTGACAGGATAAGGTGCTTGGATCACCTGAAGCTCTGGGTTTCCCTGCAGCCTTCTCAGCAGGGCATGTCCCCCATCCTCCTAGATGTTCCTGTGTGCTGCCTTTGCAGAGCTGCTTTTTCTCAGGATCATGGCAGACATTGTGCTCATCCCTCCCAGGGTGGCTCTGGAGACTTGGGATTACTTTCCATGATCGCAGCCCAAAACTTTCTCTTCCTTGCTGAGCTTCCTTGTTTTGTTAGGGATGGGTTCACCACATCTTGCAGAAATGAGGCATCCTCAGGAATGGTCTGCCATATTTTGCCTCTGTTCCCTGAAGCACAGGGAGAAACTACTTCTCCATCCTTGTGAAACTGCCACCCTGAGGCATGCTGTGCAGATACCTTACAACTGATGAGGTGCCGGATTCTTGCTGCAGCCTTGTACTGATCCAAACCTCATGTCTCTGGAAATACTGCCTGTGTTGGGGGATGGACTTCTATCATTCATCTTCATTTATGCTATTATCAAACAAAAGGACTACAGTTAAGTGCTGTCAAAAGCCAGAAAATCATGAGGTTTAAAGTGTGTGCCTTTACAAGCAAGAACAGAACCTCACCTGATGGTACACCCCCAGGAAATGAGGGCCCTTGCTCTCAGCTGGTATTCTTCTGCCCCAGGAAACCTCCACTTTGGTCTTTCCAAAGTCCTTTCCCTCCATTATCAAACCTCATATGTGACTTTGTTCTCTCATTGCAGAAACCAGTGACTTTGTAACCCCACCACTGTTTGGTTAAAAAGCAAACATTGCTCCTCTGTCTGAGGCAAAGCGGAGCATTACTGCAGAGCTGCTGATCACCAGGGGGGGGTTTTTGTGCAAGTGGTTGTGGCCTGTTGAAAAAAAATCCCTCGTTGCCACATCCAAATGTGGTTAGCCAGCACAGGCCAAAAAAACCTAATAAAAATCTGAGGCCTAAGGGAGAATTTAAGAACAGTTCGTGACCTCTGGGAGCTCCAGGGAGATTGTTTCTCACAGCAATTAGCAGACAAGATGTTAATGGTGCTGGTCTGGTTTAAAGCATTAGAGCTTTGGAGGTGAGAAGTGTCCAGATTGGGTTGGAGCAGAGATTTGTTGTTCTGGTCTGACCACAGAGAGGCGGCAGCAGCAAGGCAGAGGGGGACACGCTTGTCGGGTCTGGATCGATATCGCCTTTCACAGCAGTTGGTTAATTTATCTGTTTGGGTTTTTTTTCCTTTTGGCAGGAATTTTATACAAGTCACATTGTGCGAAGTATGAGATGGGGGGAATGATGCATTTCCAGCCATGGATGCATTGCTGAGGTCCCTAACCCAAATGCCAGCCTTCACCTGGCATTTTGAGCAGCATCTGAATGGAAGGCTCAGGGCTGCCACTCAAACAAATGCATCATGAAAAAATCAAGTACTGGACAGTTTAGATGGAGGCCAGTTAATTAACCCTATGAAGGCTGAAATGTCTTGAACTCTAGTTTGTCATTTGTCTTAATCATTATTGCATGACTGGTTTTTAATATTGTTTGGCAACAGTATTGATTTTTTTAAGAGGTGGCATCGCATGCGGTTTGCTCCTTGTTTTTTCTTGGTGAGTTACATGTGGTGAATCTTTATAGGGGGTATTTCAGGGTTTCTTTAAGAGGATGTAGTTAATTTACAGCTGCCAGGTGTATTAAGCAAAAATTAAGACATTATACTGCATTATACAGCCTGTGTCCTACAAGAGAGGGGGTTGGAATCTTTTTTTCCATGTTGTATTTGAAAAGAAAGCTCTTTGTGGCCTTTAAAAAAATTCTTACTGACCTTTCTTCCCCAGGCATTTCCCAGGTCTCTGGCTGCTGCCCTACAGTCTTCTCCTGATGTTACAGCCGGTCACAGCTCCCTCTCATGCACCCTGTGGCTGCCTGTTCCCTCTTTAAATAGTTTATTGGCAACCATTCATGCCCTCGCTCTGCAGCCCTGGGATCTCATGGTTCCCCTCTGAACTCAGGCCCTTCAGCAATACTGAAACCCATCAGGGAAGTTCCATCAGTAACTGCAGGACAAATTGCACGTAGGTCCACCCGAAGACAAAGCAATGGTTCCAAGAGCAGAAATGTGCTAATGCACAAGTAGAAACCATTTTGTGTCATGGACTGGCTGAAAAACGGAAGTTGTGGAGTGACCTGGGAAAAGGTGACTCATCCTTCCTGTACTGGTTTTAGTGGGTTTTTTGTTGTTTTGGGGGTTTTTTCCTAGTTTACTGCTTTTGTTCTCACTGGAGGTGGATGGAAAACTTCTTGACAGGAATTCGAAAATAAATCTTTGCTGGGTTCATAGTCTGCAAAAGGGCTTGTTGAAGATACTTTAAAAACCAGCCCCCCAGAAACGTTAGTAAATCCGTGAGTAATTAGCTATGCTCTTTCACAAAGAGTGTGAAAGATGACTAAAGTGTCTGGGTGTCTTATCTCCAGCAGGATATGGAGGTAATTCCCACTGCAATGATCCCTGCAAAGCAGAGAAGGGATGGGAGGTTCAAGGGTTGGAGGAGCTGATTGCCTTGGGCAAGGAGGCTGCTCTGATATCTGCAGGCAAGGGTAGATGCTGACCTATACGGCTCAGTGGAGAGGTGTCTCGGAAGATTAATGCACAACTGTGGATTCTGGTCATATTGCTCTAAAGGTTAAGACAAACCAGCGCACCTCTAAAAGTGTTGTTGAACCTCCACCTCGGAGACATTCAAAACTGTTGCTCCAGGCCTCAAGCAACCTGATTTAAGCAGTCGCTTGGACCAGATGTCCCTTCCAAACCTTGCTATCTTATGACTTGGCCACTTTTGCCACTACGTTTAGCCCAAGGCCACCAGATTCCTGGAAAAGCAGACCACATTAACAACTAAATACTGACCAGGACAGTTAAAGATTGCTGGTGAAGCTGTAGGACGATACTAAGAGAGTCTAGAAAAAGGATGCAAGTTATTACAAAGGTGATGAGGGAAAAAAACAGGAGAAAAACTATTCCCAAGAAACATTTTTCCTTTACAAAGAGAGTAAAATAAATGCTTGCTGCTGGGGGGTAAAAAAGGGAAATAGAAAAAGCTTGCTGTTCCAAACTTCTCTTGGCTTTAAGACAAGCAGGGTTAGGGATAGCAAGCAGATAGACTGAGCATCTAGAAAAGCTGCTAAAAGGGAATCTTGAGCAACCAAGGGTGGGTTCTGTGGTGAATAAGCCTAAGGATACTTCGAATTTGTGAGGATCCTGAAATAAAAGTCTTGAGGATTTTTCTTTAGCCTGCTACTCAGAGAGAAGCTGTGTTATTTTAGAAACTGGTGCAGAGATTGTGACATCTATCACACACCCAGGAAGATGGAAATTAAGTTTGAAGATGCTCTCCTGGCTGAAGTCTATAAGGACAGATGTTTAAGGGATTAATACCACTCCATGTGGCAGAGGGTCTCCTACAGGATTACCAAGAAAAAGCAGTAACAACCTTCCCTCTCTCGGGCTGGCTGCTTCCTGCAAACTGCAGTGCTGCTCCTTTTGAACCAGACAGGAATTTTGACACTGAACCATTTAAGTGCTGTTGGGTGAACATCCTGCAAGCCTTTGATTAGAGCAGTGCAGTGCTCATTAGATTGACTTGTTTTAACACATTTCCAATGCAGAAAAGACAAATAATTAGAAGTAAACTCTGTGTTGCTGTTCCAGAAATTATGACCCATCATTGTTTTGACAGTCTCTAAACAATGGCATAAATGGGCTGAGTAATGTGACCAAGCACCCAGAAAAGCCTTATTCCAGAAAACAAGGATGGTAAATCACATGATGCCCCATGAGATGAGTTGTTTTGCCAAATTAGTGCTTCAGGGGAAGTGAGAACACTTTCAGTAACTGGCATATTGCTTCATCAGTTTCAGACAAATTCAGGGTTACCACCGACCCTTCTCCCTCACCTCCCACTTTGCTATTGTAATTTTTAATTGGTGGTATCTATCAAGGGCTGGTGGTCACCTGTATTTGCTGCCAGAGTAGCCTATTTTTTCCCTTTTTTAAGCGCTTAAAAAACACTCACGGGGGAATGGGAAGCTTTTGGTGCCTCTTTTAACCACCAGCAAGCAATCCTGCATCAAATGCAGGCATTAAGAACCACTAAGAGTAAAACATCACCAGGACAACCTTTCAATGTGTGTTGAATTTAAACCGTCGATGATCCCCCACCCTAATGGGGTGTACTCTGTTTTGTACCATGTAAGATGCAAGACCAAAACACCAGCAAACTCAACAAGAAGAATTTTTTTTTTGGCATGGCAATGCAACACAGAGCCTTTTGCATTGTGCCTTTAGGACTGGTGTTCAAAAGGGCCATGTGAGTTTCCAAGATGTGCCTTTTTTATGTATTGGCAATTTGTTCACCTTTGTCCAGTTATTAGCATCTGTGTTGTCTGGCAAAACCTGCCTGCTCTGACTGTGACAGCCTCATATCCAACACGTGCATTGGAGCCTCATGTGTTAGAGGCAAACAATGACCACCTACAAAAAGCCCAAGGTGGATCAACCAGCTTATGCTACCTGCAAAGATTTAAAGACGTGATTTTGTCCTCCTTACCATGCAGAGAGATTTGTCATATAATTAATTATATGATTTAGTGCTGCTTAAGTATCCTCATAACCGTGATCGCTTAGGCCAGATCAACACTGGAGCACTGTTTTATAGCATATAACTTCACATTAACACAGCTAAAAATATGTGACTTCTCCCACTGGGAAGGATTTCTTTTATTGAGACCTTCCTCTAAATGTCTGATTCTGTTTCTCCATGACCGTCTAAGCTCTCTATTCCAGCTGCTGTCTTCTATGGAATGTGGCTAATTATAGCACCAGTAGCAGCTGGACGATTAATTCCTTAACGACTGTTAAATGCTCTGGTATGAACAGAAGAGGGTTTCACCATGTATTTCTTCTTGGTATTTCTAGGCTGAATATGTTGTTTCTTGAAAGCAGCTGACTTCTGAATAGAAACAGAAAAGGAAAATAGAAATGGAAATTTTGTGTTCTATCTATCCCCTTCCCCTATTCATTTGGTAATAAAGCAGGGATTACTATGAGAAATATCTTAATTTTAATCCTGGATAACAGAATTTTGGGTACAGGGCACACATTTTATAGGTTTTTCCAATGGTAGGCTGAGCAGGATTGGACAAAGACCATCAGTGCCACATAGGACCCTGTCCTGTCGTGAGCTACCAGGGGCATTTTCATCCACCCCAGACAAAACTGAGTGTGGAGAGACCTTTGGTTACTAACCTGCCTGTGCCCATAGGTGCCCATGGTTACCAACCAGTGCATGTGGAATGGGCTCATGCAGTTTCAAAAAGTCTGAGAGACAGGGTTTTCTTCGCTGTTCAGGCTACCATGAGGATATTTAGAGCTTAACTGGCCATGCAGACATACTTGCAAGCATCTAAAAGTCAGGTCTGATTTCTTTGTATTTAAATATAACAGGACAATGAGGTACCGTTGTCATGAAATCAGTATTTGATAAAAATAACAAATGGGAAAAAGAAGGAAACATTACAAGAAATGCATAAATTAATATATACACATGTTCTAACCGCAATACACCATCGAATCCTGACTTGCTTCCATGGTTTTTATACCTACAGATGCTACACTAAAGCCAATTAGCTGTTTAGCCATTTGAACTCCTGAGTTTATGCTGCTCCCATCCAGCCATTCCTTTTAGTGTCTGCCTGCTTTCCCAGCCAATGAACATGTGATTCATGTTGAGAGAGAAGCAGCATGGGCCATGTTCAAGCTCCCCTGCTGTGGGAATTACCCCATCTGGATGGCTGCATCTGGGCTGGGAGCTGCAGAAAGAAGAAAACCTCTTCAGTCCCTTGGACACTTCTCTGTTATAATTTATACATACAATTTACATTGCTCTGGCAAAAAGCATCCCTGCTGAAGCTCCAGACACACGTGTGCAGTGGATGAGCAGAACATGGTGGCAGTGGGACAAGCTGCAGCCAGTGATGAGAGTCCAAGAGATGAAGCCAAACCTGCTCCATGATGGAATCTTCACTGAGAGGTTCTCCTGGTGGGTTTCGGTGGTGAGCAGCTGGGTGTTTCAAAGTGTGTCCCAGATACAGACCTGCTCATTTTAGAGGGTGCCTGGAGGCTGGCATCCTCTGTGACAAAGCTGCTGGCAGCGATGAGTGGGAAGGGTCCGCTTGAGTTTCAGGTTTGTTCCGGAGCTTCCCTCCTCTCTGCCAGCCCTGTGATGGGCTGCTCTTGGGATAGGGAGCTCGGCTCTGGGCCCTGCAGCAGCTCTCCCAGGATGGCCAGGACTTCTTGCAGGCCCTGGCCAGTGTGGGCGCTGCACCCTTGGAGCATCCAGCGGTGCCCTGCCAGCCGCCCCCGCCGCAGCATCTCCCCCAGCTCAGCAGGAGCCAGTGCTCCCGGCACCTCCTGCTTGTTGGCCAGGAGGAGGACGGGGATGCCAGCCATGCTGGGATGGCTCAGGGCTTCCTCCAGTGCTGCCGCTGCTTCGGACAGCCGGGCCATGTCTGTGCTGTCGATCACAAAGATGAGGGTGTTGATGTCCTCCAGGTAGCCAGGCCAGCTTGCCCGCAGGCTGTCTTGTCCACCAACATCCCAGAGGGTGAACGATATGCCACAGGGTGTTTGCAGAGACTCCACATTGAAGCCCACTGTCGGGCAGGTCTCCACAGCCTGGCCGCTCTTCAGTTTGTAAAGAAGGGTGGATTTGCCAGCAAAGTTGAGCCCCAGCATGACAACTTGAGCATCTCTTTTTTGCCAGCCTTTGGAGATCAGCTTCCCCATCAAGATACTGCCGCAGTTGTGGGAAACAAAAAAAATGCAGCCAAAAAAATAGAAAGCAAGCGTATTTCCTCGATGATGTCAGTTAATAACAGAGTGCTCTGCCCTGCCTCTGTGAAAGATCACCTCAGGTTTGCTGAAGAAAGACACAGGCAGCTTGCTTTTGCTTCTCTCTGTAGCTAAAATTAGGTGAGAGGTATTATTTATGAGGTGTGGAGCAGAGCCAGGGATGTTCAAAACAGCAGTTCAAAACAGCAGTTTCCCTACCCCAGCTCCGCTGCTGCTCAATTCCATTTTCATTCACATCCTGAAGTGATTGGTGCAAAAGAGAGCTAAGATTTTGCAGGAAGAGGTGGGGAGATGGTGGAGCAAGTTTCCTTCTCATCACATACATAAATAAATGAGCTGTTGTTCATTGGCTTCTCTACGGGAAACCCACCCCCAGCAGGACAGGACAAGGAGGAACCTGGGTTTCAGACCAGAGTTACTCTGCGAATTTGCTGAATCACAGTTCAAGGGTGTGGATTTAAAGCATCTTGAGCAATGAGACAACTGACAATTTTTCTGCCAATCTTATGTTAAAAAGTACAAAACAAATCTCTGTATCATCAGCTTTTACTACGTGTTGTGTGAATGGTAATAACAGTAATTTTTAAAAATGCACACAAGCATGTTTTTTTAATGTCTCATTGAAATACAACTAGTCAAAATGCCTTTCCTGGGGTGAAAATCCATAAATTCCTTTACATCAAAGTATTTACTACATTTTAACTTTTGTAAGTGAGGCAAAGTCATTCCTCTGTGGCCGAGAGGGTAAAAAATACCCCTTAAAAGAAGGGGAAACTGTTTATCAAGAGAGCACCACTTGAACTTTACATGCCAGAGGCAAAAACGTGCTGATGTAACAGCTACCAGACTTGCCTGTGCAAGAGTGGCTGATGACAGCCAGCAGAGTCCCAGCAAAGCCAGTAGTTACCTTCCTTATTGGTTGGTTTCTGCCTATAAAGGCTGCTCAGAGGTGTGCAGAGCCAAGAGCAGCCGCAGACTTCACATCACAGCGTCAACGCAGAGCTGCCCTCTAGCCACCTTTATTTGAGAAGGAAACATGATTCATCCCTGCTTCCCAGGGACCACGATGGAACTTCTAGCACCTCTGTGGGAGATGCAGTTTCCTCAGCAATAATCTCCACGACAGCTCCATGTCACAAGCCAACATTGGTGGAGATGAAGTTCAGCACAGCAAGTGGAAGGGACTGTGGTCAGTGACCAAGTTACTGGTGGTCACCAAGAGGCATATTTCTTCCTCTGGGGGCAAGATGTGTCAGTTTTTCACCTTTTAAAGGAAGGAAGATGAATGAGAAACAAAACAAACAAGGAGTCCAGCCCAGAGAGCCTGCATGGGATTGCAAGGGGTCCTACAGACCATGCCTTGCAAGATATTTCTGTGATACATGTCTCTCCCATAGTTAGCCCAAGTTAACCTTGGCACCAAGAGCCTCCACGAGCTTTATGCAACTTGTGCATGTGTAAGACGTGTTGCTAGAATCATAAGAGTCATAGAATACCAGGTTGGAAGGACCTCAAGGATCATCTGGTCCAACCCAACCTTTCACGGCAAAAGCACAGTCTCAAAAAAGCTCAGCACCCTGTCCAGACAAATCTTAAAAGTATCCCATGCTGGTGAAACCCACCACTTCCCTGGGGAGAGTATTCCAATGGCTGATTGTTCTCATTGTGAAAAACTGTCCTTTTGTGAATAATTGAAACTTCATGAAGAATAAATTGTACTCATTACTCCTCATCTTTTCTATGTGACTCCTTGTAAAAAAGGATTCTCCATCTTCTCTGTAGCCATCTTTAAATATTGAAACATGGTGATAAATGTCTCCACTAAGCCTTCTTTTCTCAAGGCTGAACAAACCCAGTTCTCTCAGCCTCTCCTCACATGTCAGGCTTTGATCACCTGTGTGGTCCTTCTCTGGGCCCTCTCCAGCCTGTCCACATCTATTTTGCATAGCAGGGACCAAAACTGAACACAGTATTCCAGGTGTGGCCTGACAATCGCTGAGTAGAGCGGGACAATGCCTTCATTATCTCTGCCAGCAATGCCGTTGATGATGCACGAATAGAGTCCGAATAGAGTCCAAACAGAGTCTCCATTTGAATTTGCACGAGCGATGTTCTCCTCATCACGGCTTCCTTTGCCACAGCAGAAAATGCTCAATCCCACTGACCTGCTTGTCCACCAGCACCCCGAGGTTCCCTTCTACAGAGCTGCTCTCTAGCCAAGCAGATGCCAGCCTGTGCTGCAGTCCTGGAATACGCTTTCCCTGGTTCAAGGTCTTATACTTGTCTTTGTTGAATTTCACAAGGTTCCTGTTAACCCACTCTTCCTTCCAGTCAGTCTAGGTCTTCCTGTAGGATGGCTTTCCCTCCCAAAATGCCCAGTTTGGCATCATCAGCAAACTTCATGAGGGTACACTTGATCCTTGATCCCATCATCCAGATCACTGTCATCAGGCTTAAGGTTAACTCAAAAGCCAATGCTTATTTGCAGCATTTGTCGCAGAGTAATCTAACAATAAACATACAACACCACACATGCGATAAATTGCACAGTATGTTCATGTGTGGTCTTCTCTAAAACCAGTCTGTATGTACAAAAATGGCAGGAAGCTCCCTAGATGGGAACAGAAATGTGCACTGGATTCTGGCCCTTCAGCAGACTGTTTGCACACCCTGAAGTGTGTGCTGCTGCCTGAGGGTTATCCTTCTGTCCAAGTTCTTCATTTTTTTAAAATAAGTTATATTGGTGTGGGGATCCTTATTTTGTTTGTTCACCATTTTGGGAAAATCTTCTTCCCATATTGCACTGTGCTTTAAGATCAACGTAGTTGATATTTTTAGACACACCAGTGGGTCAAGTGAATTGTCACTTGATCTTTTCGTGTTTTTCCTGCCTTTGCCACTGCTCCTCTTCTCTGAGACTTGATAGGCAACTGTGACACAAATCTGTTTCATCTGACTAGACTTCCATAGTACCATAATTTCTTTTAAGTAAACTAAAATATAGATACAGGAAGAAAGGGTGGAGATTCTAACATGCTACAGAAGAAGGCTGCTTCTAAAAAAAAAAAAAAAAAAAAAAGAAAAGTGAAGACAAGGGAAAAAAAAAGAAATAAAGCCAGAATAAAGGATGCAAGTAGGGCACAGTTTTATTGATAATTCCCTTCAGGTTTTATATGGCATAGAATGCAGTAATTCATGGGCAAATACAGGAAACTCTATATTCCTTTTATTGTTTTCCATGCTCATACCCTGTGTATTGAACTGCAGCCTATTTTCTTTCTTCATGCCAATTATTCTGAATACAAGGTGCAAACTGTGCCTACAGAGTCTGTTTCACCCACAGGTATGTTACAAAAGCCTAGTATTTCCACTAAATAATATATAGGAGCAATTGCAAGTCTGCTTAAGAAAAAATGAAAGAAAAGAAAGTAAAAGCAGACAAGATGAGTTTTGAGTGAGTTTATTGCTGGAGCAGAAAGGCCAGATGCTAAATAATTCAGAAGGTGTGTTCAGAGACAAGGACAGCCCCTACCCCAGCTATGTTTTCTGTGGACAGAACAAATGTTTTTGTCTCATGTTTCATGTCTCCAGACTCTGAGGAGCAAAGCAGTGCTTGCTAATTCCATTTATAGTGACATAGAATTTCAGTCAATTTATTTCTTTGCTGTGTTTTATGCATACATTTCCCTGTTTCCTCGATAATCACCACAAAGAGCAATAATTAGAACTAGTAGTATAGGAGACAACTCCTCTTTGTTCCTGTGCCTTAAATATTCCAGTAACTGAGATTTTGTCCTGATCGCTATAGTCACTGTCGTTTTGTCCAACCTGTGTCACCTCTTTAGAAGGCAGCTCCAGGAAGACAACCCTTAGCAGAGCAAGGATTAACAGGTGTAGACCTAGTCCTTACTGTGAATGTTCCTCTAATGGCATCTACTTGGAGCAACAAGTAGATCTCAGCCCAGCAAAGGCAGAATGTGCCTCCCCATCCAGACTGGCTTATATCTCCGAGAAAGGTCACCAAAGCCACCACTCACCCAGTCCTGTCCATGTTTCCTGCAGGATCTCCTCGCTATATCATCTATGGAAGGACCATCAATGGAGGGGATGTCCGGACTAGCAGCTGGTGAGGAAGCCTGCTGGGACTTGAAGGAGACCCTGGAGGCAGAGGGATGTCTTGACCTGGATGGCCCACCTGTCTCCAGCTGACAGTCCTCTTGAAGGTGACTTCTTCCCAGTTTGGCCTGTGAGAGCTCCTTGTGGACCTGCAGGGGATCACTGGATTTGACCTAGCAAGGACCCCAAGATAAAACAACAAAGCCATATGCAATGGTTCAGGCTTGGAGAAGTTTGGCCTTTTTATTTTCTGCATCCTGGTCCATTCCTCTTGTTTTGCCCCTCATTTCTGGCATGCCCACAGGGAACTCACCCAGTACTCTCCTGCTAACAGTCTGTTTTACTTGGCATGTGCCCAGGAAGCTGCCTGTTCCATCAGGGTCAATGAGTAGCTGTGAGAGCCAGCAGCCGAAGTCAAGCTGCTTCCTCCCGAGACAAATTCCCAGAGGCTTGAAAGATGGCTTAGCATAGTCTGAAAGCTACACAAGGCTGCCACAGGCATTAACGTGCCCTAGAAAAGCCTGCTTGCAGTGATGTCTCTTGACAAGATATGACTCGAATTTGCACCAACACCCAAAAGTTCAGAGTGACAAGACTCACACAACAAAACACATAGCAGATGTTAAGCACCTGTCCTTCAGGTGCACATCAAACACTCTGATGGAGGTGCTTGTACCTCCAGGGCATTCCTGCTGGAGTTGGAAATAGGACACTGTTCTCATAGACCCACTCATCCTGCGGTCTTTGTTTTCCCCTTGCTTCTCGGGACAAACATTTGATGAAGGAAAATGTTTTTTTGGTAGCATAACTGGAAGCTGATATGCTGTCAGCTTTGCACTTAGCACAGTTAACTCTTCCCAGTAGGGAATGACTCTAGCTGTAAAGCACAAAAAGTCACCTCCCATGCCCTCACCGATGCCATGTCACAGTTTTCCAAGGAGAAAACTTGGCCCTTGTTTATTCTCAGTCCCCACCTGTCTGGCCTTCTGAGATCCCTGTGTTGAATGATGGCAGCCCATAGGACATAAACACGCCCACAGGTGTGAGGTCCTGCTCAATGCAGCTGGGCCTGGATGTCTGTTTGCTTTACATGTCAGTGAGACGGACAAACCGCAAGAGGAAAAATAGAGCTTGTGGTGCCTACTAGTTGCCCAAAGGTGTTTGGCTAGGAGTGTACAGGCTAAGCTCTTCTCCAAGGAGAAGAGTTTACTTACTTCTAAGCTCTGCCTTGCAGACAACCTCACAAGTTTCCCCTCACTTCATAGGTTTGGATTTGAAAAACACAGTATGGGAAATCTCATTGAAAGATCTTCCCTACATGTGGTTATGGCCTGCTTGTAATGAGTTCTGTGGCAGGACAGAAGCTCAGCTCTTCCTGTGATTGGGCTCAGTGTTCAAGCAGGTTGAATGAACACAATGAGCTGTTCCTCATATCTGGAATTGTCAAGAGGGCCCAGGTCCAAACAGAGTCTTCATTTGAACTTCCAGGAGCGACATTCTCTTAATTGTGACCAACCAGTGCTGCCTGAAACAGTGTCAACCACAACATGGTGTTGATTTGTCTGTCCTTAGACCTTCTGAGAAGACATGCTATGTGCTCCAGGGTATCTGGGAAAAGCCTGATGCTTTTTTTGGTGACCATTTCCCTGTTTTCAATTTCTGTATGCTTCATACAGCTAGAATAGAAAGTTCTTGAGCAGATGTCAGGGCCCTGAGAGCCTCAGACCCAGTGCTTTTCTCAGGAAGATGCCTGATGCCTGGGGCTGGGCTGCCCCTGCATGACCCCTAGTCTGCCTGCTCTCTGGCTGGGGACAGTGGGATAGGTCCTGGTTGCCAGACCCTGCCACGACTTCCCCTTGGAAGCCCTCATTGCACTCTGACAGTGAGGTGGATGTGGAGAAATATGGCAAAGAGCAAAGATTTTTTTCCCTCATGTTCTCATCCCTTAGCTGGAAGGTGCTGCAACAGCTGACAAGGAAAGGAAAAGTATTTGCCTTGTTTTGATTTCTGTTTGAATTACTTTGGATATGACTGTAGAATATTTTTTGTAAATTCTGTTACTCCAGTCTCTGAATTTATTATTTCCAAAGGGGTTTAGAATTTTACCAAGATGCAGGTCCTCTCTGTAGACTCACTTATTCAAGTGCTGCCCAAATTGGTTTATTTTTTTTCTATATAAATTAGCAATGCTCTGTATTCTTCTGTCTATGCCACTTATGTCTTAAATTCACAGATTGCTTCCCATATTTCTTCTTCCTTCCCCCCTAACATCTTAGCTTTATCTCCTCAGGGCAATTCAAAACTAAGCTTCTTTGGCATCCTCACCTATCCTGACACCATCACTCTCTTTCCTGAAACTATTCATTAGCTCTTCTTCTTATGGTTGGTCTCTATCCCAGCTTAGGTCATACACTCATCTATGCTACATACTGCATACCTGCCAGCTCTGACTATCTTGAAAGGCCTTAATCTCAATTCTTCATTATTCTTAATGTTTGTAATGGGGGAAAAAAAAAGAGCAAAAAGTGGGTACACTTAGAAAAATATCTGTGTTAGGTGTGCCAAAAAGAGCCTTTTACTCCATTCTCTCCCATATCCTAGTATTTGCTCCTCCATTTGTAAAAGCCATGAAGTAAGGACTGGCTTTTTTTGTGTTTTAGTATTCCTTTGGCTGCTATTAAGAGGAAGCCCTACAGAGACCATCTAATGATGCTTAACCACACTGCCTACCTGCACTAAACATAATACAGGTAATACCTTATCTGTTACTTCTCTGGGACATAAAAATTATACCTTGGAGGTATGCTGATGAAGTTCATCTCTCCAGATTAGTCTGGAGGAAATTCTGCTTTGCAATACAGAAATCCAGTTCCCCTTAAGGCAGCCTTCCCTCGTTCCAGTTCCACAGGACGAAATAGTAATTAAAATGACAATGTAAGCATCGACCTGAAAATGTGCTTTGCATAACTTGCCAGGCTCCAAAGCAACAGTGGAGTCTCACTCTCAGTGCTCCTCAGATTCAAGGGATGCAAGATTTTGTTTTACAATTTGTTTATAGTTTTTGTCTTAGCTTGCATGTTCAGGACATTATATACCAATGAAGGAAATTGACTGAAAAGATACTGGAAATTGTCAACAAGAATAAAAGCTACAAACTGATCTTTACTACCTTCCTGTCTGGTAAAATGGACAAAAGCAATGAAACCTCATGAAATTTCAGAAATTGCATTTTATCTGTCTGGCCACAGTGTGTCAATGTTTTCCCACACATTTCTCAATGGAGAGCCTATCTGCAGCAGAATCAGCTCCTGCCAAACAGATGTCAGAGTGCCAGCTTTGATTTAGGGCAGGACTTAGAGCCCTTGGGCCTTTAACACCCTTTTGCAGCTGGATCACTTTGAAAGAGATTTTGCTAAACAACAGCTGTAGATATGTTTTGTCTATCCATAGGAAGCCAATGGTGAGGACAGCAGAACAGAGATAGAATAAGACACCCAGTTCCATGCAGGTTGCATTTAGCTCCAGATTGTTGTCACATCAGATTTAGCTGGCATCATATCCTAGGACTCTGCAGTTGGAGTGAAAACAGTTCACAGACTGATGGAAAAAAATAATGCTTAGTGAAGAGAATTTTCTTCCTTTAATATCCTTTAACACGTCACTGATGGCTGCCACCATGATTCTTCATTTTTTGTGGTCACTTACAGAGCTGCAGGTGTAGAACAGACTTTTTAATCTACAACTGACAAGATTATAAATTCCCCTAAACTTGGGATTTATCTATGACTGTGCACACCTTTGTGATCTTTGGTTTTGGCAACGTACCCTCAGGAATGAAACTGCAGATTCAGGTTGCATCAGGGTTTGGGGTGTAACTCCATGCCATGCTATTGTCCATTGCGATTCTCAAGTGTTCTCAGTCTGGTCACTAGGGAAAAGCACTTCATAGTCACCTGCTACAGTTATCAAAAGAGATGAAAGCTGAGACTGTCAGTGTAAGAGAAAGGGTTCAGCATCTGAGCTAACCCACCAAAGTCAGCAACACACGTTATCTGGACACTGTCTTAGGCAACAATTCCTTTTGTTCTACAAAACTTGTCTCTGAATAGCACTGCTTTGCCTGGTTGGCCTATTTAACTTAATGCTTTCATAACATTTCCAGTCAGTCATAACTTTCCCAAGATGGATATCGGGTTTCATAACCCTTTTCCTTCTAGAAAAAAAAAAAATGTTAGAGGAGGGTTACTTTTTGTTATTGCTGGCTTTTACAAAAAGCCACACTGAAAGAAAAAGAACTGAAACTAGTTATTTGTGAGATTATAAAATTACTTTTTCTCCACACAGAGCACTTTTTTAGCTGTTTCAACTGCTTGTAAAGCTCAGACACAGTATAAACTGCCTGCAACCACTGTTTAGGGACTTACTGTACTCTAAAATTAGGGTGACAACTAATTAGTGATAACTAATAAAAGAAACATAAACCTATGTGAATAAAAAAAAAACCTGACTGGGAGTTTGTGTTCTGGTACTTGTTAAAACAACTGGGTTTCTGCATATGGTAACTAAGCAGGGCTGTCCTACAGAATGAAGTAAGATCACAGCGCTGTTTACGCAGCTCCGCATTTGCACCATTTCCTAGCAGTGCAGGAAAGGCCATTGTTCTTGACAGACAATTCCTTCGCAAAGCCACAAACACAAGCAGAAAACAACTGTTGTGTATGTTCCCTTTCTGGCTCTTTAGGGCTTCCCATGGAGGCTCTGATGACACTTGTTCATGTATCTTATTTCTGCCTTCTCTTTGTGTTGCTCCAGGATTTGCCCAACCTATTCAGCAGTACCTCCCTGGTGCCAGCAGCACAGTAAGCAGCAACTTGGCAAGAAAAATCTCTTTTTACCCTGGACCTACCACTGTGCTTTCCTTGCCTCATATTCCAGGGCAGAATTTCCTCAGCATCATTGATTACCTCTCAGAGCAACCCATCCACACTTGATTCCTGGGTTACTGAAATTAATTTTTCTGTTCCTTCTTTTTTTGTTAATTACAATTATTTTAACAGTTTTCTCCTAAATTTACCACCCCCAAAAAGAGATTGATACGTCCAGGGCGCTTGACCCTACTGCTTTATGTTTCAGATCGATCAGCTCCCCACTTGCTGCAACCTCCAGCTGCCTTCTGACCCCGTGCACTGTTGGGAAAAAGAAGTAAATTTTGAGAAAAGCGGAAGTCATTTCCTGGTAACAACTTTGTGTTAACAAAAGAGGTCTCTTGGGAAGGCTGGTGTCCAGTCTTCCCTCTCCTGGATCCTCCCGCAGAGCTCTGTCTCCTACTTTATCTGCAGGTGTTGAAACAGAACAGCGAAGTGACAGGCTCATGCCAATGGTAAGGTGTAGGAGGTGTTTATATAGTGTTATATTAACACCTCTGAATGAGGAGAAGTCGCTATGTGACTGTGTCAGAAGACCCTTAGCCCTGTCTCTGGGATTCAGCTGGTCTCAGGCATTACAGGCACCAGCCTTAGGCACAACCAGCACAGATCCTGCCAAAGCCCTGCTGAGTTCTGCCGGGCTGTGCCCAGGGGAGGAAGGCTGGGATGGACGCGGCCCCACTTCGCTTTTCCCTCGGCTTCGCGTCAGCGAGGATACAGGGGCAGACAGGTGCCATCTGTTTGGGAAGGGCACAGAGGTGTTGGAGCAGGTCCAGAGCAGGCAACGGAGCTGGTGAAGGGTCTGGAGCACGCATCCGATGAGGAGCTGCTGAGGAAGCTGGGGGTGTTCAGGCTGGAGCAGAGGAGACTCAGGGGGACCTTATCACTACCTACAACTACCTGAAAGGAGGTTGTGGTTAGGTGGGGGTCGGCCTCTTCTGCCAAGTAATAAGTGGCAGGTTGAGAGGAACTGGCCTCAAGCTGTGCCAGGGGAGGTTTAGGTTGGGTATTAGGAGGAACTTCTCCACAGACAGGGAGATTAGACATTGGAATGGTGGTGGAGTCATCGCCCCGACAGGTGCTTAAGGATGCAGCCCTTAGTGCCGTGATCTGGCTGGCAAGGTGGCGCTCGGTGGCGGCTCGCACCCGCCGACGCCCGCCGCCTTTTCCACACAAATCGACCTCGTGCTCCCGCGCCGCGCCGCGCGCTCCGGGGGGCGGCTGTCACGTGCCCCTACCCCCGCAGCGCCCAATAGGGAGGGCGGGCCCGGCCACGTGACGGAGCGCGCGCCAGCGCTCAAGAGGGAGGGCGGGGGGAGCCCCCC
>VZRE01006234.1:178675-227088 GCA_013396775.1 Cephalopterus ornatus | reverse complement strand
AGAGGGAGAGGGAGAGGGTCCTTCTCGCCTCAGCAGCGCTGCGGTGGGCACCCTCACCCGCGCTCTTCGCGCCGCCTGCGAGTTCCTCCCCACGGCTCCCTTGCGAGCCCCTTCCTGCGTGTCCTTAGCGCAGTACGTGCTCAATGCAGTGTGTTCTCGGAGCCTTCTGGTGGTTTGTTTGTTTATTCATTTTTATTTTTCTGATTCGTGATGCCTCGGGGCCCTTCATCCCTCGCATTTGTCGCCGGCTTCCTGAAGGCTGCGTGAGATATCCGGCTTGTTGGAAAAAAAAAAAAAAACAAACAGAAAGGAAAAACTCAGTGCTTTTTGTTTCTCCTCGCCGGGCTTTATGTGAACAGCTAAAGCGCGTTTCTTCAGGTTTTTAGCGTGCTTCTTCCAAATTAAAGGAATATTTGTGGCTTCGGTTTTTTTTTTTTTTTTAAGGAGCTTGCAGAGTTTTAATTTAGAAAACTCTTCTCCTAAATTAAATATTGAAGGAATATTCGCCTTTTTTGTTAAAAAAAAAAAAACACCGACTTGCAGAGTTCTGATTTAGAAAGTCCAAATGACCCGTTTCAGAAGGTGTGTTGTCCTCTACTGACGAAAGGTAAAATGGGCTTTAATCGTTCCAACATAGTTTGGGGGTTACGGGAAGAAGGTACTGAACATCATAAATGGAAATGTGCTTGGAGCACAAAGTTTTTTAGGAAAAACTTGGGAAGGTGTTTGAGAGATGCATTCGTTATTTAGAGACTTAGTATGATTGTTTACCCTTGAATGCGTGTCTCTGTATGCATCAGATTGAAATATGGGTACTGATTGAAAAGATGTCCTCAGTAAATAGCTTTAGTAAGTTACAGTAATGGCTCAGCATAAAAAAGAAAAAGCATGTTGTGGTTGTAATTACAGTTTTGTAATTACAGTTTTGTTGTGGTGGATGGATGCCTGACATACTATTAAGGGTTGTTTGCTGTGGGCAAAACAGCCGTGTTCAATAGTGTTCACGTGCATGGTGCCTTTTGCTTGCCTCTGTCTCTCTCAGCTGGTTGCTCAAAGCAGGTCCGGTTGTCAGTCACTTTTTTCCTTCCCTGAATTGCTCATAAAAGGCATCCGAAAATAAACCGCGCAGAGGTTTGAACACATGGGTTTTGCCATAGAAATCTTGCTTTGTGTAAGGTCCAGGGAGTGTAGGCTAAGGCATGTGATTTCAGGGAGTGCGGTGTCTTTTTGTTGGCAGGGGGAGAGCCTCAGTAACATCACTTGGTTCACACATCTGATTAATGTTAATAGTGTGTATGTTTCCATGTTCTTTTTCAATACTGAAATATGAGATTCGAAGCAGCAAACAGGCTGGAAAAAAACATGGGGAAGATTAGTGTTATGGCTAGGATTTAATTCTCCCTCAGTTGAGGTGTACTTCAAATTAAAAAAGGATTAAGTGTGCTGGTCACTTTGTATTGTTCTAAAGCCAGATATCCAAGCTTTTGTGTTCTCACTGCTGTTCATAATTCCCACAGACAATTAGGAGAAAGGAAGGCCTGAGCCTGCAGTTTCCCTTTGTGCAGGACTAGGTCTGCCCAGCTGACATAAACTGCAGCATCGGAGCCTGAGGAAAGAGTGAAACAAACAAACGTGCAATTATGTTCAAACAGTCTTTACAAATAAGGGGATAATCTTTGAGGAGTTAACTATAGTTTTTTGTTGCGATGACAGTTGGTACTGTGTTCCCGGTAGGATGTTGTGTTAGGCCATTGTTCTCTCCAGCATTGCTTTGTTTAGCTGAACTATAAACTCTGTAGTTTATCTAGTTTATCTAAAATAATTTTAACAACACATTTTGTAAACACTGCCATTTTTGAGGTCTTTTTAAGTCAGGGATCCATGTTTGCCTGCATGTATCACTCAGAGTCAGCTTGCAGGTGTTTTATTTAGAAATCAAATTAGAAATTAAATGTGTAGGCAGCAGTTTAGCACAGAATTTTTCAGGGGCTTATGTCTCCGAAAGCATGTGGCTTTTTTAAATTGTGAGCAGATGTAATGTCTTTCCCCTAATGCTGGTGACTACTCCGAGGTCAATTTCTTTTTTATCACAATATGTGGTCAGTTCAGTTTCTCTCTTTGTAAGTCATTCTTTCTTGCTTATTTTTAGCCTTGCTGAAGTTCAAGCAGTCCTCTCTGTTTCTGTTCCTGCTTGGATACCGAGGTTGTTGGATCGTTTCAGAGATGTCAGGGCCGTGAGAAGAGGTGCTGTTGATGTAAACTCTCTCTGCTGGTTAGTTCTGCAGCAGAAATGAAGCTTTTTGTGGTGTACAGTTGTTTACCACTGCATCATGCAGCAGAAATTAACAGTTGAGAAGTGACATACAGTGTTTCTAAAAGCTGCTAGAGCACCCAGTTTAAGCTCGGGAGTTTTATGCTCATAAGGCTTTTAATTGCAATCAGCCTAAAAGCTGTGTGTTCATAAGTGACAGATACTCCTTAGGACCACTGCTGCCTTGTTGCATGCAGAATCTAAGCAATACCTTAAGACCTGATATATTGAGGCAGCTATTAGCATGCAGGTTGAAATCATTACTTGGGTTCCATCTGGTACATTTGCTACTGCACTGCACTCACAAACTTCTCAGTTAAGGTGCAGTCCTTGCACAGTGTGTGCAGGCCCAGGTGGTTATCAGGAAAGGCAAATAACCGTAGGTCTCTTTGACACACTGCAGGAAGGCTGAGTGAAGGACGCTGGGTTTCTTTATTCTACTGCTTGCAGTAACATGACTGAAGTCTCCTAGATCATCAGCCTTTTGTAACAAGGATTTGCCCAGAAGAAGCTCTGGACATGCCTGTGTCACCCCCCCGCCTCAACCCTTTCCCCTTCAGATTCAGGCAAATGTTGAGGATGAAGTTTGAGTGTGATTGGTGTGAGAGATCAGTCACAGTATTAGGGAGTGTCTATTATTTTAGAAAGTATGTCTTAAAGGGTGCTACAATCAATTTGGTTTCAGTTTTGGTAACACTGAGCTACTTGACTGACATCTCCATTTACAATCCTTTATTTAAAAAATAGATTCCCCAAATACTTTTATCTCACTGTAGACTTTCTTTTCCCCTTCTTGTGTCCCCCAGAACCTTTATGGAAAAATGAGAAACTGGCTAAGGTTGTTACGGAATACATCTTTAGAGAGGAAAAGGTGGTGCTTATGCCTAGGTTGGGCAGTTACTTTCTGTAGAAAATAAGTAGTTGAATCAACTTTCTATGCACAGTTAAAGTTAAGAAACAGTAGTCCTTGTGTAAGCCCCAGAATTCTCAAGTTTGTATGTTATTTCACTCATTTAGACATAAGCAAAAAGAGAAGTAGCTGCTACTGTAGAAATGTTGCAACTGAGTGTTGCATGGCAAAATCTAAGGACAATAGTTAATATTTCAAGAAGAGGGGAAAGGGATATGCCTTTGGAGAGAAACAATATATATTACGTTAAAGGTGAGATTTTTTTTTTATTGTTTGGTTGGTTTAAGGAGTTTTGTGACTCTTTGTTGGTTGCTAAACCTGGATAGGCTTCAGGGTTGAGATTTATTAAAGAAACTAACCTGCCAGTGGCAGATAAGTTGTCACTGAAAACCTTTTTGGGAAAACCCTTGAAATAACTTTTTAGGATTGTAGGAACAGTTGAAATTGAACAATTGAAACAGCTGAAGATTACAGCATTGTTTTAGATAAAGCAGTGTTAACACCTGTTAAGTATTGCAAGGTCCTTCATCTGTGGATGGAGTTCATTGCTCATGTCTTCAACCTGGAAAGGCTCGTGTGCTTGAAAGCTTTTATCTGCCAGTATTAGTTTGTCTGACAAGATATCAGGTTGAGCTTTGAGATATGGGGAATGCAGTGTAACTTGCTGAGGTTTTAGAAGTGCTTGGAAAGGTTTTGTTGAAGAAGTGTCATGCAGAGGGGAAAAGAAGCCAAGTGGATTAAAGACCTAGTGCAAAGATCAGGAAGGGCAGCGCGTTTTAAACTGGTTCCCTTTAGAGTAGAACAGGTTCTCAGGGTGCTGTAAAACTTGTTAATTTGCTAGAACATTTTCTATCAAACTAACATTTTGTCTTCATGCCTTAAATTCACAGGGTATGTTCAAAAAAACTTCAGGGAAGAAAATATTTTTCTTAATATCCAGTTTATGACATATTTGTGCATTGCCAGTTGTATTTATATCAGGCAAATTAAATAGGTAAAGTCAGAAGGGACAGTTACTTGGTCTACTCAAAACAACAAGTCATTGCTGTCTCCTTATAATTGATTGATGGTGTCATATGTTAAAAGATTTGCCAAAGTGAGGTAAATCTTAGCAGCTGACTAGCCTGTGTTTGTAACTGGACTAGAAATTAAGAAGGCTTAAAAGCATTCAAATCTGTTTAGCTGTGTAGAATGTGCTGTGGTCTTGGTGTCAGGTAGACTTTCAAAAAACAAATTTGCCATCTGGAGGTTTCAGTTGGTTTCAAGACCTGTGTCAAATGTGAAATGTAGAGTGAAGTTGGGTTCTAAGTGAGAGAAGTGCCTGTAGAGCAGTGCTGGATTTGTTTGATCAAGTTATGAAATTGTTAAGGAAGCAACCCTGCCTGGATTTTGTTTGTGCTGGGTTTTTTTGTGGACATACTTCTGCTGTGTTTCTCAAACTTTAGGAAAAAGTAATAGTAATAATGAAAACAATAAACTGCTTTCTTCTAAAAGACATCTGCACAGAATAACCTGTATTTCAGGAATGACTGCTGGTGTTATATAGTCTCCTGAAGCCAAGTCTTGGTTGTCAGCACAGTTTTGAGAACCAAGTATCAGAAGCAAAGGTAAAGAGGCTCTCTTGGTGCTCTCACTGTTGTCCGTATCTGATACCCAGGCATTATGAAGAAGCAGTCTCAACAGAGCAAAGAATAGAGGGATTGGGTTGCACTGGAGCAAGCAAATGAAAAGGAAATAACTACATGTTGATGAGAGTGTGCCATCTGGATAGAGACTGCACTTCTTACCTGTTGCATGATTCTCTAACTTTTTGTTTTTTACTGTTTTATTATTATGTGTCTTGTCACTGGCATTCTGTGGAATTCTCCAGCTAGTGCTCTCGCGATTCACAAAACTTGCTGATACCCCTGAGCGTGGATCATAGGTTGTGTCAGAATCCCTTCAGGGTACGAGCCATGTTACAGTTGTCATGTGCGGGATTGAATGCCTGGGTGAGCTCTCTGTTTGTGCTGACTGTCAGCTTTGCTCTTGAGCTGGTGCAATTGTCCTGAGGAAACTGAGAAGAGGGAGCATTATAGAAGGATGGATTGCATACATCCATGTTCATGGGAAAATGATCTCTATACCCAGATCTCTATACTAATGTTTGCAGCTTTAATGAGATCCAGCATGTTTCTAAATAAGAGATTATGACAATTTTACTTACTTTTCTCTGATATGTATCGCTGCTCAGTTGCACAAACTCATGAGTTTGCCTTATGCTTTCCTGCTCTGACAAATAGTTTTTGACCATAATAAGAGCTTTTGATTGTACAAGAGATGGCAGATTTGGGTCATGTGCACAACAGCTCCAGCCTTATTTTTATTTGCAGGTTTCACGTATACATCAGTTGCTTGCTTACATGGCATATATAAGTTGTAAGGCTGTATAAAATTTCATGAGTGAAAATTTTATAAATTGGAATTCCCACTGAAATCACCTCTGAAAATTCCCTCAGAATTCGACTCTGCCACCAGTGAATATTTGCTAGATAAGAAATTTTTGATAAGTTTGCTTGTAGAACAGCAGATGTTCAGTTGTATTGAATACAGTTTACTTCAGTGCTCTGTTATGAAAAGGTCTGTTCTTCCAGTTTCCTACTAGTGACTATTTGTTCATCTTAATACATGGAAATATAGTTCTGTATTTTATACAGAATAGAGTGTTTACTCTGAGCCGCCCGTTTTTTTTTCCATATAAAGGAATTTACCTTACTGCCAGTTGATAAAAGTGCAAAATACGCTTTTTAATGGGCTTTTTTTTGTTTGGTTACAGCAATGTCATCTTGCTCATAGGAATGTCATGACACACAGCAGCATCATGGTGGATGTAGGCAAGTGGCCGATATTTACTTTACTGTCACCTCAAGAAATAGCATCCATTCGGAAGGCGTGTGTGTTTGGAACATCGGCCAATGAAGCTATTTACATAACGCACAATGATGAGGTGAGGCTGCAGTCAGGTGGGAAATGTACTCTACAATTAGTTGTTTTCAGAGTCCACTGAATATGTGTAAATAAATAGCTTCTCAAAAACATTGTGTGAAATTTGTGTTTTTCAAAACATGCTGGATGTAATGGTTAATAGTACGGTTCCTGCAAATAAAAAGCCTAACTTCCAGGCCTGCATGAATCTGAATAATTCAGACTCATCAGTTAACTTCCGAAGTGTCCCTATGCTGACTCCTGAAGTTGTTAATTTTCATGTGGGCAGTTTCTGGCCCCTGACGGTCTGTGGTGAAACTGTCCTCAGTTTATGAAGACCTGGGTATTACCACATCTGTGCGTTCCTGAGTGTAAGTTGTTAGAAGTGTGTATTCCTTTGTTTTTCAGGTATTTGTTTTTGGACTGAATTGCAGTAATTGTTTGGGAACTGGAGATAATCAGAGCACAATAGTACCAAAGAAATTAGAAGCCTTATGTGGAAAGAAGATCTCCAGTCTCAGTTATGGAAGTGGACCCCATGTTGTACTTTGTACTGAAGGTAGAAAATTAACATTGAGTATAGAAACATAAGTTACTGATTTTAAGTTCCACTTGCCTTTAACAGGAATGGATTAAGGTGTAATTGTATTAACTTGTTAACTGGGTAATGTACACTAAGGGGCTCTCATTAGTCTTAAGTGGATCTAAATGGATTTTATGATAGGTTGCACTTGTAACATTTCACTCTGTCATTTATGATATACTCTGTTTTACATGTGCACTTTCATTTCCACAATAAATCTAGAGGTTATACTGTGATATATATACATAAAATAAAGTATATAATTTTTTTAATATACAGAGGATTCTTGTAATAGTTTCACTATTTGATAACATCCTTTCATTTTCATCTTGGTGTTATTGCTAATGTCTTAGTATTTTGTATTAACTTCCTTGGAATTTGTGGTGGTTTTGATCACAAATATTTTTGCAGATGGTGAAGTGTATGCTTGGGGACATAATGGTTACAGCCAGCTTGGAAATGGCACAACCAATCAGGGCATTACTCCTGTTCAAGTTTGCACAAATCTGTTAATAAAGAAAGTGGTGGAAGTAGCTTGTGGCTCTCATCATTCCATGGCGCTGTCATTGGAGGGGGACGTAAGTTGAAACCTGTTCAAATCTCTTAATCTCCTACTTGAAGTGAATAGTGTAGGTGACCTTGCAGTTTGAACTTGTCTCTACAAACATAACCTGTTTTCCTGCTGCCTCAAACTGAGGTGTCCTTTTCTTCAGAGCAGACTTAAAAAAAAAAATTAAAAAAAACCCAAAAAACCCTAAACAAACCCAAAACGAAGAACAAAACCAAAAAACCCACAAACCACCAAACGCCAACCACAAAAACAAAGGAATAAAAGCTTAGTAAACCTTTGTGTCTTTTGTCTGCTGTATGTCTCACAGGGCCGGACCAGAAAGCTGTGTCACTTGTAGGTGAAACATGGTTTGTAAGGTGAAGAATGTAATTTATTTGCTTGCAGTTCTGTTAGTTAAGGGATAATTTGATTTGTTTGTATTTACTGGTTAGCATTTATTCAGTTTCTTGCAGTGTTCATGATTTGCACACTGGTACTTCAAAAGAATGTTGCTCTGCACACATCTGAGTACTTTTGTATGTAGCTAATGAAAGAGCACTTGGTTTATGTCTGCTTTATGCTGTTCGTTTATGTGGCTTAAGGCTCTGTGTCATGGGAAACACCTACACTTAGTTTCCAGTTAGTCAGATTTGACCAATATGGGTCGCGTGTTACTGCACAGAGGAAAATCTGGTTTCAGCTCTGCATTAACAAAAGAGGAGTTCTAATTTTAAAACCTTCTAATAGTGAAAATGGAAACTACGATTCTTTTCATTATGGTAATCTGAGCGTGTCTGTTATGGTTCAGTATGGAATGATAGTGCAACGGTAATACAAAGTATTTTAAGGGTAGGAAAGAGAGATTGGTTTAATTTAAGTGGTCTGTGTTTTATCTGAAAGAAGAGCCTAGCTTGGGAAAGATTTTGTGGTATCGTGTTTGACCTGGTTAAACTATATAATTTGGTGAGTGTGCAAGAAGGGGAGGGTGTTCATGTGTAAGTTATACTAGTGATGCCAGCTGCTGTATGGTAGCTGCCAGTGATGGCCATACTGTCTCCTTTAATAAATGTAACATGCTGGAAATCTCAGTGGAAGTGCGGAAGTTTCTTTGTGTTTACTATGGGGTTGATATTTGCAGCTTGCTTGCCATCGTGATTAGTTAATGTACTCTGAATCCACCCCTAGCGTGTCTTGCAGTAGCTTAGTCTGTTTGTGCTCTGTTTTATCTGTACCAGAACTGATTACACTGAAAGCAGCAAAATGTGTTGAGCAGATTTATTTGCAGAAAGATTTGGCTGCAAAAAACCCTGTGACTTGATGTTATCTGAAGCCTCAGAGAGATTTTGAAGTTGAAAGTATTTGTGGAAATACTTGTCACTAACTGTTCAATGATGTCATTTTAATACAGTGCAAATTAAAAAAAAATGTAATGATAGAATTAAAGGAGTGCAGACATTCTTGCTTTTGTGAGAGGGGAAACCGATTAGTTCTTTGGCATTTTGATCTACCCTCTCAGATTCTCTACCTGAGTATTTTCTGTTATTTAAATTGAGGTCTTTTACAGAGCATCTTCAAATATTCAGTAGGAATCAAAGATCCAGCAATTAGAAGTAACAAAAAGCAAAGGACTAATGCTTTCTTTAGTTCATATTACACCTGGTAAATGAGTTGGGTTGGTGGGCAGGTTTTTTGTTCTTGTCTCTCGTGGGTTGGGCTTTATTTGGTGGCAGTGGAGGTGTTCGTTTTTATTTACTGACTTTTGGTTTGGTGTTGCAGTAAACAGGCAGCTTTTGGCACCAAAGGATGTGCCAACTTCTCATTAAGGTACCTGTCGGTGTGCTTGTACTGGTTAGCATGTCTGTGGCTAGGTATTTCGAAGAAGGCAAACTTTGGAACTTGGTGAAGCACCAGAGAATGAACTATCAAAAACTGTTTTGTGCCAAGCTGTGGGTGTGTATGCATGTAATAAAAACTGAAGACAGTTTCATACTGAAAGTACAAAGCTATAAATTTTTTTTTTTTTTGCAAGCTACCTTCCTCTATTCTTGACTTTCAGATGAAAGGAAACAGTATTTTTGCTTGTGTTAGTGTTACTTTGCCACTGGAAACTTTAAACTGACAGATGGTGCTTTTTTGTTAATACCATTGTGTACAAGAGTGTAGCTACTGTGAAGCATGGGCTGACAAATTCGTCTACTTTCACAGCTCTTGAAAGGTGTAGAAAAAGTATGGTAAATGTCCAGCAATAACCTGGTTTAGAGTTCTGTGAAGAGAATTAAACTCTAAATTGGGGTGTTCAGCTTGTCTGGGAAACAAATGATACTGACTTCCATTCCTTTTTCCAACATCATGAAATTATAAAGACAATCACTGCGCTTTTGTCTCACAGTCTGAGTAATATTTAATATGGAAATATGTTGCTTTTGTTTTTTGTTGTACTCAGATGCTCTGATTCTATAGCAAGAAGCTGAAAAAAGTGCTATATTCATATTTGCTAGCTCAGCTTTATTGCTGTTTATAATTTTCAGCTGTTGAAAATTAATTTAGAGCATTTCAGCTTATTAAATAGGATAGTTTACCCAATCTTATGCTGACTCCAGGAAGATTATCATCTATTGCTATCATTACTATTACTGAGGTTTAAACTGTGTGGTTTTGTTTGTTTGGTTTCTTGGACAGCTGTACGCTTGGGGCTATAACAACTGTGGTCAAGTTGGATCTGGATCTACGGCAAACCAGCCAACTCCTCGCCGAGTTTCAAACTGCTTGCAGGGTAAAATTGTAGTTGGCATTGCTTGTGGTCAGACCTCCTCCATGGCTGTAGTAAACAATGGCGAGGTAAGCACTGCTGCTACCTTCTCACATTCTCTGTTACCTGAACTTGCCTAGTTAGTGTCTGAATATGGAGAAATGCTGACATGGAGTGCTCAAATTACAGTTGTATTGGCAGAGTTGCATTGATAACTTCCATGAGACCAGTTTAAGGAAAACTCTGGAATTAACTGGAGATGCTGTCTTTAAACATTCCTTCTTATGGCAAAAACTGTATTTGGACCACAGTTCTTACTAAGTCTGCAACTGCAAGAATTTGAACAGTTGCATTAAGCATGTCTGTCTTCATACCTCAAATGATTATTGAACATAAATAATGTTAAATTCATTTGTTACGTTAATTTCAGTTTGTTTTTTTAAAGCATGCGCAGCTAAACAGTTAATTTTTCTGCAACAGTATGCTGGCTGATCTTGGGTTTTAAACACATTGCTTAATTGCCAGCAATAAAACCAGGCTTTTGAACATTGCCCTCGTATTGTGCAACTCTTTCATTTCAAATAAGTTTATGATGCTATCTTGCTTCTAGGTATGAACCTCAATTTTACTACACATCACCAAACTGAATGTAGCATCTCTTGGTGTGAATGGAAGGACTGTAAAAGTCCCTGAGGTTGAGATGAGCGTTCATTGTACATAATTAGTCATGATATGTCCACCAAAGGAAAAGTTAAACTGGTGACTTCAGTTTAAACTAATCAGCTGATCAGAATAATGAAGTTCACGTTCTCTTTAAAAAAAAAAAAAAGTAATAAGGATAAAGGATGGTGTAGAAGTTAACTAAAGTGCTGATGCTGTGGGAGACATTTTGATTTAAGTTTATTCTAGAATTCCTAGTACTTGGAAGGCATGTATTTTAGAGAGCTTCTTTAAAAGGTAAATGCAGGGTTGAAAAGTTGAATGCAGTCAGTCATTGCAGTATATTTAACATCTTTCAGCCTTGTCTGTATTGTTCTTGAAATAGCATACGGTTTTTTAATAAGAAGTATTTTGTTAGCTTCTGCT
Organism: Cephalopterus ornatus; assembly: GCA_013396775.1. Lineage (NCBI taxonomy): Eukaryota > Metazoa > Chordata > Aves > Passeriformes > Cotingidae > Cephalopterus > Cephalopterus ornatus. The sequence continues at coordinate 215,935 of VZRE01006234.1, read as the reverse complement.
TGATAAGTCTTAAATGTTTTGTATTCCTAGAGCAGAGTTGGTTGAATTTTGTTTTCCTTTTCCCATCAGGTTTATGGCTGGGGTTACAATGGCAATGGCCAGCTGGGGCTGGGAAACAACGGCAATCAACTCACGCCCTGCAGAGTGGCAGCGCTGCACAGTGTGTGTGTGCTCCAGGTACGTCTAACGTGGACATGGAAATGTGTTCCTGCTGCTAGCTTGCGCTGAAACCATATCTTTGGAATATTATACCTGCCTCTAGACTTTGCAGTTCAAATAGCAAATATTTTTAGCCCTTATGAATTATATTTTGCTTATAAAAAATGCAAGTATGCTGTAAAATTTGCTGTTGTAAATGCCTGGAAAGATTTAAAGTTAGGTAGTTTTAACCATTAGTAAATTATGCAGTGGATACAAATTGCATCTTTGTTACAAAGCTGGATGATGCACCTAGGCAAAGACTATGAGGGTAACAAAATGTTAAAATTGGGTTCTACATCCGTAATCTAATTAGTCCTTCAAAAGTGAAGGGAGAAGGAAGATAAGAGTCATGAGTGTGGGTTTGATTGGTGGTTGGGTTTAGTTTGGTTTGGTTGGATTTCTTTTGCTTTTAGTGAGGTTCTGCGGAGTCGCCTGGGATACCTTGGGCGGAAGAGTTGTTGACTGTTGAACTGCAGCTCCCATTGTTAGAGTATTCATTCCATACAATATTCAAAATATCCAACTCTGGAAGTATTTCAGAGTATTGCAAGATGTGATGAAGTTTTGTTCTGTGTATGAAGAGTCAGGAACTGAAAGTAACTACTGGCTAAGGAGACTTTGCCAGAGTGCAGTAAATTATATGGGGGTAATCAATTAAATTAATGAAGTTCGGACTTTTCCAGTGCCTACAGCTAACATGCTTGGTGTTAGCTTTAAGTACTGAGAAGTAACACACTGTAGCACTGAGTGAAGAATGCCTGAGATACTTTAAGGTGGCCTAAGGTAATGGGTGCGATAATTTTGTTTCTCATCTGTTTTGTTTAGTAGTAACTGGTTCTACATTTACTTACAGATTGCCTGTGGCTATGCGCACACATTAGCACTAACAGATGAGGGTTTGCTCTATGCCTGGGGAGCTAACACTTACGGGCAGCTGGGAACTGGCAATAAAAGTAACCAGCTAAGCCCGGTGCAGATCATGATGGAAAAAGAAAGGTAATCTTGCTGAAGCCGTTTCTGGATTGATAAGTCTGAGCATGTGTTATGTGGTCTCTAGCCCTAGAAGCATGCATGTGAAGGATTTAGTGGATTGTTTTTCTATTGCTAATGTTAAAAGCATAGGAAAGGGTAGTAACTATGTTTACAAATAGACTGCTTTTTTTTCCTGTCTCTAATGATTATTGAACATAAGCATGCTTTGTATTTACCTGATACTGAAAGATAATGAATGACTGTTAGGCTGTTCTATGTATGGTTCCTTTGGTTAAAAATCTGGAGCTATGAAATCAATAAGCCAAGATTTTGACTTGTATTGAGGCTTATGTTAATAAAAAAATAAATGAGGGGGGAAGGAAGCAGCACCTTCGTAAGAAATGACATGTGAGGAAAAAGAATTTTTGAAAGGCTGGCAATAGCCACTCGTGAAAACACGACTCAGTTTGCAAGGTTGCTTGAGCTAACGACAGTTAATACCACTCTTTATCAGTGGTACCAGTTAGTAGTTTGTAGTTTCTTAGTTTCCTAGATTCGTAAAAGAATGAAACCAACCCTTGTCAATGCTCTTTCAGCACCCTTACAGTGCTCATGTTTGGGATGGCTCTTTTGCTGTTCACCTGCAAACGTGGACTTCTGCCCCATTCTCTGAGTCCTTGTTTGTACCTACAGATTAATGTACCTTGGCTTGTAAACATCTGTAGTCTATAAGTCTCTTAACTTGTAATTTCAAAACAATTCTGATTGGTTTTTCTCCTCCATTTGTGAACTGTCTTTCTGGGAATTCATTCCTATTTTTTGTTGTTTCTCCCACTTAACCTAAAGTTAAAAGATGCAAAGTACTGGGAGTGTTTAAGAGCTTAAAAATGGGTGGGGGGGGAAAGACGAAAGGAACCATCACAATAGAAGCCACTGAGGTGAGGCTGTTTTTTCTGTGAGAGAACTGGCACTAATGAAACAAAATGAAATATTCTTTAAAAAAGCACTGGAAGAGAAATGCGTATGTTTGCAGATAGATCAGCTTTGTTCTCTTGGCAATTTATTTCATGAGCGAACTAAGGAGAACTGTTGCATTTTTAGCACTGTATGTGAACTCAAGCATGGGATTACAGTAAAACTGGCATTTGTTCAAAGACTGAAGGAGGGAAAAAATACCATAGAACTTCTGCTTGGAATCTGAGGGAGAGATAAATCACTTGAACTTAGTCATCCTGCTTGACTTGGCTCCCTTGGAAACAGTGGTATAAGTGGATGAGCTGTCATTTCCCATGAAGCGTGTTACTGCTGCTTCTCCTGGTCTTTTTATTTATGTAACTCTTTTGTCTCTTATATTTAATGTTGGTGACAGTTCCTTAGTAAGTGGCATTTGGTGCTGTCTTGAAGAATATTGCACGTATAGCTTGTAAGGAACTTCTAGACTTCATTTTTTGTTTGCTTGGAAGGAGCAGCTATGAAGGTCAGCTTCCTGAATTTTGATGTTAAGTGTACACTTAACGTGTTACCCTGTACATGTACTGTAACTAAACTGTATGTGTGCCATAAATGTGTTATAATAGTACGCGTTCTGCTATACTTCTAAAGTTGTAGTACAATTACTCTGAAAAGAAGAATCTGTTCAGCTAAAGAAGGAAAGTTTGGGGGAGGAAGTAGTTTAGGTAGATAGCTATGATGGAAAATTAATTATCGTTAAAATAAGTACTCTGTGATGTCTCTTGCAGAGATGCTGGAAGATCTTAATGTTTCACAGTGGTTAAGTTGATAATAGTGTAAAACAACTGATTAGTCTTCTATCTCTGGCAGAAATTATTGATATATACTGAAAGTGATATAGATTCTTTCTGTGTTTTGTCTTGAAATAATTTTTGCACTCAAAATGTGGGCTTTGTGCTAAAGTTTTTTGCCTAAAAGTGTAACTGTTCATGGATATTGTTCTGTAAAGGGACAAATATTTCAATATGTATATTGTTAGACTTCTTGGAAAGCCTTCTGTTTGTCCAGGTTGATCTGTTTTCTGGCACGAAAGCATGAAATTCTCTGAATTTTTACTGTGGAGAAAAAAACAGGAAAGCATAACTTTTGTTTTGAACTAACACTGGAACCTCCCTGTGTTTTGCTTATCATGTGAACAGAAACACTGGCAGTGTCCTTAGGCTATTTTAGTTGGAGTTGTTTCTTCTCAGTTCTTGTAATGTTTCAGATAGCAAGATAGGGATTGCTTGAGCAACAAGAGAACAGAATAGATGTGAGCATCAACACCCCTAATATTCAAAGGGACTATGTGAGGTAGGTGAAAAGAGCAATAGACTTTATTTAAAAAAGAACCATAGCTCTTCAAGGATGTGGAGTTAGGTGTGTGTATTCACCCCTCCTCAAAGGAAGCACTGTTTGTGTGCACACTGAATTTCAGTGTTGAGGGAGGGAAACTTAACAGCAAAGTAAGTCAGAAATATGGGCAGTGGGTGAGATCTCTGCCTATCTACAGAAATCAAATTAAAAGGGGGGTAGAAAGTATTTATAGGAAAATATATCAGAACTTAATCTCAAAATGAGAGAGTTTTTACTGTGTCTGTTTGAAAGAAGTTCTAAAAAGTGCTCAGTGACAATCTAAGTGGTATAACTTCCCTGATATTCTTTCCTAACTGGAAGTTTCATAAAGTCCGTAAGCATTTCTTCTGGAGAACGTGTCTGAAGTGCATTGGTTTTAAGGGGGAAAAACAAAACTTGTTTTTTCTTCATCCCTTTCTCATGGTCATGAAAGAATAGGAGTAATGTCAGCTGATGAGAATGGCATCATTAAATCAATATCTGATTACAATAACATCCAATCTGAAAATGTCATTGTGTGTTTTTAATATGTGTTCAAACAGTATGACATTGCTGCAGGACAGAAAAACACGTACGGGATTATAGATGCATAGTTTGATTGGCTGTTATTTTGGTGAGGCATTTGGACAGTCACTTGATTCTGTACCTGTAAGTGTCTTACCAGGTTTCTTCTCTTCACAGGGTTGTGGAGATTGCAGCCTGCCACTCTGCTCACACGTCAGCTGCCAAGACCCAGAGTGGCCAGGTGTACATGTGGGGCCAGTGCCGAGGGCAGTCCGTGACCTTCCCCCACCTGACTCACTTTGCCTGCACTGACGATGTGTTTGCTTGCTTTGCTACACCTGCCGTCATGTGGCGTCTGCTCTCAGTAGGTGAGCTCCAGCTCCCACATGGCAGCTAGTGCTGTGTGCATTTGTAGTCGTTAGTACAGGATACCTCTTCTGTGGCAGGTTGCCGTTGCAAGGAGGACTGGCAGCTAGTTGTTTTTTTTCTTCTGAAGAAAACAGTCTTATTTTGGCAGCTAAGGATCCAGAGTAGGGTTAACAAGACTGTTTGCGTATATACATCAAGGGTGAACCCTGTTTTTCCCTTGCACCGTGAATGTTGTATATTCCCTACATTTGAACTGTTTGACCTTCAGCTCAGGACTGGGAAGAAATCCTGGATCACTAAACTTGACCCCAAATCTGCTGTAAATCTCTTAGCTTGGATTTCCTGGAAAACAGGAGGGTGTTTTTGTGTTCAAAATGTAAAGATGTTTCATCTTAGATGGGCCACTTCAGTTCACAAGATCGTTTAGGAGATCTAATCTGTTTTCATGTTGACAACAGATCTTAATTTTGTTAGTCCTTGTACAGAATTGTTTTTGTGGGGGGATGGATCACATCCTAAGTAACCTTTCTCCATACTCAGACTTTATCATTGTGTATAGCTCTTCCTAACCCAGCTTCTGTCTTAACTTCTCATTTAACACGTTATCACATTTGTAGAGGTCCAGGTAACAGCATCCCATCTGTAGAGGAAAACTTAATAGTTTTACTGAAGAGAGAGAAGATTTGCTTGGAGTGGTCTGCTCCTGTGTAAATCTAAGTCTTGTTTTATCCCATTTCTCACTTTCTCCATTCTCTAATCCTCTGCAGTATGTGTTAAGTCTTGCTCTCTGTACTGGTCTGAGGGTTGTACAGTCTGTTGCCTTTTGCTAATAGTGAGGGCTGTTTAAATGACATCTCCCGAATTTCAGTACCTTTCAAATTCTTGTTTTTTATGAATTACTCCCAGACTGAGTATAACCAGCTATTTGACTTCTGTACCTGCATTTAAATACCTCTTGCCCCTTGGGGATTCTCCCCTACTTACTTTGATAATCTTACTTACTGAATATTTAAATCAAAGGCATTAATTATGGGAGCATTTTTAATCTCCATTTTCCATATGCTTGTTTTCCTTCCTCAGCTTTTTAGTAATAGAGGCTTAAAACTCCCTTTTTCCTCTTGTTTTTTTTTTTTTTAATGGTGTTTTGTTTTCTTAGCAAGAGCTAACTCTGTGTAAAGGTTATTGTTTTGATTCCAGTTATGATAGTTCCGCCAAAAAAATGAATCAGTCAGTCAGGATTGGCTGTGGTGAAGTACAAATCTGCAGCCTTTGTTCAAGACTAAACTTAAGGTATTTGGAGTGAAAGTTGATCTGCGTAGCTTAAAGCTAAGCTGATGACCCAGAAAAAAAAAGATCACATGAGCAAATGAAGAGGGATTGGAGCATGGTTTAGTTAGCCCAGATGAGATGCAGCTTCTGTGGATGATTCATGTAAATCAGCGGAATGTATGGTCTTCTGTGGCACAAATGTGACTTGTCAGTTCTGAGGAGTTTGTTACAGCAATATTTTTTTTTAAATACTATTTAGCTATCCCTAATGGTGAAGAATGGTTTGTGGATTGTATATGGATGAACAATGTGCAATGCTGTGTGACACAGGAGACACAGACTGCATCCCACAATAGTGGAAATCCATTTATTTTTCTTTTTCCATACTGCACTTCTTAGAAACCATGTGTCTTGAAACACATTTTTAGGATGCATCAGCAAAAGCTTCAAATAATGGGTTAAATTAGATTTTCTAAAACTTTAAAGTTCTTGCCTCACCAGAAGCCTTAGACAACTTGTGCTGCAACTCTTGTATGATTTCTAGAGACAGAGCGGGGCCTCTGTGGGATCAGTGCCATAGGCCTTAATGGAGAGAACTGTGATATCTCAGCTTTAATCCCTTTAATTCCACTTCCAAAATTGATGAAGTCCTGTGTCCTTGACTGTACACAGAACACAGTGTCTACCAGCTCTTCAACAGAACTGCTGTTGTATTTTGTGTTTTCATAGCTGACTAATAATCTGAGTAAGTGGTGTCAGTGATAGCTCATGTTAGTGAGCACCTTACCAAGCTGCAGGCTGTATCCAGTCTGCCAGCACAAGGAAGTGACCAAGTGGTGACATGTTTTCTTGCTTTTTAGGTTCAGCTCTCACCATGTCAGTGCAGCAGGAGTGCTGTACCCCATGTCCCAAGTGAGTTCAGGTGATAGTGCAGACTCCCACGAGCAGCAGTGTGAAGATTAAGCTGTAGAGCCGAGTTTGCAGGTAGCAGCACTGAGCTGCCTGGAGGCTGGAAATTTCATGGGTGTGGTGCCCGCGTGGAGATCGAGTTCTCCGGGTACTTTTCTTGGTGCTGTGCTACATCTGTGCAATGGGATGGAATGAGAACTGCTGCCTGTATCTGTTGTGGAGCAGCCCTTCCCAACAGGGAATCCTATTGGATTAATTCCTTCTTCCCGTTTTGTCGCTTGAGCCGATGGAGCCCTGACATTGATCTGTTTTCCTTTATATGCTCTTAGTGTAGTTGCTAGCTTTAGTTAGTGATGTTTGTGTTCTATTTAGGATGCTTAATGTGTTGTTTTGTTTTTTAAATTGTTCCTGTAGAGCATGAAGACTTTTTAACAGTAGCAGAGTCTCTGAAGAAAGAGTTTGACAGCCCGGAAACCTCAGATCTAAAGTTCCGTGTAGATGGAAAGTACATCTATGTCCACAAAGCTGTTTTGAAAATCAGGTATTGGTCGTGTTTTGCAGCTCTTGTTTTTACAGAATAACCTCTTATATCACATCTTAGGGGGAGAAAAAAAGTAAGGGGTAGGGCGGGACCCCATAACCTGTAATGTTTAGTATCTGTGTATCCACAGTCACTTTAAACCAAGTGACTATAAAAGGAGCGGTCCACATTAATTTTTCACTGAGCCTGTTTGTTGTTCCCAGGATAATCAATTCTGTTAATTTGGTCTGATTGCAGATGTGTACATGGATGTTTCTGTAGCATGGACAAAATAAGAGTTTTATCTTAATGCATGACAAAGTCCATAGTTTTAGGAACGAAAACGTGGACCGCTGTCTGTGATGGGATATGGCAAAAATCTGTTAATATGGCAGAGTGCCCCAAATACATATTTCGGGGGGCTGTAATGTAACATTCATGTGTTTGTATAACAGTGTTCCAGATGATGTCTTTGTCTCCTAGGTGTGAACACTTCAGAACAATGTTCCAGTCATACTGGAATGAGGATATGAAGGAAGTGATAGAAATAGACCAGTTTTCTTATCCTGTGTATCGTGCCTTTCTTGAGTACTTGTATACAGACAGTGTTGACCTTCCGCCTGAAGATGCAATAGGTATTGCTTACAGTCCAATTATATTAGAAAGCAGCATCCAGGAAAACTGAGACAGGGGATGAAGAATAAGTGTATAAATATAGGCTTCTAGTCTAGCCTATAATGCATTTTACTGGTGATTAATTAAGCTGTCTTTAAAAGACTCTTGTAGCAAACTTAATACAGCGAAAGTGGTGCACATTTAGAAATAAACCATGAGCAACTTTTTCAAGTTTGGCAGAGAAACTATTTCTCTGGGTTAAAAATACTTACATATTTAGATTGAGTCGATTATTGTTTGGCATAATTATCAAATAATCTCAATAGGTCTAATGGGAAAACTTTTACAGCAGAGCAATTACAGCAAGCTGTAATTCAAGCCCATATTTTGATATTAGTAGCATTTTACTCATGTTGTGGTGCCTGTTTTGTGACACCGTTTCAAGACATTAGGTATGCAAATCAGTGGAACAGCTCTCATGTTGACAGAGATTAAACAGATTGCAGTGAGGTAATAAAAGGTCTTTCTTCGTGTGTAATGTACATTTTCTGAGTAGTGACCTGCTTGCAGAAATCACAGTATAGAGATACAGAACTCTGCACACAGAATACAGATGCAGTCTGCGTCCCGGGAGCATAAGCTGTTGCTTAAAGAGCAGAGATCGTTACATCTGACTAATACAATGGCATTTTAATTGCAGGGCTTTTGGATTTGGCTACTTCGTACTGTGAAAACAGACTGAAAAAACTGTGTCAGCACATTATCAAGAGAGGAATTACCGTGGAAAATGCATTTTCATTGCTCTCTGCTGCTGTCAGATATGATGCAGAGGTAAACTTCTAAAGTTCAATCTCTTAAATAGGTGGCTGCTTTCTGACCTATACTATGGAGAAAGGCAGCCAATTACATTTTCATATAAGCTCTCTCTCTTACTGTCAGATAATACTATTTGCCACTTTCAGAATTTGAGAATGTTTGACTTATAAAAACTGTATTTGCCATGAGAGATGTATCTTCTTTTATTTTAATTTTTTCCCCGTAAACCAGTTCTGGGAAGATGAACTAGTACACAGATATTTCTGAGGATGAAAACACTAACTCTGAAACAGGGAAGGGTTTAAGTACAAAGGAAAACACTATGAAAAGCAGACTTGTAAGCCTTCAGGTTACTTATTTGTAAGGCTGTGTGTTGTGTGTGATGACATATGATTGTAGGTTGGGGATTGTGTGCATTTGGCTTTTCTTTGGTTGGTGGGGTGTTTTGGGTTTTTGTGGCTTTTTTTGTTTTGTTTAGCTACAGTCAAATACAGTTGCAGTTTTCACTGTCTGCTAATGGCATGTCAGAATAAGAACTGCTTCATGGGTCTTACAAATGCTGAAGAGGGAGGAACAGTGTGCGGAAAGAGGGGAAGGCTGGTGAAACTTCCCTACTGCGTGATGTCTGGCTTCACTACTAGACCTCTAACATGCAGCTTTGAGAACTAATGGGGAAGTATGCTAGGGCTTGCTTTGGCTGTTTGTGTTCAGTGTAGTATCTGTGCATTGTGTTGGCAACTTTGCGATTGGTTTTTTTTTAACTTGCTACTTATGCTTATAAAGCACTTTTTTGGTACTCAGTAAATCAGCTCATTGCTTTTTCTTGTATTTAATATTCAGCAACTGGCATGCAGGTTGCCCTAACTTACTTCAGAGCCTTGCAGTGTGTTGCTTGTTTGATATATCTTACCCAAAGGGCTGTGTTAGTGTCTGTTGTGCCTTAAGCTCTGCTGTGAATAGTGATGTCTTTGGTGGGAGTTCACCAAAAGTAGAAGATTTGCATACTTTAGCCTGAAAAGATTGTTTGCAGGATGGATCTTCACTGTGTGATTGATTCTGCTTTTAAAGGATATAAGAAGTCCAGTTACTATGCTTTGTCTGTACCTCACTAAATGAAATCAGAAATCAAGTGAAAAGCATAGGCCCAAATACTGCTTCCAGGAGAGAAAGCGTGACCCTGAGGGGTTGGGCTTTAATGAAAAGCTGGTTTTATGTGCTGTAGTGTTAGCTGGGGACTTGAAATTGCTTGGGTGATGTAGTTCATTCAAGGGAATGTGGGCCTGGAAGACAACAGTTAAAAGAAGCTGCTTCACTGATTTTAAAATACCTCCATGATGTGAAACTCCTACAGTTTCTTTTGGTGACTGACTGAAGTGATTAGCATTAGGTCAGGGCTGGCTTTAAAAAATACTCCTTGGCTGTACCTTGTGCCTTTATTCACCTAAGTCTATATTGAGTACAGTTTGCTGGGAGTGCATCCATCTGCAAATGAATTTCAGCCTTTTTTTTAATACAGAATTTTAAATTTTCCAGAGTTACTTGCTAATACTACAATAATTCTGTTTATTGTATGCTTCTGTTGCATTGACTTGGAATATGAATTTTTTAATAAAGCAGTGCAAAATACTTTAATGTGTATGATGTAATTTTCTTTAAAATGCTAGTTAATTCTGTTATTTAAAAAAACAAACATCAGTGTTCAGTTCTAATAAGCTTGTCTTTTTTTGTTGCACAGATGCCACACAAGTCAAGATCTGCAGCTTCAGAATGCCTGGTTTTAGGCCAGGATATATTTTTATATTACTGTTGTGTCAAGAACTCCCACTAGCACACACAGTTGCTGTAGCTTTCAGTATTGACCTTAAGTGAAAACATGATTAGTCTTTCATACCTCATGTGGCTTAAAGAGCTCTGCAAATTTGTTAATGCCTTCCTGTGGTGCTCAGTCTGCTGAGCAGCTGAGGAAGGGTGTGTTCTCACATACAGAGGTCCTACAAATGTTTAGTAAAGAAATGCGAACAGTGTGGGGAGTTGCCCTTTTGTAAGGGCTGCAGCGTCCTCCTTATAGCAGCTTAGATCTGCATCACAGAGTAGATTCCTTCTCAAAAGAGGACTCGGAAATATGCAATCTGAGTGGGAAGTGTCCTGTGGTCAACCTTATATTGACAGTGACTTGTGTCTTGTGTTCCTTAAGACATCCTTTTGGTCTGACATCGTGTGGGTGCACTTACGGTTGTGAGGCTTTTTGCCATGTAACTTCAAGGCTCTAGTTAAGCCCTTAGCTAAGCGGGAGGTCAAGCAGCCCTACAGAAATATTTATTTTATGGAACGAAAGAGTTGAAGTTTTTTCTTCATCTGCAGTCTTGATTATATTTGATTACCCTGAGATCTTTCTATTTGTATTGGAGTTTAATAGCTGTCAGTGAATGCAGATGAAAATCTTCAAGTGGGAGAACTTAAAATATATATTGCTCAAAACAGCTGATTTTTGTGACTGCAGCTATATAGTAAGAACCAGATATTGGTTACTTCCCCTTGTAAATGCATTTACATAGTGATATGGATGGGTAGAATTATTATTTTCTGTTGCATTTATGTAGTGACTGTTTGGGGAGAAACCATTGAGAGCCACTGGGTTAATGTTTGTCCAGTTCTCTGCAAACATAAAACATATATGGGCAATTGTGCCTGAATGAAATTTTCTGTGATGAAAACAAAGATAGTAACACTTTTTCTTTTTTTTTTTTTTTTCTTTCCCCCCGCCGTTTAGGACCTAGAAGAATTCTGCTTTAAGTTTTGTGTCAATCATTTGACAGAAGTGACACAAACTACAGCATTTTGGCAAATGGATGGTCCACTCCTAAAGGAATTCATTGCTAAAGCCAGTAAATGTGGAGCCTTTAAGAACTGACCTGAGGCTGTAAGTTACGGTGCTGGTAGGGAGGTTTTTTTTGTGATTACAGCAGGATGCCATAACTGTACGGGTACAGCAAGCGTTACGTGGTCTCTTGCACTGGAAGACGTGGAAGGCCGCAGTGAAAACAAGTGTTTTCAGTGCTCCAGAGTGAACAGTTGTAAAAATGTCAAGCAAAATATTCACTTGCATTTAACCAAGTTGGATGGTGGAACCAGTGCAAGATCTGAGACAGGGAACGCTGCAGTATGCAAAGGATACTGGCCGGTGTTAATGGACCTACCTTTCTAGCCTAGGAAATCTCAATTCTAGCACCTCCTGCTCCTATGTTCAATTTACGTTTTGGGGTCAGAGAATAGTCTGACCTGAGCCACTGAATGATGTCACTTAAATCATTAACTCCCTGGGATTATAGAGAAGCAAATGGCATGGTTATTTCCTACTGCATTTGCATGATTGTGAATGAATTGGCCTTTTGCTGTGTGTAATTTTAACCAAGTGTATCCAGTGCTTAAAGTGTGCAAAAATAATGTATCCTCAAAGCTTAGGCAAGTGACTTTGAGGAAAGGAGTTACTAGCAAAACTAATTGGGAATAAATCTCTATATTTGGGTATATTTTAATATAAGTTGTAATATGTACTTTGTGTAATCTGTTCAAGCAATATTTATAAGGCTTAATGGAAATAATTCCCTCTTAAGCGACTTCAGATTACATTGGTTCCCTCAGTGGGGAAGGGATGTACTGTACTGAAAGTTGGGTGGGGTTTTGCTTTTAAGTATTGTCTAAACTTAAACTACATGTAATAAAACTTAATTTTTTTGTACCTGTTCACTAGCAAACTAATTTAGACTTTGAAGAATGTTGCAAGCTTTTCGTGTTACATACCCTGTATAAATTGCTCTATTTAAAAAGCAGCCTAAAACCCAACAAAACAACAAAGGAAAACAGCCAACAAACAAAAAACACAGCCAAACTTACCCCTCATGCTATATTACTGAATCTTGCTGATTTCACTGTACTTGGCAAGACCTGTGATTTTGATTTCAGAATTGAGCAAATTTATTTGTAGGCTCTAATTTAGACCTGTAACTACAATCCGTGGATCTGATTTTTTTCATTAAGTCATCCATATGTGACTGTGACCTCACAGCAGGTATGTATGGACATACACACCTACTATTCTCATTGTGTGTTTTTAATAACAGAGCTCCATATTAATGCACTTTTATTTTGGGGGGGTTTCTAGGCAGAATTGCTCTGAGTGGCTCGAGTCCTGGGCTTGGGCAGTAAGCTGGTGGTGTTTCTAGGCTCAGACAGGCAGCAGGCCTGAACTGTACAAGCAATTAAAATTACTAGTATTTTGTTCTATGGGGCACAGCTAATAGTTCAAGAGCTTGTTTTGAATGTTGTTATTATGTGCTTATTGATACCCACAGTCCTACAGAACAAGCTCCCATCAGGAATTCTGAATGGTCATGGGCAGAGTACAGCTGTTGTAACAGGATGTTACCCTCGTCATGAAACCATGAGGGCAGTGGAGCACTCTGGTGCTGCTCTGCTTCCTACTTGAGGCAAGGGGTGGTTAAAGCAGGGCCTGATACTGTTCCCCCTCCTTGGCCACATCCTGTGTGGCAGCGGGGCTGGTAAGCACAACTCCACATACAGCTTGTTTAAAAAATGTTTTATTTTGTTAACATAGCCTTTTTTAGCTAAACAGTGCTTTTCTGTATTCAAACAACTCTTTAAAGGCAAAACACAGGGAAGTTAAATCCTTTCTTAATGGAGAAAGAAAGACCCAGACCACTGTCTGATCCCTTTGACATTGTAAGTTTTCTGAGTATAACGCCCAGCTGTTTTTGGTCCATCTGTAAACACTGTTTCACCACTGCCAGTACAGCAGAACTAGTTACACGTTGACCAGTCAAGCAAGAATAATTTGGGTTTTTTAGTTCAACTCCTGTTCATAACTCAGAAGACTGCAAGTGCAAGTTTGCTCGTTTATCTTCTTTGGAAAGCCAAAGCACCAATATGATCCTGAAAACATCAGTCAGTGAAGCAGCTCTGGCACAGCCAAGAGAGGGCTCCACAGTTAAAGTGACTTTTACAAGTGTTCTGTTGCAGCTGATGTTCCCTTGTCTTTGAGCAAAAAGTCTTCACTGGAGGGTTTAAAAAAAGCTAAATTTAGTGTATATAACACTGATGTACTACACAGTAAAATCTGAAGACGAAGATTTGAAAATTTTAAGAACTTAAAATTATTGCACCATTGAGGTATAAAAATGAGTATAATACCCAGTTCTTGCTTGTGTCCCTGTCTTGGGACTGGGAAATTACTGAGATATGGACCAGATGTGCTCTAGGGTTTCTATTATTAGAAAATCCTAAATATTGACACCATTACGGACAGACTTAAGTGTTATTCAGACACTGTACTAGATGTACTGGCTGTGCTCTCCGGGGTAGGAAGGACTTCTTTTAAGTCCTGCAGTAGCTCAATCTTGTGATCCAGTCTTCTTCTATTTTCTAGAAGCTCCTGTATTTTTTCTTCTGTTCCTATTACAAAAAAGAAAAGGATAAAAGCCTTTATTCAGACTATTTTGAAATTAAAGTAAATGTTACATATGCATAACACTGCAGAGGCTACAGGTGCTTAGTTTAAACTACAATAAAACCTCTGCCTTTCTTCAGCAACATCTTTAACCCACTGCTCTGCATGCTTGGGCTCTTCATGAAGAGCTGGACCATGTGTTGGAAGAAGGAGCCCAACTCATACATCAAAGAGAGCACAAAGCAGTGTTTGCATACTTTGTCATCCACCTAACAAAATCCATAATACGTAGCTAGTTTTGAGATTAAACCATCACAGCACATGTAAAAATTCTTAGTTTAGTTAGTAAACCCAGTGCTAACTGGCATATGAACTTTAACAATTCCCTTTTCAGTTTCCATTTCTATGGGAAAAAGATGCATTTTAAATCTTTAAAGATAACATCTCTGAATTACAGTCTTGAAGCAAATTTACTAGCAGATTTTAGCATATAAGACAATTAAACCTCAAAAGAGATTATATGGACAACTGCATTCAACAGTTTTATGCTCAAAATCACAACTCGAGCATTTAATTCTCCTAGTTCTGGCAGAATTGTTATTGACAGTACCCTGATGGGATTAACCAAGTTGTTTACCTTATTTGCAAAGCTCTGCCTGACTGCATTTCTGCTTCTCTCTGTTGCTTCCATTTTCCTAATGTTAAAGATTATTGAAGTCAGTGAGATCTTGGTAACAGGCCTTGCCAGTATTCAGCAGCATTACCATAACCTTACAGTGTTAATTGCAAGTTTTAAATGAAGCACCTGCTTTGTTCACTTAACAAGACACACGGAGGTGTTGGTGACCTCTGAGCAGCAAGGTTGGTCTGTGAACAAATGAGTTCTTCTCAGTGTGTGAGAATGTCAGAGTTAATGTTCTAGTAAGAAGGAAAAGATATTTTATACAAATTGAATATATTTTTTTTCTTTGGGGGGAAAGAGGATGTCTCCAAAGGGCTATAATGTGGAAATTATCTCCAGATGTTTATCCCATGACATTTGGAATTACAGAGCCTTAACTGACTAAAAAAAAGAAAAGAAAAAAGCAAAGCACCTTTGGCCTCCTACCTCCCTGCTGCTTCTTCCTCTGCAGAAATCCCATAACCACTGCTGTCATGTACATGTGTGTGTACATGGAAGATTATGTACGTGCATATTTTTAAGTACATTACCCAAAGTTGGGTGTGGGTGTTGGAAATAGGCTCCAGAATGACGGTGGTGCCTGCTGCCCATGGAAAATTCCGGGTGGCAGATCATTGGTGCCCCACGCTTGCTCTGACTGAAGAGAAGCAGATGGCCCCTTTTCTCTGCAAGTCAGGTAACACCAATATTTGACAGCACTTCCCCCTGCTGCCCCACAAAACCTGTGCCTGCCCCTTCACAGTGTTTAACAGCTCAACAGAGGACAAATCCAAAATGGAAACAGTCCCCTTCACTGTAGGGGCAGGGGGCAGGCAGCCTTCGTGGCACTTCCATGTGGTACCAAGCCCATGCAGTCACAAGAACTAGCAGGCGCATACTTGAAGAAAAAGTTGGACATAAACAATTGAAAGCTGGGAAAAAAAAAACCCTCTTAGAGACTATTTGGATAAGAATTAATAAATTATGAGAAATAAAACAGCTTGGTTAGAGCATGGTGCTAGTAATGCCAGGTTTGCAGGTTCAATCCCCATAGGGGCTGTACACTTAAAAGAGTTGAACTCAATGATGCGGGTGGGTCCCTTCCAACTAAGAATGTTCTGTAAGAATGTATTCAGCATTTGGGTGATCTACAGCTGGAAGACCTACAGCTCAGTTTCTCTTCTGCCAAAAGGACGTGGCAGAAATAGAAAAAGCCCAGAGAAAGATGACAGGGATGGGAATGACTGGCCTATGGCCGTGCTTCCACAGGGAGGCAGATAACAGATTGCGAACCTTCTACCTCATAGAGGAAATGACCTAAAGGGAAAGAACATGTATTTCTGCAAAATCAGGAATGGCCTGAGGGACATGGGCCTGGAAGGACTGCCCTTGCTCTTCTGTAAAGACAAGTGCTGTGGGACTCTCAGTGGAGGAACTGCACAAAAGTTTTAAGGATCATCGCCTTTGTCTGTGCAACTGAATTGCAGAATTTGCTGCTACAAACCCCCTAAAACCAAATACTACCAAGGAGCTCAAAAGCTGCTGGGCAGACGGCTGACTAGCAAAGAGGAAATGGAAGCTGACAGAGGCACCTTCCCAAGCAGGATGCACAACAGAACTGAAAGCAAAACTAAAGGAAGTCACTTTTCCTTGGAGGAGAAGACAAGGACCTCCAATCTAGAAATCTGAAACTGCTGCTGAGGTGATAGCACATCCCCTGTGGAAGGTTTTACATTCAGACAAGTTTGCAGTAAAGCTGCATGCTGCAAGAGAACTGTGTATCCCTGCATATAAAAGGGATTTAAAATAGCAGTTACAATTCAGAGTAACCTTGCTGTGCTGACACATTAGGCTTTAGAACAAGGTTTGCATGATAATGCAACAAATGAAAAAAATAAAATTCAAAGATGTATTGAAGGTAAAGTGTGTCGGATGACCCAAAATCATCAGCTTCAGGAAAATATCAAAGAAGACACAGCATTTATACTACTCTTACTTTACTTATTCCTTGACTTAGTACATCACCACAGAGACTCCCTATCTAGAGCTTGTAAGGCAGATGACAAACAACAACAAAAAACCCAAACCAAAACAAAAAAAAGCTGGTTATTGCCTTCCCTCCCTACAGTCTCACTTTCATTCCTTTCTCACTGGTTCATTTTAAGAGCTCCTCTTCAATCAGTTTTGGAACCAGCCTTGATGTGTGTTTTCATTATTGACCTTGAAATTAAAAGGACAGTGGCATCAGAAAAGAAGATTGTGTGGTACAGGAAGAACTGAGCTGCCCGAATCATGGGGAGCTGGGAGAGGGGACAACTTGTACCCACAAGAATCACATGGTTGTGTACACGTATGTGCCAATATCAAGAAATTCTCCTGCAAGCTGAGAAGAAGGTGAAATAATTGATGCAGCTGTGAAAGAAACAAGTATGATCCAAGGTTGTGTCACATGAGGAATTCTGAGCAGAGATGTTCTAATGCCTTCAGACGAGGCACTGGCAGAACCTTGTATCAGACAACTGCAACACCAGACACTCCCACTGCTGAAAAAGGGATTTAAATGCAAACCCAGGAGACTAAAGGAAGGAGCCTGGCTTTTTCAGTCAAGTGAAGGGAAAACAGCAAACACTGCCTTCACACACTGAACCTCAGTGTTAGCTAATTAAAGCCCCTTTCACTGTAATAAAAGCAAAAGTTAGAACAAGGCTGCTGTTAAAGAGGGAAATCGGAGCAAGAGACTTGCCTGTCTGAAAAACAGTTTTAGCCTTGTTGCTTAAAACAGCTGAGATTAGAGTCCAAGCCCTAGAGCTTCCTTCCACACGGGTGGTCCCAAGCAACTGCTCCTGCCCTTGTTTCCATTTCACTCTGAGCATGCTCGTTTTTCAAAGCATGTTAGAATTGCCACCAGGCCCAGGTAAGTTCTGCTAGTGTTTGGCTGTTGTGTTTCAGTTAAAGGTATTAGTCTGAACACCTGTCAGGCAGCAGCAGAGCTGTAACACAGGAAAGCTGCTGAGGAGAGGCTGCACAGAAAGAACCAAAATAACCTGCAGGAGAGGTCAATTCCCCTGGGGCAGAGACCCTTGGGTCTTTTAAAGCTGTGGAACTGTGAGTGGCCTGCCCCCTTCAGCAAAACTGGCATACTGTATTTCTAAAGATTCAGATAGCAATGGCTTTTATTCAAGAGTTTACATAATATTTAAAAAAAAAAGCTCCTTGGAATTTACATTTTAAATGATCATTTTATCAAAATTCTCAGAAGAATAACTTCAATACCAAAACCCAGACCAACTGCTACTGCTCTGACAGCTTTTCTGCACGTACCTGAATGAATATTTGTCAGTATATTTTCAAACAGTCCACAGTCAAACAGTGCCATTACTGTTTCTTCATACTCTAGGGAAAGAGATAATTTGATTTAATATTACTGAGTAAAGGTTTACAGAGGCCTACATTAGAAGTAACACAAAACACTAGTTACTTATCCTAAAATCTCAAGCAATCAGTATGATGGAAAATGTCTTTATTCTCATACAGCCTATATTGAGAAAGAAGGATCAAGTTGTCAATTCTACTTTCTTTTCACTTTTCTACAGAAAATAATTCCCTTTTTGGGTCTGCACCACATGAACAGTCCATTTAAAAAAGAGCAATATACTTAAGTCACATTCCATCCCATTGTGTCAGGACTTCGTGATGGCAGGGCTGACTGTACCAATTCCCCCTGACAGATCATGTGGCGCGGAGCTATTACTGTTCAGTGTTAAAAACCATCCAAGAATTATGCCTTAATTTCATACCTGAAGCTTCTGTTGAAGCAAAATACAAAACGCTCACAGAGTTCAACTGACCATTAAGAGGTTTCCTTCGTGATGCAGACTCTGAATCTCTAATGTGTCCTGGACTTCATTGCTGCTTCCAGCAGCTGGTGTCATGTCACACATGAGCTGCTCATGAAGGAAGACATATCCAGGTGGGAAATTTCACTTTCCATGCATGTGCTTCAGTTACTTTGCATAAAATAGCATTCTTTATGCAAAGGTATTACTCATAACTTTGTAAAACTGATAGGACAATAGGAGAGGAAGGTTTGAAATTTTATTTAACAGTGTTGTGGACAAAGCAACATTAAACTGGAATTCCCCAAGAACAATGTACTTCATAGAAGCTGATAAACTGATGAAAACCCCAGACAGGCACTAACAGCCGACAGTTCAGTTGTAACAAATCAGCCAAAGACTTAAAATGTACATACTCATAGATTTTTCTCTCAGAAGAGAGTACTGACATTAACAGACAGCTGGTCCCTCTGTGAAGCTGTAAGAGCAACAAAGACTTATGATCCAAATAAAACCTTCCAGTTTTCTTCAGGACTTCTCTCTTTTTCACTGCCTGGGAGAAGAGGCCACTCTGAACCTCCCTATGCTTATGCCAGTGGGTAAAAGGTGGCTTCAAAAATTCAAGTCAGAAGGTCTCACTAGAGCATGCTGAGTTGGCAGCTCTTACATAATGTTGAGAAAAGAAGTTCCTTGGAATTTTAATTTTAAGCAGTCATTTAAAAGGGAAGGTCATTCTCAACCCACTGCACAGCTGCAGAAATAAGACAGGATTATATTTAGCACTACAGTATCCCCAGGAAGGTGGCCCTGGGCCAAGTACCTGGCATTCAGATCTGCACTTCTGCTTTGAGAGCAGAGTCCCCCATGGGTCTCCATACCTGTTTCTGAAGTGTTGTCATCCATTAGTTTTTCCTGCGCCAGGTGAAGTGTGTCCAGCATTTCTTCAAATATGTCATCTAGAAGCCCAGCTTGTTTGCATTTTCTGACAAGGTCTATTTGGACTGTTAAAACACAAAAACACACTCACAAGTGATTTGTAAAGTGGGCTTCACTCCCTTTCTTCAGAAACTAAAACTTTTTGGCCCAAATCCTCCCACCAGTAACAAATACTTTTGCTAATCTCTGGCTCCTCCAGCTACCCATGCAGCCATTTTCAGTAGGAACAAAAAAGTTGTCTGGCAAATGTAAGCACTATGCTGGGTGTAAAATTCCCTAAGCTCTAGATTTAACTTCGTTCATCAAAAGCAAATATCTCAGTAACTCTAAATGTGCCATTCCTAAAGACTCCTGGAACTCTCCAGTATAGGAAAGCAAGTGATTTGTCTTGCTTGTCTTTCTGCCAATCCTTAAGACCACACCATGGACTGAGCAGGCTAAAGGACAGAAAACAGTGCAAGAAGTGAATCAGTATTGGATTTGGTATTAATTAAGGCTACTTTTACTCCAAATGATCCAGGCATTAAACTTGTTTATTACAGCCCATTTTATAGACCTACTTTGTCAGATTTGGATTGCTAGGGAAATAACTGTCTATTTTTAATTCACCTCGGAGCAGCAGGTCAGCAACAAGTTTCAGTAATATCAATGCAATGGGCTGTTCTAAAGGAAAGAGCTATCAGACAGTTCACAGAAGTCTGCCAGTCTCCATTAAAAACACTGGAGACATTTGTGAGAAAAGAAACATCATCTCATTACATGTGATGCCCTACAAGTATTTCAGGATTCTTTATGGATTCCCTGTTCTTTACAGTGATAGTAAAAATTCAGAAAAAAGCACTTGGCAGCCACCTGAAATACCATGCCCATACACTAAGCATATCCACAGGGAGGTGAATAATCACCACTAGCACCTTCCAAACTTCCAGGTGGCAGAGAATCCTGACAAGCAATTGCAGCAGGAGCTTTGGGGTAACATGGAAAGTGCAACACTGAAGGAGGGGTCCTGTGGTCCGTTTCACTGTTGTAATATCCTATTTATGCAGTAAAATACTATATTGTGTTAAGCACCCTATGTACACCCAGGCTTCAGAAGGTAAGATATGCTGCCCCCACATCTCACAGCACCTCCTCAGCTACCCCACTCCAGAGCACCACCCTGCTGAACTCACCTCTCTCCTTCGGGAGGGGCTCAGGACAAGGAGACCAAAGCAAAAGGAGGACAGATTGCCTTTTAAATTTAGCTGTACTGATACGGAGGAGGGAGGTCAGGCAGAGGCACCTCCATTTGCAGGAGACACAGAGCTGAGCGCAGCACCCAGAATGGGGGCGTTCTCAGGTGAATCACCAGCTCACATCACACAGCAAGTCCCACTCAGCCAAACCACAGACATTTGTTTGCTGCACAGTCATTCTGCAAATCAGACTTCTGCTGCCAGGCCAGAGCTTGGACAGTCACTTGTCTCAGGAGAACAATAAAGGTACATTTGCAGCATCACTGCTACCAGCCATCTCCAAGCTCTGGGCTTCAACACCATAGACCATAATACCTCCTAGTTGCTCTATAAAGTCAGTCTCACCTTTATGCCTGTTGTTTTTTCTTTTTATTATTTGTAAATGGTTTTCTTCTGCTTTCTCTTCTGTTTTCTGTAAGACAATCAAAACAATATATTTTTACATCATACTAACATTTACTGCTGTTTTCATTATCAGAAAGATAGAAAGCAGCATTTGTGTGAATACAGTCAGCTTCTCTGCGCAGCTAGCGATATTCCTCTTCAGGCATTCCATTTTTAAAATGGAAGCAAAAGCTGCTTCAAAGCAAAAACACTGAGAAAAGCCCAACACCTGGGACACCACCCTCCATAATAATTTCATTTGCAAATAGCAGAAAATTTAACAAGTATCTGTTGCTAACTCCCAGGGCAGATGATGTTTAGCTCCCTAAACCTGATGTAATACTGCAAACAATTTGGAAGAAAAAGGGGAATGTTTTCCTTTGGACAGGATGCAGTCATTCTCTCCTGTTCCATGTCATACCACAGTACTATGAACAATTCTTCACTTCTGTCCCAAAACTTGACCAGTGTAAACATGCACTGCTTACACAGGGGTAAACAATTTATCCCACAGTGATAAATCCTGGAACCTCTCAGCTTTTTATCTGCAGTATTTGTATTGTTTTCTGAGATCACTAGCATGGGAGAGGACCAGACACAGAGCAATACTGTGGGTAACTGGTCAAACAAATCTCAGTTATAATACCAGCTGAGAAATTTTTGGAGAAAAATAACCAACCCTTATGACAGTTCTATGTAAATGCTGCAAAGATCATCCACATCCCCTCATGTGACCGCCCTTAAATCTCAAGACCTGGGAAAGGCAGACTATTTTCCCCAAGGAAAGCTGGACAGCTCTATAAAGAGGAAATCCCAACCCCTCCAAATGTCAAAGGGAATTCCCACACACACTTCTGTAGAGCCGAGAGAATCACCTCAAAACTTAAAATAAGCTCTATTTACAGGCTTTCTAGCAACAGCCTGTAAAACAATTTCCCCTGCAACCAGAGGGATGTTTGCTTGATAAAGCCAAACCCTTGGGAAAGCCATCTGCAGAGTCCAGAACTGCCTGATCTGCAATGAGAGTCTGCCAGGCTTATCATGAGCACAGGGAGCTCACACAAACAAGTGCAGCTTTAAAAGGCCAACTGACTCATCAAAAGCAGTTTTTTGTGGAAGCCGTGTCAAGCCCTAAGCAAACCTGAGGGGTGTAGTACTTCCAAAGAAATGGAGCCCGCAAAGGAAAGCTCTTTCTGTCCATGCCAGGGTCACAGCCACCAAGTCAGCCTGGTTTGGAGGGTCCTACTGCATTTGTGCCACGCTACCCGACGGCAGCACTGGCTCTGCCTGAAGTGGCTCCAAATGCAAACAGTTTTGGTTTGATGGAACGGCAAGATCCAAACAAGGCAGGTGTAAAAGACAAGCAAACTGCTTCTGTGAGGAAGTCTTTCTCTGAACACACAGTCAAAATACTTCACTAAATAAATCCTTTGCTGTAGCAGATGTGGGTTCCTGTTTTAGAACTGCTGAAATTCAGAATTACCATTTCTTCTGTGATGGCAGGAGATGTCAGCGTGTATCTTCTCCTCTTATTACGTGCACCTAGGAATCAAGAAACAACAAAGAAACAAATGCAACAACCTCAGACTGACGATTACATATCTGAAATTCAAATTCTTTTTTATCCCAAAAAGCTACTGAAGTGAGGCACTTCGGGAGGGAGCTTCCCCAAATATGTGACATTTCAGTGGAATTCACGTTATTTCCATGGAAGAAAAATTACAATCCTGAACCATTAGGAAAAAGTGCAAATCATTGTAGCATTAGGATATCACTTTACCTTTTAAACTCAGCAGATTTTTGATTGTTGCAGAATGAACTTATTCTCCCTGGCAGCAGTGCTACCTCTAGTGGTAAAAGCTTCCAGCAAATTTATAAAAGATGACTTAGTTTTTTTTTTAAGACAATTCTTGTTTATGTTAATACACCCTCAAAATTAAGCCTGCATAAAGAATTATTTTAGGTGTCCCAAAGATATACAAATGGCATTAGGTTTTTCATTGATCTAATGACCTTCCTAGAAAACCTCCAGAAGCAGTTTGACTTGTCACTTGAATATTATTTATGATACAAAGTGTTTTTAGTGATGTGGTGTGAGATCTCTGCAAAATCATCTGCTTTCACTGTGTCCTTTCCATTAGCACACACCAGCTTCTTGCCAGCAGCCTAACTGGCAGCTTTTGGAAACAGCTACAGTATCAGAGAAGGACAACTCTGGCAAGGAAGACATGGCAGGAGCAGAGAAATCCTGAGAAGAGTTCAACCACCCAACAAAACCCTGGGGTTTTAAGTGCAGTGGGGTTATACACTCTCTTCTGTATTTAAGTCCAGAACCTCTGGACAGGACTTTAGTAAGGTCTTTTCCTGTTAGAAGTCATCCTGTCAAGAGGAATGAGGTGTCACCGTTGTACGAGGTGGCTGTTGAAACAAGTCTGGGCTTTGGGTACTGATGCAGTACATTTGCATTTTTCACAGCGTGAAAGGAAATCATCGCCTCTGACTTGATCCAAAATAAAGCTGCATGGCCTAATTTGTGTCCAGGAGACACTGGTGTAGATACAAAGTGTTCCTTGCATAACATCTTTGACATGTGATGGGATTTGCTAAACTCTCCCTGATATGTGCCGTGAGAACGCCTTCTACAACAAGAGGCACACAGTCCAAAGAGCAGCCAAAGCCCTCCTGCCCTGCACAGTGCCGGCTGCTGTCAGCCTTTACTCTGCCCACATCCAACATTTCCAGTTAAGCAGAGGTTGGAGCCTGTTTTCAAGCCAAAACTGCCCTCCTGTCCCTGCTATGTAGAGCTGCAAGGAGAGTTCTTGGCCCCTAAGGCATCTTATCTGCTTCCAGTCAAACAGCAGAGCCCTGACAATTCAGCACAAGAACATTGTCTCAACAAAGAACAAGGAGATGTTACTTGACCCTATTTTCTTGAAGCTACTGGTGAAAACAGGCCTGGAGAGGCAGCTCCTGCTCCCAATACAGCCCAGTGCTGGCTCTGTCAGCCCCAGAGGAACAGCTGAGTTACTTCATCCAAGTTGGATCCTGAAAGTCAGAATTACCATGAAGCCAGAGCACTTCCATCCCAGCCTGTCTCCCTCACTGCCCTGTGCAGACCTGCAAACACCTCAGCACAGGTGTCCCCTGCCTGCCCAGATGGCCCAGACAGAGTGCTTGCTACTTCAGCCGATTCACCAGCTGATTCCCCAGCTATTCCAAGTGCCATGTGTGCATCTGAGAGCTGCTTATTAGCAAGAGCGCTTTGGCTTGGGGAACAGCTACTTTCTCAGACAGGTAGGACGAGCTGATTTAGGAGGCAGGGCAGACATTGCCAAGAGAATCCATTTACCCCTCAGAGGGTCTCCAAATTAGGTGCCTCTGGAAGAACTCTAGGAGAAAACTCTGTTATCAGGGAATCGGCCATACACTGTATGTGCAACATTTGACAACATAAAGACCTTCCAGTACCTAAAGGGGACCTACAAGGACGCTGAAAAGTGACTTTGTACTTGTATGTACAAAGGGTATGTAGTGACAGGACAAGGGGGAACGGCTTCAAACTGAAAGAGGGCAGCTTTAGTTGAGATATTAGGAAGACATTCTTTCCTGTGAGGGTGGTAAGGCACTGCCACAGGTTGCCCAGAGAAGCTGTGGCTGCCCCATCCCTGGAAGCATTCAAGCCAAGTTGGATGGGGCTTTGAGAACCTGGTCTAGTGGAAGGTGTTCCTGCCCATGGCAGGGAGACTGGAACTCGGTGATCTTCACGGTCCCTTTCAACACAAACCATTCTGTGATTCAACTTCATAAGATTTAAGTCCTCCTTATGAAGGAGGTGGTCTACAGGGCTAGACCTAATACCTTAATCTCATCTCATTCTGGAAACAAAGCAATCCTGGCCCTGTCCAGGAAACCACTTGGCACCCTGGACAGACCCAAGAGATTGACAACCATTAGACCACAGAAATCAAATTAATTTTAAAAAGGGAAGGAAGGTCAGAACTCAGAACTGTGGATAAATAAAAAGCAAAGCTGCTAAGTAAACTAAGAAGCTGCATTTGGTTAGTGAACCACAGCAGTATCAAGTATTAAAGACAGTGTATATCCGGTTAAGAAGCCCCAGACACTATGACTAAAAGTTTAAATAACCCCTTAAGTGACATCATGGTGGAGAAGGACTTTGTCAAGATTTGTTAAAATTTGCTAGACCTCAGAGGAAGCACACCACTCTCAGCATGAATGCTCACAGTCCAACTGAGCTTCACTGCAAAGTAAAGGCCAGCCTAGGACCCACTTCACTTTGAGCAGTGTTGCGTGCATTAGATTAATAAAGTCCAGTTTTGGCTGGTTAATTCAGTGCGATTTCAACTACCTCTGAATCAGCAAGGATTAAGACTGCCAAATCAAGCTGCATTTCCGTAGCACAGGAAGCAATCCTTAAACAGGTTGTATAACCCTTTTGTTACACTGAAAAAGTTCTTTGGAATCCTTCAGAATGAAAGGCTCTATTTTAGAAACTACTGCAATGAATACAGAAGATGCAAATGTGAATGTTTGAACATAACTACAGATAAAATCTCAAGGTGACCTCTTCTGTAACAGCCTCTCTTTGCTAATCACGTGCAAACGTGTGCGGCTCTCCTGTCTCACGTGGACTTTACAAGCTGTCTGGGCCTACCTGCCGGAACACAGTCAGAATAATTCCAAGAAGGATCAGGTCCATGGTGGTTTAAGTCAGTTTTGAGGGAGATTTAGGGAAGATGATTAAATTTAAACATTTTTCAACTAAATTTAAACATACTTCAAAAGACTTTCTTGATTTTTGTGCGTACATGTGCATCTCAACCAAACCACTCCTGCAAGATTGGAAATCCACCACTCAATATGAAGGTGGAGTAACATTCATTTTGTTCAAATGAATTATTGACTGGAGGATGCAAACTTTTAGAACAAATGAAATCAATGAAGGCATTAAAGAAACTCACCATAGTGACTGGTCCTATTGCTTGGGTCATGTTTTGGGCAGAACACTCTAAAATTTAAGTTCAATTTTAAGAAAAAGAGAAAAAGTGTTAATAAATATGTAAACAGAGTTATGCTGACTGATTTTAACAGATATTTCCCCCTCTTTTCATTGAACATAAACTGAAAAGACACTTAAAAAGAATTATCAGGATTTTTGTTCAGCATTACCCACCTAGGAAAGCACCTGCTGTGAAGTCACAGGCCATGCACAAGCTTGCATCTCTACTTTTAAAGCCTCGCTGGACTCTCAACACCGAAGCCTTGAATGACCAGTTCCATCAGCCCACTCTGCCTGGACCCGCCCACTGTTCAAATCCCGAGTCAGACACACCTCAGCTGGTGTGCTGATCGCTGAGGCAACTCTTACTGAAATGAGGTTCATGCTGCCAAGGTGAAACACCACAGAACCAACGTTCTGCTCCCTCGCCCTGCAGCATAAGGCCAGGAACCTCTCCAGCCACACCTGCTCACCAGCCAGCTTGAATTTACGAGCCCTGCTGGATGTGCCGGCAGAGCCGCACAGCACCACCACGTACAGCGCCACTGACTTGCTTGGAGATCTCTGTACCCCTCCCTTCCCACTGCCTGTGCTGACCAGGTGGTTCCCAAATCCTGAAGAAGCAGGGCACCCTGTTTGAGATCCAGTAGCTTAAAGCTGCTCAATCCATTCCTTAAAGGCTTTAGTAGTATGCAAGATGGGAATATTTTCACTGGTTCTAGGAGAGCAATGTGAATTCCTTGGAAGAGGCAAAATGCCACAAATGTAACTGGAAATATTCCTTACATTCTGGTTACAATAACGTGCAGAGAACATGAAACAGCTTTTATAGCATGCCTTTCTTACAGAAGGATCCCAATTCACTTTTTAAGCAAAAATGCCTTATAAAGAGCATGGTTTAGTTGAACTCTTCCTTACAAATCTATTTGCCAAGCCTACTGCTCAAGTCCTTGGAAGCAAGTTTTAAAGGGAACTGCATTTACTAGAACATTTTCTAATTATTGTCATTTA
Source organism: Cephalopterus ornatus (assembly GCA_013396775.1). Taxonomy (NCBI): domain Eukaryota; kingdom Metazoa; phylum Chordata; class Aves; order Passeriformes; family Cotingidae; genus Cephalopterus; species Cephalopterus ornatus. The sequence goes on along the minus strand of VZRE01006234.1, from coordinate 188,867 downwards.
TTTTAACAAAAATAGAAGCCCTGCCCTTAGAAACACAGTCTGTTTCCTTAATGAGCCAGCTTTTTTGTATGAAATGTATTTTTATGCACAAAAAAATCAGATTTAGGTATGCCTAACAACTCAATCAGAAAGCTAAGTAATGGAGAGACTTTACTTACATCCCTGAATTTCTAATATTGCCCTTTGGAGATTGTTTTTTCTTCTTCCCCTTCCTTCAATTTTAGTCTTTCCCAGTTAGAAACAACCCTCCTATGTACAAGAATATCTTACAAAGAACAGACAACCTATTTTACTACTCAGGCCACTTTATTTGGAAGCACTTCCCTACTATCATTTTTGCAAGACAACATAACAAATTGTACTTATTTCCCACCTGTACTCTCACTGGCCACTTCCACAGCACTGTATGCCTTCACTTTTTGCTGCTGCTCTATTTGTTTTGATAATCACTGCTCATCATCACAACAATGGCAACTCAGAATTTAAAAACACCAGCTCCGTCTCTCTCAAAGGAACTCTCTCTCTTGATGTGCTTTTTAGTATGTCATATTTCACCATGAAAAAGTGCAGGGGCTCTCAGTCCACATCCACTGTTTTTCAAGTCTACTCTCCAATAATTTCAGGGTAGCTACAATTTTTATATGCCATTTATTTATGTCATTGATGCCGTGCAAAAAGTATTTTGGTTCAAATCCTTGAAGCCTGCCTCACTATCTTTCTCTAATCCAGTCCTTTCCCATCCCTTCAATACAGGTTGCTCTAGTCTAGTTTCCCGTATTACTTCTATGGAGGACACACAACTAGTCTCACATTGACATTTTTAAGGGTCTCTCTTCCAAACCTCCAAGGTCACCAGCTCAAAAACCCACCAAATCAAACTATATATTCAACCACTGCTTCACCAGTTTCTATCTAGACAGTCCCACTTATTTTTCAACATCTTGAGAAGTTCAGTCTTCTTGAGCCCAAGTCATCCTTTCTAAAGGTATATAATGAAAGCCATTTATTCTGTGATCACACTAAGTTTCCATCTTCCCAGCTACATTCTTTCATGAGCTTGGCAGACTTCCAAAGACTTTACAAGCATAACTAAACAAACCATCTTCCCTATACAGCTGGGCTTACAGCCTTGCACAAAGACATATGCATTTCAGACTGAGAGCCCTACTGAAGCAGCCAGGAGCGCAAACGTTTTGATACGAAAGGACCCATCTTCCACTGCTCCTAAGAACTGCACTAGTCCATCGCTTTTGGAAACAAATAGTGATTAGGTGGTCCCCCAGATTAATATAAGGCTAACCTGGCCTGTGATCTCTCAGGCCTTGCACAGAAATGAACATCAGGGGTTTTATGCACCTTAGACTTTACCACAACTTCAACATTTCAAAAGGTCCCTGAAGTCCCAATTTCTCAACCGCTTCATGTGCATCCTCCAAACAACTTGTTCCATTTGTTAACGGCAATGCAGGCAGACCAAGGGCAGTGGACACCAGAACTAGCATGATCAGGACAGAAACTTTACTTAGAATCCATTTAGTTGTGTTAATGCTAGTAGTGTACTTGAAACACAAGGTCTTTTGTGGGAATCAAAGTTCTCTGCTAGCATAGGGAGGGAAAATTACCAGAATTTGCCTAATGTGAACAGACCTAGAAGTACTATAGCCTATTCTGTGCTCAGACTGCATTTACTGGAGCTTCTGAACAAACAAAAATAGAGAATTTCCATGACATTAATAAAAATCTTGGTCCTTGAAGACTAGCTAGATAGTCAGTAAGGACTGACTGCCTCCGTTTTGGCCTAGTGAACTTTCAGGTATGTTATAGGCTCAAACACTAAATAGATTCCCTCCCACTGCTGTGAAGTTTTCCTGTGAAAGGAAAACGTTTCCCCCAGTGCTTGTAAACAGAGGATCAAGCATCACTTTAAGAGAGGAGAAAACACTTCCTTTTCTAAAAAAACTTCAAAACCCACATGATTTTTAAGTCTCTCTTCCCGACACCACCATAAGAAACGCTGACAGTGCTTAGTCAGAAAACACTTGGGTAAATACCGGTAGACTCCCTTCACTTGGTCGGTTTCGATGGCCGCATCGTCGCAGAGAGCACAGAAGTAGTGGTAGCTCCTGCGGCAGGCTCTCTCTTCACAGCCCACGGTAGCTCCTTTCTTGCGGCAGAAGTTGCACACCTGAAACAAGACGGGGTGTAGCAGGTAAACGTCACAGGTGGCTACTGAAAATCTTGCCACAGAAGGCAAATACCATCCTCTGTGGGAAAATCCAATATTTCATTCCAAGTCACCCCTGTGTAATTCATTAGGCAAGCTCCTGCAAACTCCTACCCTGGTCGTAATTTTGGCCACCTTTTTGCTATCTTTACCTCTACTTTATACTGACACATTTGTAAGATGATGCAAAGAGCCATGTGAGGGCACTGGGTAACTCTCCCAAGTTATTTCAAGACCAACTGGTATTAGTGTTTGTATTTATGTTTTCTAGGATAACTTCAAAATGAAGAGTCCCACCCATGATGAAGGGGAGGAGGGCAGCTGAAGACAAAGTCAGTTACAAAAAACCCCTCATATAAATGACCTTCCTCCTGCTAAACACAGAAGGTGCCTCCCTTTACACTTATGGATTGCATGCTTTTGTTTCAGGCACTGGCTTAGGAAACTTTGACTAAGGACTTAGAGGCCAGAAAAAACCAACCAACCAACCAAAAATCCACTTGCATTTTAATACAGAATGAACTAAATTTCACAGAATATAATGCCAGTGATTCTAACACTAAATCTGTAATTTCCCTAATCTTAGTAGATCAGAAGGACCAGGTATTTTTATGTATTTCTTTAAAGCACAGAACAGGGCAGACAACCTTCAGTACTATGAGACAGGACTAAGTGCAGATTCAGAGACAAACTCCTTACCAGCCGCTTTCCTCTCCTGAGCTCTTTCAACACTGATGCCACATCAAACCTTATATCCAGATTTTCTGGGTTATACTCTTCAGATTCCACAAATCCTGAGGAAAATAACTAAAGACAAAAGGGACAATATTTAGAAATAAGAGTGACTCAGTCACCAGTGCAGAAAAGAGATGAAGAGCACATCTTTTCTTCTTACACTTGCCCTGCCTAAGGAAGTTGATTTTCCTCTGTGTTTTTAACAGGTTTCTCCTACACTAAATAAGGAGCTGCGCTTAAATATTTCTGCAGTCAAAGGAAGCTCCTCTTCTACACAGGAGATTTCACATGACATGAAAGTGAACTAAGATAATAAAGTAAGAAACTTATTAAGGAACATGAATGAAGGAAATGTGGAATTCCAGCCTGCCCAGAATAAGGAGGAGAAACCAACAGATCTCCACACCTTGAACATCTTGTTATGTGTGCAGTTGTTCAAACTTACAGCTGGATGCAATATTTCTCTCTAATAGATTTCCATACAGCCCAATGCTGACAACAGTTGACTGCATGAGAACCATAGGAACATTGTACAAAGCCCGGGGGAAATCCACAAAAAAATACATATACAGGCACACTTGGGCCACTTTAATTCCCACAGAACTGCTGAGCCACGATGATGAGTGAGGAAGGGGAAGTTCCTGACAACTATTTCCTAATAATCATACACAGCTAATTCCAAACAAAAGGGAGCTACCCTTTCACCTGGCAGGCACAGTCTGTCTGCTCAGAAGGTGATAGCTAACTGCAAAAAACCCAAACGGCACAAATAAGTCTAAGGCAAAGAAATGAGTAAAGTTACTGGCAGGGGAGAAAGAGGAAGAGAAACAGAATAGAGAGGAAGAAGTTTCAACACTGGAGCAACATTTAAGCCTTAATAAAACCCGTTTCAAACAAAACATCCAAGTAATACTGTAAAAGGGGTATCAAATGTTTCTGAAACATTTTGCGACAAAAAGAACTAACCAACCAAAAAAAGGTAGCTGAAAAATAAAGATGTAGACACAAAAACTGTGAGAATAAAACGGCTGGAACAGCAAAAGCCAGAAAGCTGTTCTAGCAGCAACGTCCTGCACTAAATGACCTCCCATATACTCTCCCTCTCCTGAAGGGAGAACACAGCATCTGTACTTCATTCTGCACACCAAGAACCAGCTCCACCAAGATTCCAGAATAAAGGGGAGGCATTTTGACAGCAAGAAAAGTAAATGTGTTCTAGGATCACAGCATATTTCAAGCTTCACAGATATTTTTATATAATACATTTCTGATATTTTTATTTCTTATTTTAAATAAGGCACAGACTGGGAAGTTTTTTTACCTTCATGTATCAAGTGAATATTTTTCCTGCAAAAGTTTCAGTAAGTACACAACTTCCTGTGTGTAGATAAGAACTTCCATCTTATGCAATTTAGTGTCTCGAGAAGACCTATTACTACTAGTAGATTGTATGTGTGCCTAGAATCACTGATCAGCAACAGACACACATGAAAACACCAAAAATCAACATGTCCAGCTGTGCAGCCGTGGCCTCTCCCACTCCAAAATCCTGGCCAAGCCTTGCTGCTTTTCATAGCTTTTCAATCTAATATAAACTTGCTCGTTTGAGTAACCAGCCTTTCAAATCAGACACCACTGTAAAGTCAAGAACAAAGAAGCAATGGAAATTTCCCCCTTATCCCTTCTTCTCCACTCGTCTTAGGTACCAACTGACTAAAAGCCACTCACCAGACAATCCTGATGAGCTGCAATATCTCTCTCTTTGGCAATATACATTACAGAACCAGCCGCCCCTTCTGAACAAAATGCACATGTTCTTCTCACCATCTTCGCCATTATCCAGAAAGCACCTAGAGCAGGAAAAAACTGGGACAAAACACAAAGCAGTTGATGCAGTTATCACATGCCAAGCAGGACAGAGGAAAGCAGAGCTTGCTAGTACTTGCCCCCTAACTGCTCCTTGTCTTACATCTCCTGAACCTTGGTGCTTTGCTCCTCCAAGTAACAACTACCAGCGGAATAGGCAAAAGCCCACTCCTGGGACAGCAGTGGGATAGAAACCAGCTTGCAGGAGCTCCAACTGTTAGAGCAGGAGGAAAAGTGGTTTACCTCTTCTTGGAAAGTCACTAACAAGTCACGAGGGGGAATACAAGTTTTCAAGCTTGCTTGGCAATATCTGCCCCAACAACAGGACCCAAGAGCAGCCCAGCAAGTCACGCCCTAAGGACTGAAACTCCTACTTGGAGGAGGTCAATCACTCATAGCAGTGCTTTTCTTAAGGTACTTCTGCCACATGTGGGTCTGCAAGTCAACAGAGGAGAGAAAAACAGTTGTCCCCAAACTTCTACAGTGCCTTCCAGGAGTTCACAGAAAACAAAGAAGAAACACTAATTCCTTACTGTAAGAAAGATGTAGCACAGAAGCATGGAAAGGCCTGTAAGCAAAAGGGGGCAGAAGACAGAATCAGAAGAGAGAGATTCGAACATTCTCTCTCAAAGAGATGAAGCACTAACAGGAGTGACAGAATTTTCTCTGTGCACTGGGATTTGCCTCAGGGACACTTGTTCCCTTTTTCTGGCCATATCCACTCAAGTCTTAATTGCTGTTCTTCACACAGTCTCTCTTTTCCTCCAGCAGCTGCAAAACTTTGAGGCCCTCTACTTAGTTCACAAAAACAGTCTACATGCATCTGGACGAGCCTTCATGCACATCCCCCCCCAGTAGTTTAGAGCACCACACCATAATATCAGTAACAGAAGGTTTACTTTGTGGGTTTTTTTGTGCAAGTCCACCGCAGAAATCTTCAACAACTTCCCACTCCTACCAGGTGTGATACTCCAAACTGTCCTTTGCTGGAGATGTCACCTCTGACAGCACAAACTCCTGTATGACAAGGGGAAGAAAAGTCTGTGTTTACTTTCAAGAAATAAGAAGATCTGAAGTTAAATTGTTCTAGTGAGAGAAAGGTAGTGAGGTCCAAGTACAAAATCTCAGTCCAGCAAATATTGCAACCTTTATCTGGCTTTCAACAGACAAACTGTTTTCATAAGTTCCCATCTCCCTTGCATAAAACAGACTGGGTAGTCCAAAGTGAGAATTGCACCAGAGTAGAAGGCGATTTTTTTATATGTTTTCTCCCCTCTGGCTCATGCTACTGAGAATTTACTTCATCACAACAAGCCACTTTACCTTCACACACATCTGGAGGTTTTCCCCCCTCCGTCCTTCTACCTCTCATAAGCAAGGCAGGATAGGGACTGATTTCCAATATCCATCTATACAGTGACCATCACAACAGTCTCAGAACTTAAGCATTAAATAAATACAATAGAAACAAATAGAAATACATAGAAATATTAGAAATGGAACAGAAAATACAGAGAAAAAAATCAGAAAGAAGAACGAACTGGAGTTTGAATGGTCTAGAATGCAGGGAAAGTTCTCTGCAGCAAACTAATACCTGGAATTGATGCAGATACATAGGCCCTGCTCAGGCCTAGTCAGAGGACCCAGCTCTAGGAAATTTGTGAGGAAGAGGCTAAAGATGGAGTCTACAGTCCCTGGTGTTCTTACAGGCTCAGACAGGCAAAACAGACTCAACTTGGGGATATTAACTGAATTTATTACTAATAAAATGAGAGCAGGATAATGAGAAGTAAAAAATCTTAAAAAGACTCTTCCCCTCCTCCCTCCCTCCTTCCCAAGCTCTACCTCTCCCCCAGTGGCGCAGGGACATGGGGAACTGGGGTTACAGTCAGTTCATCACATGCTGTTTCTGCTGCTCTTCAGGGAGGGAAGTCTTTCCCCTGCTCCAGCATGGGATCCCTCCCACAGGAGACAGTCCTCCACAAACTTCTCCGGTGTGAGTCCATCCCCCGGGCAACAGTTCTCCACAAACTGTTGCAATGTGGGTCCCTCTTTCATGGGGTGCAGTCCTTCTGGCACAGCCTGCTCCAGCATGGTTCCTCCCCAGGGTCAGAAGTCCTACACCAGGAAACTGGCTCCAGTGTGGGCTCCTCTCTCCATGGGTCTGCAGTCCCTGCCAGGAGCCTGCTTCAGCATGGGTTTCCCACGGTTTCACAGCCCTCTTTTGGGCATCCACCTGCTCCAGCGTGGGTCTCCTCCAAGGGCAGCAGGTGATTCTCTGCATCCCCGTGGTCCTCCATGGGCTGGAGGGGCACAGCTGCTTCACCATGTTCTGCACCAGGAGCTGCAGGGGAGTCACAGCTCTGGTGTCTGGAGCACCTCTTCCCCCTCCTTCTCCACTGAGCTTGGTGTCTGCAGAGTTTTCTACTATCCTCTCATATACATACACACACACATATATAATTTTCTACTATATCCTCTCACATATTCCTATTCCACTCTTCTCTGAACACAATTACATCTGCCCGATATTTTTTTTTTACCTTCTTAAATATGTTATCACAGAGGCATTACTATCACTCCTGATTGTCTCGGCCTTGGCCAGTGGCAGGAGCTGGCTGGCATTGTCTCTGTCTGATATGGGGGAAGCTTCTGGCACCTTCTCACAGAAGCCACCCCCGTAACCGCCCCGCCGCTACCAAAAACCTGGCCACGCAAAACCATGACACCCCCACAGGAGCCTTGCTTCAGTTCCTTCCTCTTCCCTAGCTTTCTGCTATGGAGCACTGCCAAGAAGAGGACATGGAGCTAAATGGGGCAATGGATCCGGCTGGATGCTCCCATGCAAGAAGGGGGAGGCTAAGGGCAGGGTTCCAGTTTCACAGTTTAGTTACATTTCACCTGAACAATGTCTTGCTTTTGCAGGGCTTAAGTCAGCTGCTGACAGATTCCAGTGGAACCCCAGGATCTGTCTGAAAAGGCAGGAAATCCTTGTTCCTTATTCTGCTCTTCCAGTCGCACTCATGACAGCATAGTTCTTATTTCTCCTACTGTGTCTTGTTCAAGCTGAGGAATCTGTTCCTTGTACAGAAGCTGGTCTGCATCTTTGATCGCCTCCGTCACTTCTCAGTCCCTTCTCTACTCTTGCTATGCTCCAAGAGGAGCAAGCCATCTCCAAAAGGGTGGGCTACCATTTACAGTACAAAGTCACAAAGTCACTCTGTACCCTTTTCTTAATAATTCTTAATATCCAATCACATTTTAGACTGCTTCTGAGCAAAAAGCTGACGCTTTCACAAAACTACCGCTGAAAGCACAAAGCAGTGAAGAAAACGCAAAGCTCAACATGTGATGAGGCCCACAGTGATGAGAGCAGTCATGGAAACTGGATGGAGGGCCAGTGCTTTGTGCTGCCACAGCATCAGGGACGAATGTGAGGAAAGGGTGGGAGCCACGTGGTCTCGTTCTTCCACTTGCTTCCACCTGCTTACCAAGCCTGCTACCAACTACACCTCCTAAGTACTCCATGCAGTGCGACTGCAAAGAATGGAACGTTGGATGACAGTCCCACCCACAGCACGTTGCATAGTAATGGTGAATAAAGTATAAAAGTATCCCACATCGTACTGAACTGGGAAGGTGAGAATTCAACATGGAAATTGTAGGGCCAGATTGACAAGTTTGTCCTCCTCACTATCCCCAGAAGGGATACCTTTCAGTGAGACTTGTGTACTTGGCTACGCCAAGGCACAGAATCACAGGATCAATAAGGTTGGAAAAGACCCCTGAGATTATCGAGTCCTAGCCACGACCAAACACCACCTTGTCAACTAGACCATGGCACTGAGTGCCATGTCCAGTCTTTTCTTAAACACCTCTAGGGATGGTGACTCCACCATCTCCCTGGGCAGCACATTCTAACATCTAATCACTCTTTCTGTGAAGAAATTCTTCCTGATGTCCAGCCTAAACCTCCTGATGTTTCCACCCAGAACATTAAGCTGTGATTACAGTTGTACTGTAAGTGCTTTCTAGAGCTATTCTACAATAACACGTATATACCTCAGACAATCCAAAAGATCCTCATATATTGCATTTGATAAACCACACTCCTCGTGAACCTGACCAGCGCCTTTGAATGTGACCAGACCTACAGTTAATTGACTATTCCTGCACCCTCTGTCAGGCCTAGAATTGTGGTTTTGCAACAACTGTATATTACAGTTCCCCAGATCTCTTTCCTAAGTGCTATCAGATAGTGCAGAGGACATCAGCATTACACTTACTGCTCTCACACATCAATCATATTCCACTTATCAATGCTGGATTTTCATCTCCTGTTCTACAGTCAATCCCTTGCTGTCACAAAGTCCTTCTGCAACCCTCCGCTTCCCCTCCCACTGTCACAGGAGCAGGCTGTGGGAACCCAAGGGGACCAATTCACCTGTATCAGTTGGAGGCCCTTCCACTCACTCCAGTCAGAAGACAGAGATGCAGCTGAGAGAAAGGAACAGTCACACCTGGCTGCCTCCCGTGTACCTGTGCCATTTCCTCGAAGCAAGGCTATTGGAGTTGGTTTTGTTTTTGCAACAGCGACAAAAGGTAAGAAACCGGGGGGGGAAAGGAAACAGAAAGTAAAAAAAGGACAAGGACATTGTTGGCAAGAGCACACTTGTGCCACTTCCAAATACATCCTCCTGAAACACCACCCAATTCTGAAAGCATCCTTGCACGTAAATACACACATTTTACATGGGAGAAAACTAAGGCACAGAATGTTACGTGGCATATCCATATGGGGGAAAGGAAAAGAACCCAAGCCTCCTGACTTCCAGCATGCCAAAGAAACCCACCGCCCCAGCTCCAGCTCCGCTCTCCTCTTCCCCGCAGCGCAGCGAAAGGTTGGGTCTACGCGGAAGCAGGAAGACAGAAGGAAATGACACATCAGCTCCCCCACACTCACCCTGCTCCCCGTTTCCGCTCTGTGGGGCAAGAAGCCCCAGTTGGAGACGGGACGGGTCAGAGTTAGGGATGAGATGAGATGAGATGGGATGGCTGGGCACGACCCACACGGGTCCCTCCCCATTCCCTCCAAGTCATTACAGCACAAACACATCCAGACTTTGCCAGGAGCAAAACCAAGCAAATCTACCCTTCTGATCACCTTTCACTTGTGGTCACCTCGTTCCAAACGCCTGCTATGGGCAGGGACATCTTCCACTAGACCGGGCTGCTCAGAGCTCCATTCAACCTGGCCTTGAGCACTTCCAGGGATGGGCACCCACAGCTTCTCTGGGCAACCTGTGACTGGGCCTCACCGCCCTCACAGCAAAGTATTCCTTCCCGACATCCACGCTACACCCGGTG
>VZRE01006234.1:156781-178262 GCA_013396775.1 Cephalopterus ornatus | reverse complement strand
CCCCTCGGGTGGGCCGCGGTGTGGGGCCGGGAACGCGGGTTCGATACCCGCGCCCGGCACTCCCGGCGTGCCGCCGGGCAGCCGCCGCCGGAGGGCTTTCCCCATGGGAAAGGCGACAACTCGCATCCCCCCATCGGCCCCCCGTTCACTTTGCATAGAATCACAGAATCGATTAGGTTGGAAAAAACCCCTGAGATACCGAGTCCGACCCGTGACCAAACGCCACCGTAACAACCAGGCTGTTGCGAAAATCTTTATTTGTAACAAATAGTGTTAAACGGTGAAAAGAAACTTTCTCAAGAAAGGATGTTCTTTGATTTTTGATCTTTGTAACCTTCAAGACTAATGAACAAGAAGGAAGATTCAATCCATGAAAGGGATGGCAGCCAACAAGCAAGATCTAAAAATTATATCAGTGTGTTAGAAAAACAAATTGAGGTTTAGGGCATGACATGCTTCAGTGATTGCAGACCTGGGGGAGGAGGTTAACATAGTTTGGGAAGAAGGATGTACCGCTGAAAACGGACAGAAAGAATGCAGAATTTACGGGCCACAGGGACATCTGGCAGAACTCATGAGATAAGGAAGAAACTCATAAAACCAACTCAGTAATTGTGCTGAAATCAGCTCCAAGTGGGTAAAAGGTAATTCTGGCAGGGGGGATCAGAGACCACCGACCCACAGACCACTGACCCAGGAAACCCACTGACCCAAAATAAAGGAGAAACTGAGCATAAGAAGAGAGAGAATCGTTAACTGATAGAAGATAAAATACGAATACGGGAACAATGTAACTTGTAGCCAAACTAATTCCCTTGTTTGGTAAAGTGTATAAATAGTTAAAAGTTTTGATAATTGGGGGGTGTGTGTCAGAAGGAGCAATTCCCCCACGCACCTCGAGCCAAAGATAAAGTAATGCCTGCTCAGCTTTCTAATACTGAAATTACAGCGTTAGAGAGTTTTATTTTCCCGACATTTTCAGTGACAATTTCTGGTGATCCAGATGGAACCCTGCATCCCATGCTTGACAGATTCACAGGATCGAGAGGACTGCAGTGTGCAGCAAAGGTTTTTCAGGGATATCCTCCGGTCCCCTCATCCATCAAGTTCAGGGCATGGCCCCTCTGATTTATTACGGCGTTATACTGGGAGGGTATAATGAGGCTGCTGGAAAGTCTCCTTGGATTAAGGTAAAGGGAACTTGCAAACTAGGTTTTGGGCTAGTTTGCGCATTACTATGGCTACTATTACTATTACTATAATAATTACGTATTACCCAGAGTGCCAGCCCTACGGAAGGTTAAAAAGTGTGAGCAGGTTTTGCACACCCCTCAGAGTTAAAAGTGTGAATGGCTGTTGCACATCACTCTCAGAAGGAAACGTAATTGTAATCATTCTGGTTCTGGTCAATCATCAAAAGGGGGGGCTTTGGAGAAATCACCCCTGGGATGTATTTTGAAACAGTGGAGGGAGGTGGGAGGTGCAACAGGAGGCTCTCTCTCCAGAAAACAATTCAAATAATTGAATACTGTAATAACTGGTGGCCTTTGTACTCTTCAGATGATGGTGAAAAATGGTGAAAGAACAGAACTTTAAGTTATAATACAATGAAAATATCTTGTGAGCACTGATGCATATAGGCTTGGGAACTGGGACACCAACCATGCAATTAACACATGAATAGCAGGTAGTTCTTCCAAGACTCATTTATCAAGGAACAAAGCAAGTTGTGGGTACGAGCTCACGGTGACCTTTTCAACAGCAGGTAATTTGACTACAAGCCAACCATTTTATTCCATAAATGACAGCCTGAGTGAGCCTTCTTTGAGCTCTCCCTGCTAAGCAGCTGGCTGTATGGCAGTGATCTCCCCGTGAGCTGGGACACCTCTCACAATTACTCCTCGAGGCTGGGATACCCCTGCCCAACTGCAGGTCCTTGGTAAGTGACTGATATTGCACATAATCTTGTATTAGAGTGCACTAGATTTTGTATTGGTAACTGATTTTGTGTTGGTAATTTTAAATCATTATTATATCCTGTGCAGTAACAGAGTAAACCTTGCCATCAAACTGTTAAGTAACACCTTTACATCTTTAATAAAACCACTTTTTCTGATACCTTTACTGGTGGTTCTTCAAGTAGTCTAAGCCGCCCGCCTGCTCTACCTCCTTCTTTGCACAAGGCTCCAACACATTCAAAAGCCACATGCCTGCACACCCATCCTTTGCTCCATTTCAGGGCCACCTCCTGCATGTGCGCTCAGTGTCCCCTAATGTAGCCTGTTTCTCTCTTACCAACAAACCACATGGCAAGAGCTTCTGTGGCCCCCTTGTCCCATGCTACTCAATATAGCACTGAAATGAGGTACACTGGATTTCTTAAGGAGTCCTCTGTGTGTCACAAACATGGAGACGGATGCCTTTTATGACAAGGTAACCCACCTAGTTGATCAAGGGAAGCCAGTTGATGTAATCTTTTTGGATTTCAGTAAAGCTTTCAATACTCTCTCTCACAGGATCCTTCTGGACAAAATGTCCAGCACACAGCTGGATTAACACATCTTGCAGTGGATGAGCAATTGGTTCATGGGTTGAGCACAGAAGGTAACAGCGAATGGGGTGACAACAGACTGGCGACCAGCCACTAGTTCCACAGGGTTCCATCTTAGGCCCTGTGCTCTTCAACATCTTCATAAATTACTTGGATGCAGGACTGGAAGGGATACTAAGCAAGTTTGCAGATGACACAAAACTGGGAGAAGCTGTTGACTCCCTTGAAGACAGGGAGGCCCTGCAGGGAGACCTCAACAAATCAGAGGGCTGGGCAATCACCAACCACATGACATTCAACAAGGGAAGTGCCAGATTCTGCACTGGGATGGGGCAACCCTGGATGTTCATATAGAACGGGGAATGAGATGCTGGAAAGCAGTGCCATGGAAAGGGACCTGGGGGGGGTCCTGGTTGATGGCAAGTTGAATACGAGTCAGCAGTGCCCTGGCAGCCAGGAGGGCCAACCGTGTCCCGGGGGGCATCAGGCAAAGCATCGCCAGCCAGTCGAGGGAAGAGATTGTCCTGCTCTGCTCTGCACTGGTGCAGCCTCACCTTGAATATTGTGTGCAATTTTGGGCACCATAATATAAGAAAGATATTAAGCTGTTAGAGAGTGTCCAAAGGAGCGCAACAAAGATGGTGAAGGGCCTTGAGGGGAAGCTGTAGGAGGAGCAGCTGAGGGCACTTGGTCTGTTCAGCCTGGAGAAGAGGAAACTGAGGGCAGACCTCATTGCAGTTACAACTTCCTCATGAGGGGAAGAGGAGAGTCAGACTCTGATCTCTTCTCTGTGGTGACCAGTGACAGGACCTGAGGGAATGGCCAGAAGTTGTGCCAGGGGAGGTTTAGGTTGGGTAACAGAAAAAGATTCTTCACCTGGAACAGGCTCCCCACGGAAGCAGTAACAGCACCAAGCCTGACAGAGTTCAAGGTGCATTTTGACAATACCCTCAGGCACAAAATCGGGTGTGACTCTTGGGAATGGGTGCAGGAGTTGGAATCGATGATCCTTGTGGGTCCCTTCCAACACAGCACATTCTTGGATTCTGTGAACCCAATAGGAAGCAGTCGTTTCTCTCCTGCAGTAACAGAACTTGCCCAGCTCACTTTGTAGCACAAACACAGCTCTGCAAAACTGTTCTGATTAATGTAATCTCTGTTCAAGATTATTTCTCCCACCGGATCCATCAGGCTTAGGTGTATTTTAACAATTCTTAGCCCCCAGACAGGCAGACTTGCATTCACAATGAGTTTCAGAAAAGCCAGTTTTACTAACTCAGCACTGTGGAAGGGCACAGAAAACACCAACAAACTCTTGCTCTCATCAGTCATGTTTCTGCTGCAGATGGCAGGGAGGACAAGTTCTTCCAGTGCACTATGAACTTGCTTGTGGATGACAAGAGGGGAGGGGGAAGACCAGGAGCACAGAAATTATCTAGGAAAAGTCTGATGCCTGTTCTTAGGACAAACAATTCTAATTCTGTAAACTACAAAAGTGGCATTTAAATGTAAATTAAAAAAAGATCAGGTGAAAGGCATTTTAATTAAATGCAATTAGCACCACAGACTTGAGCGCACTGTTCGCTGTGTAGTAGTCCTGTCCAGCATATAAATGCCCGGGTACGAGGTGTGTTGGCAAGTAGGGAAGCTTTGCCTATAAGATTTTTTTCCTGCACTTCTGAACTCCACACTGACAGGAAATCTCTGTCTCTGGCATGCTTCCAGCTTCATAGCCATAATCCCACGTGAGTTCGGTTCCAGCTTTCACATGTCTAACAAAGAAAACACTCGGTCAATCTGTTCGAACTGAGTGAAACGGTACTGTGTTTACAATTTGTCACCAAGGACTCACATGCAAACCCAAAAACTGTACAGGGCAGGGACCATCACACAGGTAGCTTCTTGGGGGAGAAGCAATATATATAAGGGGTCTCTGACACACACAAGCTGCTTGGCCTACCAGAGCTGTACAGAGTGCAAATACCCATACAGAGATGAAAAGAATTTATCAAGCAGTGCAATAGTGTCCGAGTCTAAACAACCTGCTCTTAGCCAAAATTCTGGGAAACAAAAATCAAACAAACTAAACCAAAAAAAAAAAAAAAAAAGGTAAAATTACATAAGCGAACACACCTTAAATGAGAACACAGTTTTGTTATTTTTACTAAGTATAGTGCATCATTGAAGTTTGAACAGATCTCTAGATATATTGACTCTCATCCTCTAGATATATTGACTATCATCTTTGGCCTGACAAGCTACATTTTAATGCAATTGCACTATCTATATGCACAAAGACTCAGAATTAAACACATGCTCCTCATGAACCAGCTGCTCTGACAGTACCTGAAAAAGAAGAAATTTCTAAGGTAGGAAATTCGTTGCCCAAAATGAATGCCAAACTAAATACCTTAGACTAATACGCTGAGGGACAACTGATGGAAAATACAATAAAATATGAGCATTATAAAGAGAGTAATTCTCCAATGTTTCTCACTGGATACAATGTAAGGGACATCCAGTGAAGTACCAAGCAGCAGGCTGAGAACAAACAATGAGGACTTTTCAAACAGCACATTTCAACTTGGGACTTGCTGCCTTAAGATGTTCTGGAGGCCAGACATGTAAAACAAATGAAAAGGTGACTGGGCAATTTCATGGAAGGTACACAATTAAGCTCAATGATCCAGATGAAGTCCTTAATGCAGAAAAATTGTAAAAGGGTGAGATGTGAGAGCCAGTCAGGTGAACTCTCCTTCAACAACCCTCCTCCTTCCCTAAGTGTCTTTGCTGATCACTGCTACCCCTTTCTACTTGCTCCAGTCCCCACTACACATATCTTTACAGAGTACCTGAGCCCGAAAGTCCATCTAAAACAAAGTCTTTTTTCTAACATATTTCAACATATTGTCTTCACAATTCTTGGAAGCCTCCCAGGGCAATCCACAGCATCTGTGTTAGTACGCACCAGGGCTGCAAGACCACAGAAGATCAGTGTTCCCAGGAACTGATTTATCTGGGACAAATTCTCTCTATTTTAAGTTCTCACCTAGTATCACCACTGGTACATGCATCAGCCAGATTCATTCAGACAATTAATCCTTCCACCCCTGGGTTTAGCTGCCATCTTCTTGTGTCTTACTGGCACCAGCTCTCTGTACCACTCTTTCTATCAGCCACTAAAGAAATACTTGCATCTTTTGCCTTCAGAGCAAATTTTCACCCTTTAAGTATCCTAGTGCCACCTCCCTGGGACATGTTGGGCTACACAAAGTCCTGCTTCTCTTGATAGCTGTGAGGAGAAGGCCTGAAGCCAGCTTGTTTGGCCCACAAAATGTCTCAACCTTAATATCCTGTGGGGTTTAATCCTGCCTTATGGGACCAAGATACATGGCCATTCTTTGAGACAGAACAGCGGGATGAGTGAATCTTGGCTTTCAAAATGACCACGCCGAGTTAAACCTATTTCTCCACTGAAGAAGATTATCACTGAAATGGACACATCACAATTAAGCTTCTCCACTTTACATTTCAATGCAAAACTGAAGAAAAACTCATCAGTGATAATCAAGAAACTGTATTTCTTCTGTCTCTACTGCACAATAAGAATTCACCAATAAGAAGGTAATTTTGTGCTTTCATGATCTAAGCATCTCCCCCATCCCTCAGCATAATTATGTCCTAATAACTAAGCACTGCTTTTTTCTCCTAGTGCCTTGAATGAACAACATTAAACTTCCATAAATTCACCTGTTTGTGAAGAATGCCACCCATGGAAAACTTCTGTTATGAGTTTCTACAAACACGCTTTGTGCAAAGAGATTTGGGCAGCAGCTGTGCTGTAAAACAGGAAATCTGTATTAGAAACAGTGAAACACCACATCATGGGGTGAAAAACCTATTTTGTGTCAGATATTTGTCACTAGTAAAGGTAGTTTCTTCCTTCCCATCTCCAGCCCACTCAGAATGTCTATTACTCAATGCCATTGCCACTTATTTTTGCAATAATTACGTCTCTTTAAAGTATTACTTTTTGCCTATGAAAAGCAACTTCTTTTATCAAGTTGTCCTCCAGAAATTTATGGAGAAAATTCATCTTAGATTCAGAATGCACCACAAATAATCAGTATGTATCTTGCTGTCAGCCAGGGGAGCAGTGCTAGGGAGCAAGCAACGGATTAAATGACTGTGTGTTGGCAAAGTACCAGATGTGAAAGGTGATTCAAGTGCTCATAGGAACATATGTATGCTCATGGCTGCAGAAGAAACGTTTCTGCAAGATGCATTACTAATCTCAACACCATATCACCTCTGCAAGGAAGAACAGCTTAAACATATTGCAAGGATTTTGCTGTAAGACACGTATTCTGCCAATGAAGAGAATTAAGTTATTTGCAGAGCATGTGCAGAAATGTCTATTCATCTTAGCTGGAGGTACTTGGTAATTCACTACTATTTATTTCTTGGCAAGTCAAAACTGAGAGACTTATTTAGTAGACATGTACACAGTAGGACAGACACTTTCTGAACCTATGATTGAACAGTAGGGAAGTTTCGTAACATATCACAACACTTGTCCTAAACCAGCACTAACGAGAATTTACAATGGCTGGGAGAAGGCACGCGGATCAACAAAACGTGCCGTTTGCTCTCTGGACCCCCCAAAAGGCCATCAGGATAAAGACGTCACTCATTACTGGGGAATATGTCACTCAGGAACCCAGTGGTGCCAAAAACTACAGCTGGTATGTGGCATGCATCAGCTTGTGAAGGCACTAACAGTGACCCAGCCTACTGTCCTGTCACTTGTGCTGGCAGGGAGCACCACATGTGCCTTCCTTGTCATGCACCTACCTCGTACGTGGTTTATGTGCAAAAGCTTTCTAGCTTAAGCCTAAATAAATAAATGATGTATTTGAAAAGACAATGAAGAGAACACATGCAACTTTTTACTTACATTTAGAAAACGACCCACATTTCCTTCTTTTGTGGCATCCAGTACATAAATATTTTCTTCATTAGCATTCTTCGGAAGCATCACATCTCTGTCAGCCTCCTCACAAAGTGCATCTTGACTTGACTGCCTGCTATTTTCCTCTTTGCAGTCAGCTTTTAGGGGTATATTATTGGATGGCCTCGCAACACATGTGTCATCCAGCACACCCGACTTGCCACAATCAACACCCTGCAGTGACAGACTCTTTCTTTTGCATCCTTCACTGTCCACACCGACAGACTCGGTCTGTCCAATTTCCATAGGATGTTCTTCCTTCTGCTCCTGAGTGGATTCTGTCAATGGACATGTAATTACTTTTCAACATCAGTTTAAGGCCAAGCCTTTCCCTTGTTTGGCCCTGAACTCTTACCCACCCACTCTTACCCATGTCCTCCAAAATCTAACCAGCTTGCTATTTACAAGTCTATAACACAACCGCCCTTTTCCATGCCTCTCATCCATCCTCCTGCAAAGAACTGTTTCCTGCTGTGGTGTCTAAAGCACTTGCTCAAGGCACCTGTGAGTGACCAAGTCTCTCACTCTTCTCAAATCCCACTCCAGACTGATTTCTTCCACATAGCATTTTTTCATCATTCTCCACCTTAATTCCCAAGAGAATCACAAACTGTAATTTAGACAGAAACAGGATGCAAGTGTAAATAGCATCAGTTTCACACTGCCTCTCCAGCTTGAGGTGCCCCCACCCCCGGATTATATCGTGTTCAATTTTTGTTGACCAGAGTATGTACTGGGTGTGACACAACAAGATCTACAAGACTGACTTTCCCACAATTGCATTGTATTTGAAAGCTGCTGCCAGGAGAGTTCAACATGTCCCCAGATCAACTTTGCAGGCAAAAGACTGCCCCGTACCCATTAATGCACTGTGTTATGCAAGGCAGCAATAATTTTTGTACTACTGAGCAATCTTAAAACAGCCTCCACATTATGCAGACATTGTTCTACCCTGAGAACAGGCCTGCCCACACTGTCTACATTAAAGTCTACCACCTGATGGGGCACAATCATACTAAGAATGCGGTACGTAAACCTCCGAAAACCTACTTTCTTTTCCTTTCTTTGTTCCACTGTTTACTTTTGTTTTGCTTGACTGATGAATCTGAGAACTGTTATCTTCATCTGAGGTGGCACTGTGCACCTGTGTATCAAATGAAAAGGTTGTGATGTATTGTTGCTGTACGCAATTCTGAGTCAACACGGTACAGCAAGGGGCCTCTAGAACTCTAAGGCTGCAGGTTCAAACCCTCGGTAATGCGTGGCTGTGGCCGAGTTGGAAAGGTTAATACATTTACTGCAATGCAATATTTATCTTAATTTCAAATGATCCTTGAAAATAACCTGGAAGGAGTTCCCCATGCAACAAAACATTTAAGTTAGTGCGTTAAGTCTCACCGGAATTCTGAGTTACCGAACCAAAGCCCAAACACGCTTTTTACAGAGTTTCAGTGAAATGAACAGATGTGGCAGGATTTCTCCTCTCCTGCCACAAAAAGGCAACTACTTATGGTAGCTCCAGAATGGAGCCAAATGTTAGCATGACAATCCCATATACATTCTGTAAGTGCAATAAATCCAATAAAACCTACAGAGTAAGTTTACCCCAGTTTTCCTCTCCTTTACACATATTTGCAGGTAACAGTTCACACTCAGATCAGATCAAATTCTCCCAACTCTGCCACTGCATGAAAAAAAGGTGTACAAATCCTGAGATTTTCCTCTCTCCCTGCTACGCCATTTTTTTGGGAGGCACCACAAAAACATTATCACTCTCACACTCTAACGCTGTAGCTAGTGACAACAAGAGGTGGAGGAGGAGAATAAATTCCTAAGACTCTTAAGGCTGGAGTGTAAACGAAGGGCGGAGAAGGGAAGGCTGTGGGAGTAGTTAGTGCTGGTCTGGAGGAACATGTTGAAGGACTGATAATGGAGAACGGACAGGGTACAGCTTCCAGCACGGCAGCTTAGCTCACACTGTGGCACGATCTCATGAAGAAAGGTCATTAGAACTATCAAAATGTACCAGTTGAAAAGGTCAAAATTAACATAAATATTCAGCACAGAAAAATGAATCTATTAAAGCCACTTATTATTATTATTATTACCATTTTTAGCTGGTGATTGTGAAAAACCCCTGTTCCTCCAGGCCTTCTCGTGGTTGTAATACTCGAGTTCTTTGGACGAGCCCTGTACAGAAAGGTCAAAAGGAAATTATAAAAGACAAACAGACTCACAAGTAACTCTCACAACACACATTTCTCAGTCTCTAGTTCTAGTCTCTTCTCTAAAAGAGATGACAGCAGAGCCTGCAGTCTGGCCTCACCCCATGTTCTGCGATCATTTTGCCTTTAAGAGTTGAGGACTTAGGCTAAGTTCTCTATAGTATTTGTAAAAAACCAGTTGTTCATACTTTTTTGAGGGATCAGCAGGTGCTTTTACATCGTTTTCCAGTTGTCCAGCTGAGAACCAAACTGTCTGCTGTTTTACTATTATTACATCAGATCACCTCAAAATAGAGCACCTACAGACATAGTTTTGCCTTTTCCCTGCTACTACTTTCAACAGTTTTAACAGTGCAGCTTTCAAACAGGAGAGCAAAGATGTTGTGGGTGCAAGGGATAGAGAGGGCGACAGAGGGGGAGAGAGGCAATATATGGCAGGTTTAGAAAATACTTTCCCTCAAAAGGACTTCAGTCCTTCACGTCAGGAAAGAGTTGAGGAAGATGGGAAGCAGTATCTGGTATATAAATTTAAAACACCTAAAATCACATTAATTTGGATTACATTCAGAGTGCAGTAGAAGACACCCGTTTCAAAACTAATATTAATATCTGTAAAATGTCTAGCAATAAATAACAGCCCTTATTCAAGAAAATTTTCAATGTAAAACATTTATACGTGTTTTCCTGCCACAAAAAAGAAAATCCTGGTACTTCTTTGGGCTACTGATAATTGCAAGAAATGCTGCTCTTTAAGGCTTTCTGAAGATTTAAACTCCTTTGCAAATTCAAAATGTGCAGAGGCCACAAGAAAATGTGATGTTATTACAATGGTTACCTTGTCTATTCTTTTAAAGGCAATCTGTTTGGGTGAATGACATGTGAAGCCTAGCACACTGATGTCCTCTTAAATATTTCTCAGTCCAGCCGGACTGACCATCATTTCTTAAGAGGCAGAATAACAATGTCTTTTTGTCTGTCATATTTTTTTTATACAGTCCAGGTGTAAAACATTTTTTTAATCTCAGGAAAGCAAATTAATGAGATTTAAGGTAGCAGTGCAGTACAGGCAATTTCGAAACTGCATGCCTACAGTTTTTAGTAATGGCACTTAGCAGAAGTAAAACCTAGCTGATTATTTATAATCATGTATTCAGAAAATGATGAATTCATTAGGGCTCCAAGATAGTGAAATGCAAGTGATAAAACAGTAGCAGATATTTTTAAAAGTTTCCATTTGCAATTTCACGGTACTTCTCAAATATCCGCAATAATCTTCTACTATGAAAAGAGCAAGAATTTGCAATCATTTGTGAGTAGCACAAAGAAAGCATTTACAAAGTAGTGTGGCAGAGGAACAAATAAAGTTTAAGGAAAGAAGCTCCCAACTTCCTTCTGAAAAGACTACAGCATGCTATTGACACAGCCACGTGGTTATTTAGCAGTAATGTTATTCTAGGAATGCTGATAGGCTATGAGACCCCGAGTATACAATGAAAACATAATTTACTGCAAAACTGAGGTGTTGTCAGACTCCTAGCCGGAAAGGTTATGTTAGAAATAACAAAAGGTTTAGAGACTGGTATCAAAGGACAGGACAGTTAGTGGCTAATATGTTATTAAACCCTTCAGCGTCATCAAGTATCTTTAAATGATTTATCTCAAGTATCTTCTATTAATTATTTCAAAGTTGCATCATGATTAACACCCTGAACAGATCAAGTACATCCAAGAGACGAACTGGATTTCTAGAAAATGGCAAGTGGTACACATAGTAAGCAAAATACACACAGAGGAAAACTGTCCCACTAGAAGAAATAATTGGGAAATAACAAAGAAGTTCAGAAAGAAAAAGATCCACTCTCATCTGACGACATTCAGTTCTACTCTAATTTATACAACAGAATTCCTAGAATAGCAGAATATTGATTTTCTTATGCTTATTTTTGCTAAACTTACAGGGTTGATTTATTTTCACTATCCACAGTTTGAGACAAAGATTCCTGATTCTCAAGAATGTCATGTTTACCAATCTGCACTAGTTCAATCACTGAATCTGAACAATCAGAGTCAAATTTTCTTTTTTTGGAAAAAACTCCATGGTTTCTGTCATTCACAGCACTCTTCTCTTTCAGCTCTTGACCAGCATCTCCCAATACTTCAACTCTGCTCATTAATCTGCCTGTAAGCAAAAGAAAAGTTTGGTTTGCTTTTTGGTTTTTTTTAATGTTTGTTTTCTTAGATGAGTCACACTATCATACGTCAAACTTACATTAAAAAAATACAAGACCATGACTTGAGAAAGCAAAATATGCATGCAGTTTATGATTCTATGATGTCAATAGAGGCTGACATACAAACTGAATTAGACATACAGCCCTTGGTACAGCAGGCACAGACTTATGAGGTAAAAAAATCAACAGTCTGAGACAGACTCTGCTCCAGAATGTTTTGATCATTTGTCTGTCACGATTGCATTGCAGAGTTCTTCAAGGTTCTTCTGTCCATTTGATCATATTGCAAGTTAAGATCATATTGACACACTTCTCTTCCAACCCCATATTCCCCTGTTCTCAAAAAAAAATCCAGAGCAGAGGCCACAAGAGAGGGAGAATTATGCTACACATCTTCCACAGGTCACCTTCTGTTACCTGAGTAGGTACAAACAAATGTCCCCTTGTCGATATCATCCAGGCAGCGGACGGCCCAGCCTTTCTTCTCAGTGTTGAACACTTGCAGCCTGACTTGAATGCCGTGCTGTACAACTCTGTTCTGACACATCAACTTGTCACACCTGCACAACACACTGCACTCGTAAATTCTGTCAAGAGGAAGAAAAACAAACCACAATATAAAAGGACGCACTACTAAAACAAAGTTTCTATTACTAATTTCCTTTCTAAGCATCAATAAGGCAGTGGACTGAAAAGATAAAGACTGACTAAAACTGGTTGTGCAGCAGTACTTGTGACTTTCTTGATTGCTGATTCATCAATTTTAAGAGTCTGTCAGACAGATTTTGGTATAAGCAGACAAGAAAAATAAATGCTAGATTTTTGTTTTATAGGAGTAAATCTCACAGAAGCAGAAATCCCTATGAAGCACCTCATTCTATGCTGGAACAGATTTTAGAAAAGATAACCTATACGCCTGGACCTCAATGTAGCTGTCAGGCGTTTAAAGATTTAACAAACTAATTCTAAAAGAACTCACAATTGTGATTTTTTTTTTTGCATTTGTTTCTGAGTTCCCTGACAGCTTTAATTCTGCATGTTAACCATAAACTAACATCATACAGTAAGAGAGAACTGAAAGGGCTCCTTAAGCCTGTGGATTCAAGTCCTTGGCTATTGCAGAAAGCTACTTCGCACAATTCCTCTCCTAAACATTTGAAGTAACTGGCACCTTCTCCAGGCCACATATTAATCCACAGGAGCTGAACAAGA
The DNA here is from genome assembly GCA_013396775.1 of Cephalopterus ornatus. NCBI lineage: Eukaryota > Metazoa > Chordata > Aves > Passeriformes > Cotingidae > Cephalopterus > Cephalopterus ornatus. The sequence continues at coordinate 165,032 of VZRE01006234.1, read as the reverse complement.
GAAAGGGCAAACACTTGAAGCACTGGATGGCTTTGGAGACTCTTGGAAGAGTCACATAACCAAGTCTCGCAACAGCAGCTGGTCAATGTTTCTTTAGGACTCTGGTCACTCTTTACACTTTTCTTAGACCTTAATTTAAGCCATGAAAATCGTAGGATCTGCAGTAGAAGAGTTCTAGTTTTTTTATTTCCTATTACTCAAGTCACATTAATTACTTTTTATCATCCTGATCTGTCAGTAAAATTGTGACAAAAACAGAAGATTTCAGTTAGCCAAAAACTCCAGTTATCTTAATCCTATAACAGTAGTAAAATAAGAGCATACAAATAAAATAGCAGTTAATAGTTTGGTCTTTCTTACCCACTAGGAACAGGTCCCTCCAGTCTTTTGTAACGGTATCCACGGGATCTTTTACTACCTGAAGACAGAGAAGTTTTACTACAGCCTCTTGCAGTTAGCTGTAGGCATGCACATTTTGACCTAAAAGTAAGAATAAAACATCTCAGAATGTATTTGGAGCTGTGCAAATCAATCATAAATCTAGGTAAGTTGAAATGTACTCGGCTATACACACACACACTTGTATATATACACCCATATTCCCCCTTCCCACTCCTTTTATTCCACAAGGCTGTTTCAGGCACCCCACTTTCTCTCTTTGTCTCTTGGTTGGTTATGTGTGCTTTACAATAAACATGTTCCCTCCACCCCAACCCCATTCTTCCGCCAAGCTCCTTAAATGGCACATGGAAACAGCTGAAGTACAACAGAAATTTATTATAAACAGAACACTATCAAATGGATCGAACGAATGAAAGTCACCTCTTCTGGCACAGCATTCCAGCCCATTAACCGCCACTTCGTTACTTTCCTCCCACCTTAGCCCCCAGGAAGTGAAGAATTTTACACTGTGGAGAACTCAAGCAAACAGTGCTTGTCTTTACCATCCTGTGGCACGACAACTGCAAAGAATCACAGCGGTCGTGCAAATCCTGAACCCCAAAACTGCACATCAAAAGCATCTCAATTCTTGTGGGACTTCACTGCTCAGCTGAAACTAAATCACTTTAATTACTGAAGCTTCTTTATACCAGGCTATGATTTCAAGGCCTTGTTGGGTCATGGGCAATTATGCTGCACACCAGCATGTGCAACTGCCTCAGCTATCAATAATACAAAATGGATCCAACACTAGGTAACACCTACAGATAGAGATCACACAAATACCCTTCAAGAAAGCAGACAAAATTATTACCAAACTCTCACGCAATAACTGTGGCAGGTTCCCACAGAGCTCCCTCTCCGTAGCCCAGAGTTACTGAGATTTAGAAAAACCAACGAACAACACTACTGGAACTGCTCAGACCATAAACGTATTCTGTGACCACAGGGTTTCACAGTTTCTGTTTAGACAAGGGGAAGGGAAGGATGCAGAGGTTGAGAACACGGTTGTTTCTTCCTCTGCCCTCAGTAACGTTCTAAGTTCCAAACGATCTGATCCCTTCAGGCTGTCCCATCCCACCTCTAGGATACCACAGTAGGAGCTGCAGCAGAAATTGTCCTGTGGGATCCTTCCCTGCCTGTCAGGAAAACAAGCCTTCCTCTGCTGGCACAAGACTCCCTTCCCTACACCTTTTCCAAAGCCAAGAGACCTGCTTGTCAGCTCCACCTGGAGGAGAAGCGCTGCCAATTTGGGAAGAAAGGGAAAGGAACAAAATAATCCACCTGTTGATCACTTCCTTCACTACAACAGAGGGTGGACCAGTAGGAGCACCCAAGTTCTGGAGAAGAGAAAGACACAGCGGTGTTGGTCAACACAGAACGTGGCACGAGACAACTCCCACAGATATTCCAGCAGCTTTGGTCCTGTTTGACACTGTTTAGTACTGTACACCTTCACACACAACCACACTGCTGTTGTTGCATCATGCGTCACTGGTCTGAGATTAGATTTTTCTACCTACCTATCAATGCAGCCATCTGTGCAGTCACATGAATCCACAAACAGGCTGGAAAAGTTGTTGAGATAATATCCACGTGGCCACGATGACTTCCGATATTTGAAATAAGGTAACCTCGCGTGGTCAAGATTGTTATAGAAGGAGATGGGCACAGACTCAGCTCCATTGCTAATATCAAAGTCAAACACGAGGGGTTCGGGATTCATGGTGTTCCTGCCCAACAGTACATACGTGTTGAAGGAAAAGTGATCAACAAATAAGAAATTGCACTTTGTTTCAAACAAATAATTTTGCACATCTCGAAAGCTTCTCAGACTCCGACCACAAGGAGCTTTGTAATTCACATCCAGTGATTTTGAAAGGCAGTCTGCTTTTGCATGGCGTCTTTGAAAGTGAAACAGGATTGGTATCTTCAGAGGATTTTCACCCTTGTAGGAGCCCACTGCTCTCTTGCCAAGACATGCACTAGAGCACTTGTGGTTCTGATACTGTAGGTTTAAAGGTAAGTGTTGAATTTTGCTAGATGCTTTTTTACTCCCTGAATATGCTCTTTCCATCTCTTCTTTCCTGCTACTTGGAGTAGAAGAGAAAAAAAAAGAAAAAAGAGCAGCACCTTAGACAACCAGTGAAGCATTGAGCTTTTTAGTAGCTCAATATTTTTAGCACAAGAAAGAAACAGCCCTTTCCTAGAAGGCCCAGGGTTTCACCGAAACACTGTTTTGCGTGGTGTTACTGTCCTAACTTCATGTAAAGACATATTTAGTTGCATTTAAAAAAAAAAAAAAGACAACAGCTTCTGAGTTTCTTCCTAGAAAGAACTTACATGCTAAAACACAGAAAGGACATTAAAAAAAGAAAAAAAAAACAAAACCCAACATACTTACCCCCAACCAGTACCTGAGGCTAAATACAGAGGGACTAAGTCACATGCCTGACAATATGCAAAGTACAGAAAGCCTGAGAACTGCTGCTTAAGTCCTAACCCTGATAATCCTGGTAATACTCATGGATCTTTATTCACAACCTAATGCCTTATTTTGCAATGTCCTCATGGGGTAAATTGGACAAGTCTACTCAAAACCTCAGGTTTTCCATGTAGGTCAAGTTAAAAATATTTTCACTTTGAAAGCTGGCAGAATTCAAAACTGGATTTAAAACACTAACTTTAGAAATACAAACTGAGAACTCTCTCAAATGCAGTAAAGAATATGTCAAATAAGGAACTGAAATAAAGACGCTGACCTGTCAGAACCTTCTACAGCGTTTGTAGTGTTGTCATCTGCAAGATGCTGCTGCAATTTGGGTTTGGTTTCCTGTACTCCATTTCCATCAAACTCATCACTTACTGAAAAAAAAAGAATGTAAGCAAAAACTTCATCAACTCACATTTCATTTTATAATTGAATTTAGTTACTAAAGAGAAAATTGACAAAATACATTAAAAACAATGCATTGTTATGAAGTACAGCTAACAAAGAGCACGTTAGCAAGTGCCCTACTAAAAAATCTTCCACATAGTTTTCAAAGTGACCAGAAACAACACGCGCATGAAACACATTTACAGATTTCCCTTCATTATTTCAGATAAAACAATGCCAAGGTATTTCAGAGAGTGGAGCCATGCACAGAATAACTCTGCTTGCAGGCAGCTCAGGTTCATCAGGGCTTACTAGTTCAAACTGGTTCCCTTGGTACAAGTATCGTACACACACACACAAACCACAAAAATACAAATCCAGGTGAAAGTTCAGAGTCCAGTACCCGAGGAAATTAATAATTACATTTTCCCCACAGTAATGCTAATGGCCTTCTTTGATCTATTTTATTGATTTCAAAGGAAGGAATTAAGCTTCTAGTGAGTAAAACAGGAAAAAATGAACCCACATACCAAACAAATACAATCGGGATGCACATACCGTTTGTCAAAGTTAAGAGATCACTTAGATTAGCTTCATTCACCAGCGCCCAAGCCTGCCAGCATTCTGTGCAAAAAACCCCAAACCAAAGCAGACACTAAGTGTAAGTGAAGTAATGATAATAGGGAAAACAACGTGAAAGTCCACCAGAGATATCTGTTTCCTCATTAGGCTAATCTAGAGTATTGCACGGCTGATACTATTAGAAACCTTTTGCACCACAGACCTTAACAGACACATCTAGAAACTGCAATAAAACTACAGCTCACAGTGCTAGTTGTGAATTAGCAGTGAATATCCCTCGGCTTTTGAAGAGCCACCGGAATGGTTCCAAATGCACACAAACTGGTGGCCTACAGTGGCAGCGGTATACATAAAGACAACTTAGTGTGAGTTTCTCTCTTCACTTTGTCATGGGTCTAGTTATCTTCAGGATAAGAAAAGCCACGCTTTGTTTGAAAAAGTATACAGGCGAAACAAGAAAATGGCAAAATGCACCTGAAACTATTTGTCTTTTTTTAAAAACAAGAGACTTTTTAAAAAGTACTCAAAACCACCAACTACTAAGTAATTTAAATTCAGAGATACCCGAATTATGTCAGATATCTCACAGACCTACACAACGGAGGTCACAGTTCCCTTGCAGTCCAGCTTAACAGTTACAAGGATTTCAAACCTTGGTTTGTGGCAGTTCCATTCTTGATCTTTTCCTTTAGCAACAGCAGCACATTTTGCACCTGCTCAAATATGACATCCACTCTTCTACCTCCCAATTGTGTCCAAAACGTTTTCAAATCACCTGAAATGCAAATTCCTGTTTACAAGTCTGTACAGCCCCTGAGAAGTCTAAAAACACACGTAACTTCTAGTGGACTATTCAAAGGCTCCCGCTCATTTCATTTGGAGGCACTTCTCGAAACCCATTCAGGACTGCAGAACAGCTTAAACCTTCAGAAGTCTATTCTAAAGCTAATCAAGAAAGTGAAACAGAAGTCAAGTGACGAACTAGAGTGGGTTCTGATGGTCCATGATGCTCCTTCAAGCCATCTTTCAAGCACGTCACAAAAGGTGCTGTGGAAGCCTTTCTTCAAATACCAGGAAATGAGTCCCACTATAAATTAATCACCACTGAAACTCACAGAAGTGACAAAGGAGAATATTTTCAATGGAGTGAACTAAATATATTATTCAACAAAACACATTTGGATTTTTTTTTTTTAAAATAGCTGTAACCTCCCTTAGCTACACAGGCTGACTATCCTGTCCCATCATTAGTTTTGGTATGTTTTCTAGGGAAAAAAAATATTCACAATATTTTCAGATAAAATCAGTTTGGTAAATTTTGTTCACCAAGGGGTATCAGTTGAAATAATTAATACACCTCTTATGTCACAACTAGAGGTGACTAGAAAAATTTATAAAGAACATTTTGTTTAAAGAAGTTTAAGCTACTGGTTCAGAACACACCTTCTCTTCCAAAGGTATGCACCTTTGAGATACTAAGCCCATTCACGAAAGCTTTTGTTAAAACATTAGCAGCATATCTTTCTCAAGGAAAATGAAATAGGGTTCAGTGTGTCAAGAGATGATGCCAGAAAAAAGAACAAGCTCCTTCTCATGGTTAATGTTGCTCTTCTTCAATGACCAAGCACAAAAGAATAAGCAAATCCTACTCCATTTCTAGAGGTGGATTCCACTGTCAGCACACTAGATTTACATTTCACTCTCAGACAGCAAATCTCAGTTGGCAAATGTGCTGGGGTGACACCTCCCCAGCAGTCAAGAAATACTGCATTCTTGTAAGTCTTGTAAAAAAGTACTTCCTTCATTTTTGACTTACTAGAGAATGACTTCTGTTACCCAAGGCACCAGAAACAAAGGCATTCTACTGCAGTACAGAGTGTATGGTTACTCTCAAAGGCATCATGACAGCAGTGAAGGGACTAACAATCTTTTGTCACCACAACCCCAGGTGCTTATGACACCAGCAGCTAAAAGTGCAATATTTAATATAAACAGGTAATGTTGAAAGTACTTCATCTTGTGAAAGAGCTGATTTGGCACTAACTCTCAACATAATTTAATGATCTCTTATATTCACAGAAATTTTTAAAAAAATACGAAAATGTTAAAGTCCCATTACAAAAAAAGTCACAACAATTTTTGGAAGCCTACATTACTGGTCCAAGACACAATGCCTGCCCTGTGCCATTCCCATCCTTTTGCTGTGCATGACAGTATCAGAAATTTAACATACTGAGAAGTAAGTATATTTCATATTTGTGTTTCAAAATTCAGGAATAGACCAAAACTGCTGTCCTCATTCATTACCAGTTTTCAGACAATTCAATACATTTACTAAATTTGGATGATTTTCTGGATTGGTGGATGTATTACTTCAGAGGACAGGTGACAAAACACAGTTTTTTTGTTTCTGGGTCCTCAGCTATAATCATGCATAGGCCAAAGGGAAATAAAATATATACTACTATGTGTAGTGCTCACTCACCTTAGAAATGCTTCCCCAATTCTCATTCTGGGGTGTCCTGAAACTCTAGCAGCAAAAACTTTGTTTTGCATGGAGAAGCAAAGAATGCATATGAAGTTCACAGTACAATTTTCATTTCAAAAAAGACAGATGTCCACAACACTAATCTCTCCATTGTTAATGCTGCTGCTGTCAACCCCAGATGGGAGGATAGAGAATGAACAGAGACAGGAAGCATTTACCTTGTCAGCTATTCAGAATCACCTCACCAGCTGATGACTCAAGGTGTGGAATGGCATCTGGTGGCAATAGTTCTAAAACTGGCTGGAGGGATTTTCTTTTCCCTCTATAGAATCCTTGTGGCCACATATCTCTTTTTTTCCAGCACTGTGCAGGGCAGTGATGCTAGAGCAAGAAACAAGCAGCCAAGGTCAGGGCTGCTTATTCCAGCCACTAGAAAAACAACTTGTGTGCGTGTTTCCTGCAGAGCTGCTGACTAACATCTTACACCATAAAAGGCAAAGCTATTGTCTTTCAGTTATAATTTTCACATCAGAAGCAGTGCCAAATATACACTACCTTCCCCTTTCCCTTCCCCTTCATAAATCCAAATTACACTACCTTTAATGCTTTCCTCCCTGGAACTGGTAAGGTTCTCCTCTTCAAAGAAGTCACGCAGCACTACAAGTGGTGCAGAATGGACAAGTAAGAGATTGTGTGAGCAACCAAAATGGTTGTAGCTACTCAGCTTTTCAAAATTCATGCAAGTAAATACTACAGTGGCTATCAGCAGGAGCACTGTATGAGAAAGCACTGTGGTGAAACAGTCATCCTCCTTTCAAACGTCATCTCACAGCTTGTCAAGACATAGCTGAGGAACACTCAAATGAAACAAGTTGCACAAGGAAGCTTTTTTACTTAGTCATTTTTTATTATCCCTCAGGCATGAAGCTGTCACAGATGGCCCATACATTCCAGCACAATCAAGTGAGCCTAAACAACCCCACTGCCTATTAGCTCACAGTTATTTTTTTCTTTTTAAATCTGTGCTGTCAGTACTACAACTAAACTAATTTATTTAGGGGGGAAAAAAAAAAAGGAAAGCTTCTTTTAGGTAAATACATTACTGAATCTGTTTCTTGACAGATACAAGATGAAGCAAGGTATCTCCACTGTAAGAACAGTAAGGAGAAGCAAGGCAACATTCTTCAACCACATCGAAGACTCAAAATTTCCATCATCATTAATCACAGAATCAATTAGGTTGGAAAAGACCTCTGAGATCATCGAGTCCAACCTGTGACCGAACACCACCATGTCAGCTAGATGGTGGCACTGAGTGCGATGTCCAGTGTTATCTTAAACACCTTCAGGGATGGTGACTTCACCACTTCCCTGGGCAGCCCATTCCACTCCATTTATGTTGCCTACTTAATCTTTTCCGTGCTAAAACTGAAAAAAACCCCAACCATTTTCATTACCTCCGGAACAGATACTTCCTTTGGCTGAATGGGAAAATACCTCAGGGGAAGACTGCTGGCTCCCAGAACTGTTTCTCACAAGACCAATGACTGCTTCAAAACATACACCTATTTATTTTTAAGTCTTACTTCTTTTCTCTTCCATCCTCCGAGGAGGCCGCTCGGAGCGCTGTCACCCGTGCCGGGGCAGTGCCTAGCCCAGCTCAGGTCGGGGCGCGCCGCGTGTGTCCCGCTGCGCTCCGGCACGGCCGCGGGCAGGGGCCGGGATGCCTGTTAGGCGGGGAGGCTGGCATGGGGGGAGCCTGCGGTCAGGGGCCAGGCCCCGGGTCACTCCCGCAGCCCTCAGGGCCTCGCCGCGGCCCCCTGCTCTCCTCCTGCTCTCCTCCTTATCCTTCTCCTCCTCCT